>CM034352.1:110228151-110827371 GCA_019925275.1 Mytilus edulis | reverse complement strand
TATTTCTTATTGAATGACTTTTTCAGTATTACTTTAGATATTTAATAAGTTACTACAGGATATTTACAAAACCAACATAAAATTACCTAAGACGTTTATGATTGAATTATTTTTATGAATTGAAATACCATCTATGAAGAAATATCTTATCATACAATTTATCCGTTTGTAATTCTATAACTAGTTAATTTTTCTGCAGTCTATTTATGATAGAATTATAAAACCTGTAAAATTTTGGATGAACTCTTTTAACCTATGAATTTCTTGTGAAGATATCAGTACAATAGGGATTTTAATTTCAAGTGTTCCAAAAAATGCCACCATACTGTTCCCTGGATGAAAATACTAAATCTCAAATAGATCCATAATAAAAGAAGATATTTATACACTTTAATTGGCATTTTTTTTTCTATTTTAATTCAAATCGCTGCACTTTAAATAAAACTGCATACAAAAGGAAAATATGATTTGAGTATAAACGATGTTTGATCTATAAATTTTGAATTTAACAAAATGGATGACTATTTTCTCTTGCGAAATGCACAACAGCGTATGGCGGCCCTTTAGTTACAAGTGACTACAGAAATTAACAAGAATACATTTTTTTTTTCGTTGTGGTCTAAGTGAATATCTGATGTAACCCTTTTAAAGATATGATTTTTTTAAAAAGGAAGATATTGCTATTCCTTATTTGGTTGATCCAGAACTTGTTAAAAGGGGGCACTGACTGCCATAAGACGGGGCCTGCTATAGTCATGCTTCTGTGATTCCTCATATAATCAACTAAATGTTCCCATGAAACGCCCCCCCCCCCCCTCCCTTTTTTTCCCCGCTGGATCCGCCGGTGGCCTTGTTCATTGCAAACGTATTGATCATCAGTTTCATTTTGACATTTGTTTTCTGTCTTATAATTATGTAACTTAATAGTATATGATTAGGAAGTGTTTTTTTCCTTCTTCTTACATTTACCCTTGATTTCAATTGAGTAGTTCCCCGCCCTCCTATTCACAAATTGTTCTGTAAATAAAGATCAAGTCTGGTTTTAAATCAAAAGTATTAATCTAGAATTTTGTTTACTAATATTTTCCAGTTATGTGTGTAGCATAATAGTATATTGTAAAATTAAATAAGAGATTAAAATTACAAATTGAGAGTATCTTAAGTAGTTATTTTAAAAGATTATTTCTGTACTAGTTCTTTATTTATAAATATAATGATATGTTGATGAATATTCTCGTCTTATGTAAATGGGACTTGAAAATAACTGCTAATTACTATTTTCGGAATACTAGAAATACGATAAATTTTAAGTGATTTTCAAGGATGAAATTCATGTGGGTATCGGGTATCGACCAAAACAAGGCCTAAACTTGTTTAGAATACCTTTAATACCTATCAACTTATTAAAGAGGAATTTATTTTCCGCACATAAAACTTCTCTGTTAACGTATACTTGTACTTTGAATTTTAAACATTTGTAACATGGCTTACATTGAAACATAAATATTTTCATATAACATAACAACCAGTGGAAAATAGAAAGACCCACTGGTAAACATTTAAACATTTAGTGAATACCTATGGAAATTAAGGTAATTAAAATCAAATAGTGAATGAAAAGCCCCAGTATTCTTTGAAATTCAATTTGATTATTTTTCCTGAATAAATTATTCAAACAAAATGTACTCAGCCTACAAATAAAGAATGTTTGGGGTTAAACACCCGTTTTGTTCATATATTTAATAGTATGGGGAAATTTTCAACTAACATCTCAAATATACGAGTTTAAGAGTTAACTTTTGTTACATGTGGAAAATTTCATAAAATATTTCAAAATTAATAAAATTTTAAGAAACAATCGCACTCTCTGTTAGTGTAATGTATATGAGTACAAATCTTCGCTAGCCAATAGTTACGATCCAAGAGTGGACTGGATCGTAACCCTTGGCTAGCAAAGATGATCAAAACCTACAATTATATGTACTTCGTGATGACAATGAAATCAATGGTCAATAAAGTTTGTAAAACATGATGCCTTCATTATGATGTTACAATTACTATTTTTCATGCAATTCTTTTTTTTATTAGTAACCTAATATGTACTTAAAAAGCGGTATTATTGATTTTATAATATCCACGTAAATGCACAGATGAAAATTCGATTAGAACCAGATGACTTTTGTGTCATGCCAAATGTTTTAAACTTTACATATGCATGTTCCTTATTAGTTCTAAAGTAAGACATTTTTGTATAACTGTAATTTGTCACAAAATCTGTGATAACAATGTCTGGAAAATGAATAGCAAGTCTTAATTAAAGTCAATTTGTTTATTACACAAGTACATTTTCCGCTAAAGACTTCACAAATTATAATCGAGCAATTTTTACTGATTTTACACAGAAACTTCCTAGGCAGACAGAAAAAAAGTTAGCAGTATCCTCTAACATCACTTTACGCTATACAGATGACGTTTCTTTCACTAAATGATTCAAACATTATGTTGAACGCCTCTATTCCATCGAACTTGAGATAATGGACAAATAGATACAGTTAAGTTGGTATCTTATATCTTGACTTACCACTAGACGTTGCCCATGAGGGTCGACTGAAAACAAAACTTTACGTCAAAAGAGATGAGTATATAAACTCATCATAGATACCAGGACTAAATTTTGTATATACGCCAGACGCGCGTTTCGTCTACAAAAGACTCATCAGTGATGATAGTGGATGATATTCCAAGGTTTGTATTTCGTATCATGATTTTCTTGATTGATCGGTTGCTGCTCAGAAAGAATTTTTAAAGCAAGAGTTCCAAGTGGTGAGGTTGAAATAGTCCATTTACGCCATACCCAGTTGGTTGACCGTTATGGAATATTTATTTCACAGATGACAAAAGATATATTTTCCAACTGCCATAACTGCAATCCCGTCCCCTTTCCGCGAATGTGACCGTCCGAAATAGACTTATTTCCGCTAAGCCTGATACATGCAGGTAGAAGAGCAAATAATTATATGGTCGGAGTCAGCATAGATGTCGCATCTTCTTTTTCACTGAATCTTTGTGATTATGCATGATTAAGCAAATCATTAGACATTAATTTGCATCGCTTATTATTCAATCCTGCCAAATTAAGACAACAGTAGTTAAAGATATTCAAATATAATTAGTCGATTATGAAGACAAATTATGTTTACCACAGAAACTGAAGCTACTGTATGCACTTCAAAAGTACTAGCGAAACGAGGTTCGTCGACATATGTCTATTAACAAAGTCAACTTTATAACTATTTTGATCTGAGCGTCAGTGGTGAGTCTTATGAAGACGAAACTCGCGTCCGGCGTACTAAATCATAATCCTGGTACCTTTGATAACTATTGCTGTATGTGAACTCTTCAAAATGCAAGTCTACTATTTATTGATTTTAATCCTTTTTATCAATAATTATTCTACATTACAGTTAAGTATATTTGATTTTGAAATATGTTGCCTAGGAGCCTTCCTGTTGATCGTTAACTCAGAAAATCTATTTGAAAGCAATACAATTTGTGTTTATGACTAATTTATATAGAAAAAGAAATGTATACTATTAAACATTTTATTGGACCTTTTTAATTGAATTAAAGTTAAAATTAAATAATATGGTATATTCATTTAAGCACTTAACAAATAGTAAATAATTCTATTTCTTTGGTTGATTCCAGTTAACATAGAAAAATGTTTAATGATATGTGATAAGTAGATAGGTAAATATCAAAAATTATATCCTTTTGATGTGCACTGCGTCACGAAATGCCAAAGTTCCGCCTGAGAATAATATTAAATGTTGAATTTAAACCGATGTTGTGTATTTATGTCTTTCAAAACAAAAAGGTTAAGGAAGACAAATAAGTTATATGGGTATAGCTACGATATATTTTGATTTACGGTCTTTAAATTCTGAAATTTATAGACAAAATTAGATTTTTTTTTGTCCGTTCGGGAATATGGATGTTTTTCAACTTTGCGTTTGTCCTTTATATTTTATGCACTTCCATTTTATAAGATAAACTTATATGCTAAGGCCGAATTATGCATATTTTTAATTAACAATGACTAAGAGGATATTTGCCCCTTTCTTGTTTTGTTTTAGCGAACACATTACCTGGTGACAGACATACTATATACATCCTTAAATATATATCTTATTTACATTATATTGTCTACTTCTTGTGAGACACATTTGCACTGAGCAACTCGTACTTTAAATCATCTATTTATCATTACAGTTATTTGATTAAGACTGTTATATAAGAAGGTCATATTGCATAATATCTATTACCTATTACGAACATTAGTTTTTTTTCTGTATATAAAAAATCATATTGAATTACAGAATTTAATTTGTTTAAACTTTACAACAACCTTTTTTTCGCTTTTATTTTATTCACTCCATCATCATAAACAGAAGATAGACAGGTATATACAATAATTGTACAAATGATTGGGATTCTTTTATTTTTGTGGGTACTAATTTCGTAGATTAATGATTAATGAAAATGTTCATGTTCGTGGTTTGGACGAAGTCTGCATACAAGGCTAATAGAAAATGTATTATTCGTTAAACATTTCATTTCGTGGTTCACCCGTACTTAGTTATCAAAGGTACCAGGATTATAATTTAGTACGCCAGACGCGCGTTTCGTCTACATAAGACTCATCAGTGACGCTCATATCAAAATAGTTATAAACCAAACAAATACAAAGCTGAAGAGCATTGAGGATTCAAAATTCCAAAACGTTGTGCCAAATACGGCTAAGTTAATCTATGCCTGGGATAAGAAAATCCTTAGTTTTTCGAAAAATTCAAAGTTTTGTTAACAGGAAATTTATAAAAATGACTACATAATTGATATTCATGTCAACACCGAAGTGCTGACTACTGGGCTGGTGAAAACCCTCGGGGACGAAACGTCCACCAGCAGAGTACCCACGATATTCACGATAATTGGTATCCAACGAATAATAATGAAATTAGTAGTGGATGAATTATTAGTTTATCGAATACAGTATTTGATATGCTGACTAACCTGTAATAGATACAGCCATACTGCTCTACATGGTGGTGATATTCTAATGAGATATAATTCCATAGGACCTTTATCATGTTTATGGAATCCATTTATCTTTTTCTCATCAACTCCGTTTTCCATAGTTTTTATAGAGTAATTTCACATGCTTCTATCTTATCTGAAATTTAAACTTTAGTATGATACAACCTTTATCAATACTACTTGATTTTAGAAAAAATAAATGAACGGTTGATTTGAGATCTTTAAAACCACAAGTATTGACTGAAATGCTTATCTTTTTTTCAACCAATAGGTACATACTTATGTGTAGGTTTTTTGTGTTCATAAAAGATAGGACCTTGAATTTCGTAAAAAATCTTGGTTTCATTAATTAAGTCATTAATTCGTAATTTTCAAATCTGGGGTAAATAATGTACATAATTATTTAGCCGATTTTGTAGATAACCATCATTAAATGTTGTAAACATTTTTGACATCACGCAATATAAGTCGTAAACAATTTGTTTAAACTTCTAAAAGGCAGTTTATAGTACAAACCAACAGTAATATAAAACCTTACAAGAAACATATTATAGAAACATTACAGGTAATGTATATAACGATAGATGCTGGTGTTATTTTACTACAAGAGAATGGAACGTTTACTATCATTAAACGGAATTGACCCTAGTGTAGATGCCACAATGCCCAATGACATTTCTGATTCTACTCATAACTTCAGTTTTATAAGAAGTCGTTTCACTGGTTGGTATAATGAGTCTTTTCTTTGTCACAAGAATAATTAATTTTGAGGAATTCTCGAACAAAAAGATAACTGACATCGTCAATATATCTGTAATAGGAAATTAATGTTGCTGCATAAAAAACGTATAAAAAAAGTAACTAACTCCAAAGTAAATTCAAAAAGTGGAAGTTCACAAAAACTGACAAACCAAACATTTTCAACCAACGGAGCGAAACAAAATGCATATTTTCCAAGAAAATGGTAGATTAAACTTGGTTTTACAACTAGATAAACCTCCAAATTGTATGACAGTTAATTATTGGTCCGTTATATTGGCAAAATTGGGTAAGGTACCAAAACATACATTAAAGTTAATATAGCAATAATTGAGATACAGCAACCAAAAACTGTGTAAACATATGTCATAGATATTTTAGTCTTTCTGGGGTTTTAGATAAACTCAGCTTCGTATGAGAATAAGAACAGATATACCAGCAGGGATGTGCAATTGAAACCTTATGAAAAATACCGATTTTCACCAGGGATATCAAATCTCTATGAATACAGTCGAACAAAGATTTTTCTACCGACATCAGGACTGGTTCTTCTTATTATGTTTTTGTTTAAATGGTTTTGGTATGCCCTGAAATTCCCATATTTGTATCAACGTAAATATCAAAATAAAGAGAGTATACAATATCACAAAAGATGTACTATAATAGGTACCTTTCCACTCTCTAGACACGACTAACATCTAATACAGTTACATATTCTCACCTCTTTATGTTATAATATGTCTTATTTTGGTAATGAGCTGAAAATTATGCAACAATCTTCTTCACACGATGAAAATAAAATACTAATCATATGCCTGTACTTGATCATTTAAACGAAACGACTTCTCCAGTTTTTAATTGTTACTCTCGATTTGATTTCTTAATCCGACATCGGTTTTAGACTTTGTGTAGTGTTGTGTTTATTCTACATTGGCGCAATGTATAGAGGTAGGGTTGATATCTCAATAAACATTAAGAAAAAAATTGTTATGACGAAGACCCATTGTCATTGATGGCATTGGGCTGTTTTCTTCTCCTTTGTCCGGTGGTTGTCTGCTTGACACTTTCTTCATTTCCATTCTCAATTTCATAAACAGATTTGAACATCGGCAAACGACTGTTTTCCTCATCTATCTTAATTAGTATATACAATATTGCAATTGTGTAGTAAATAAATGTTTTTGTTTATCCTTTTTAATATACTAAATTGGAAAAAAACGTCTACCTGGTCTAATTGACCCTGAAATAGTTATTTTCCACACAAATGTTAATGTCAGTAACAGACTACCTGTTTTAGGTACAGACCTTACTTTTTAAATTTAAACTACAATGATTCCAAAAAAATAGACCGCTTATGATCTCATCAAAATGATGGGCTGTTTGATTGATAACACATTTGCTGAGTTTGAATGATTGATATTTCAAAAGACAACCGTTTTTTTTTTTAATTGTACGTACTAGTTGTTCCCGCCTATTGGCCGACTTGTTTTTATACTCATATGAAGCATTATATACAAAGTCCTGTCGTCTCATATACCCCAGTATACTTGAGGTTATTGACAGTGCAAGAACTGTAAGGTATGCTTCATATCTTGATGTTTTTCTTTCTATGGACACAATTGAACGAGAGTACTTAATTTTTATATGATAAAGACATAATCCTTCAATCACTTTAATTGAGGTCTGGAGCTGGCATTTTAGTAACTGCTAGTCCTTTATTAATTTATGTATCATTGTAATTTTGCTTAATTTCTTTTGTTATCTATTCTGACATCGGACTCGGACTTCTGCTCAATTGAGTTTTACTGTTCGTATTGCTATGTGTTTATTTATTCTACATTGAAAAGAGGTATAGGCTGAGGGTTGAGATCTCACAAAACATTGCTCAACCCCGCTGCATTTTTACGCCTGTCCCAAGTCAGGAGCCTCTCGTCTTTGTTAGTCTTGTATTTTTTTTTAAATTCTAGTTCATTTATGTTTTGGAGTTTAGTGTGACGTCCATTTTCACTGAACTAGTACATATTTTTTTTAGGGGCTACTGAG
The DNA here is from genome assembly GCA_019925275.1 of Mytilus edulis. Taxonomy (NCBI): domain Eukaryota; kingdom Metazoa; phylum Mollusca; class Bivalvia; order Mytilida; family Mytilidae; genus Mytilus; species Mytilus edulis. The sequence continues at coordinate 110,819,472 of CM034352.1, read as the reverse complement.
GCCACCTCCGGGTGAGGGATTTCTCACTGCATTGAAGACCCATTGGTGGCCTTTGACTGTTGTTTCCTCTTTGGTTGGGTTATTGTCTCTTTGGCATATTTTCCATTTCCATTCTCAATTTTATTGACTTTTTACTAGAATCTTAAATCAATATAATGATTTCAACATTCCTTTTCTATGTGCTCCGTAAATGCTGCACGAATTCGCATGAAAGATGTAGGCAAAGGAGGATATTTCTGCACTATCAACTGTACTATTTAGTGTAAGAGTGTAGGTACATACGATTCCATTGTAGGTACTTGAGTTAAATTGTACTACAATTTGCCATTACCTTTTCATTTCATATATAAATCGATTTACGTTCAGTTATTCTCTCTGTGTTTTGGCATTCTGATAAACCAATTGCACTTAAAACGTTTTTTAATGAATTTTTAAGTGTTTCACTTGTCTGTTTGCTGATTTAAAAAAGATGACAATGGTTAAAAAACTCATCATAGATATCAGGATTTTGTATTTGAGCTAGATGTGAGTTTCGACTACAATACTAGTATCTTCACCAAATTTTGAAACAGAATTTTGTGTCTGACTTTATACATTTGCTCAGCATTGATTTAATTGAGATTAAGAATGTAAGGGGTAAAGTTCTCAAAAAACCTAGCTTACATAGTCCTGTGCCTGTCCAAAGTCAGAAATCTCAGCAGAAATTGTCTTAAATTGCTTTTTGTCATTTGGATAGTTTGATATTGATGACATTCTTTGGAGGTTTCAGCTATAACAGTTCATATTTAAAATGATTCGTCCTTTTATAATATCAATAGGCTACAATAATTTACCAAGCAGCCTTTTTAATTCATCTCTTCCGACTCATATTTGTTTTCTTAAGGCTCTTGAAATGGTGTTAGTCTAAAGCAAGTGCAGTGATATAAGCAATGTTTTTTGTCATCTTTTTAAATACGTTTTTCATAAATTTACCATCAAGTTGCTGATATCAAAGGGAGATCATTTGAGAGCAAAAATTACTTTGCAAGACACATTCAAAATGATTTCCCTTTAATATCACATATTTAATATTAAAAATAATCTCCTCTTGCAAATAAATTTCAGGGTTCTTTTCAGAACGGGAGGGTCTAAAACGCGGAAGTGGAAAACGTGGAAGTAAACAATTGGTATATTACAATTAATATTTCTGGAACCGCTTAAGATTGGTTAATAAATAAAACTGATTTTGCAAGCTTATATAATAGTTTAGCCTAACTTAGGGTTAAATTGAATTTCTGGACACAATATTTTTCATGATCAAGGGTTGCATCCAAAGTTGCTTTTTCTAAAAAAAAAAACTGTCATTAAATATGACAAAAAAAGCATAACCTTAATTGTATGTGTCTGAAGCACTTTTGTGAATTTATCACCACCAGGAAACCTAATAGCTCATAAATCAATAAATAAGTGTATTGCTCTTTTCTTAATCATGTTCTTAAAGGCAAAAGAGAAGCAGTTTTAAAGGTTGTATGTCAGGGGATGGCCTCTGATGCTTTAACAAATTACATATCAATATTGTCTACGTATTTTTATTCAACTGACTTCATTTAAATGTGTGTTAATGTTTTCCCAGTTGTGTTGATTTGCTTTGTGTAGAAAATCTATCCACTGTTGATCATTTTCTGTCACGAAATCACATTTTCTGAAAAAGAGAGAAGTATTTAGCTCACTAATTATATCTTCTAATAGTTGTATACAATATGAAATAATATGAAAAAAAATCAAAATTCTTCTGGTTAACGTAAAATCAATATTTTTTTCCAATTGTACTTACACTGGGGATTCATTTATTTTCTTGGGTATCTATTTTCATGGATTGAGCATTGATAACTTGCATGTTTATAGATATTTGATTTCAAGGTTTTGGCAATCTCTACACACATAGCTATGGAAAATTTGTAAATTATTGTTCATCAATTGAATTCATCACATGTACCCAAAAGACGTCATATGTCTAGTTCAAGCATTAAATTTTAACATCAGAGGTTTTAAAACTTTTTGTACACTTCAGAATGTACCATAATTTGACAAAATAAAGATTTTCAGGCGATAAGCGCGAGTGTAATGCATTTTATTGAAGAAATCACATCTGTCTGAACCTTTGAAAGTAATCAATGACCTAAAAATAGCCAATGGAAATGTTTTGATATCTTCTCATTATGCTCTATAAATAAAGGCAACAGTAGTATACCGCTGTTCAAAATTCATAAATCTATTGAGAAAAAAACAAATCCAGGTTACAAACTAGAACTGAGGGAAATACATCAAATATAAGAGGACAACTAGGATATAACAGAAACACAACACTAAAATGTAACACACAGAGAAACGAACTATAATATAACAATGGCCATTTTCCTGACTTGGTACAGGACATTTCAAGAAAAAATGGTGGGTTGAACCTGATTTTGCGGCATGACAAACCTTACACATTGATGGCAATGTTGAATATAACATTACAATGACAACATCACATGACAGGACTACAGTACAAATAAATGCAAGACCATAAACCAATCCAATTTTGTTTTGCATTTTTCGTTCGAAAAATATTTCTTCATCATGTTCATGCAAGATATAGATGACAGTGACATGCCACAACCATTAGAGAAAACAGTTTATAAACCGTTTCATATTACACTGAAATGTATAAATAAATCATCTTTTCTTGATTACATGAACTTATTCATTTAACTGATTATGACCTTAAGCTCTTTGAATTTTTTTTGTAACTGCTCTTGTGATATTCAGATTTTTGTTATGTTATAAACAAATTTCAATCAAGTTCACCTACTCCAAATCCTTTTATGTTTTTACAGTCATATTACTAAATATAAATTACCTGATAAATTCTAACATAGTTCCATGGATTTGGTAAACAGACTTTCCCTAAAATAATCAGATAGCACATTGTACAGTTTTCTAACTAAAACAACATGTTTTTACATGTATAAGCACATACAAAACTTTCTAATACTGTGAATAAAATCTTTGTTTTGGTTTGACACTTACATTTTCTATGTATGTGTACCTCTTTCTTATTCTAAATGTTTGCTATTTTTATTAGAATTAATTATATTGAAATTATATATGCATGTGTGAACTGAAATCTGATAAATAATTTGTTTAAGCATATAAGTTGAGTGTTTCCCTTCTAAAAATAAACTTTAGAAAATTTAAAAAATAGAAATGACATGGCATGAATATTTCCAGTAAACAAATAATTTTAATTATCATATTTACATTTTCATTCAATGTCTGGAAATGTAATGGTGGATACAAACTAGAAGCCAATTCATCAACAGCAGGACTTAATCTGTCTACAAGATCTGCTAAATCATCAAGCTGTGTTACAGTCTGTTCACTATTACAACAGGCATTCTTCTTTACTGTGTCCTTTGTCTTTTTAAGTAATGATTTAGAAGCTTTCAGCAAACCAAGGCATGGACCAAGTAATGTTTTATCTCGCTCTGACCATGTGTTTTCATTATCTGATCCGACATCTTCACCAAGGAGTTCATCAAGGTCATCTCCTCCTATACCACCACTGTCTACAGCCTAGAAATTAATCATTAAACTAAAACAAAAAAATGGACTAGTTTCCAATGATACGGTGTATAAAGACATGTTCAGCATTATTGGCTATTGTATTAGTGGAGGGAGCTGGAGGTCCCAAAGAGAACCACAGATTTTCGACAAGAAAACTGACAACACTTTTTCAATTGAGACTGATCAAATATACTTATCGTAAGAAAATTTGTCCTTAAATTATATACAGGTACATTAAATTTAGGATGAGGGATACGACAAAAATGTGAATTAATAAAATAGTTTATAATTATTAAGGCTAATATCAAACAAGAGAGTGGCTTGTGATTTATCCTCTTTTTTTTAACAGTCACCTGCGAGCTTAAAATTTGCATAATAATTATTGAATAATAGAAATCCTTCATGTCATGCTCTATGCTCATTCTGACATCTGTAGGCATTATATTTGGTGATATTTTCCAATGAGTGACAGAGAAGTGTAATATATGGCCAAATATAATGCCTACCCATGATAAAATGAGGAAATTATATGACATGAAGTCCCTTAATATTTATACATGTACCTTTTGTATTTTTTGAAATGCAGCAGTAGTCAACCCTTGTGCCTCACATACATGTATTACCTTTAATCAATGGTAAATTATTTGTAATGATACACCTTATTATTAATACACCTACCTCTTGTATTTCTTGTAAAGCATCAGTAGCCATTCCCTGTGCCTCACATATAACCTTTAATACAGCTTCTCTATTATCTGAAAGTACATGTACAACACAAAATAAAGAAAAGAATTATTGCTCAAGATCAAAGAGATATTATTACTATCAATTTCAAAAAAATGCTCCCTATTAAGAGTTACACTTTAAGAAAGCTTTATATCTAACAATCATAATCTTAAAGCTTTTTAAAATACATTTGATTCATTAAAACCATATCTTTAATAAATTTATATAGAACTCAGCCGATCAGTTTAATTCTTTCTAAATTTTAAGGTAAGCAATGCCTCATAATCTTCTTGAGATGAAATTTCTGATGGTTATACAAAAACCATCTTGATTAACAGTACTAGTATATCTTAAGTCCTTGAAGGGGTGGATACAGCCATTATTTTTAAGGAGGAAGGTGTTCCCAACTCAGGAGAAATGGGGTACCCACTATATGTCCCAATTTAAATGATTGATCGTCCCAAAAAATAGGGGATTCCAACCACTGGAGCCCTCCCCTGAATCTGCCAAGGCCTTGTACATTAAAACACTTCTGAAATTCTGTTTTTTTAATTTATTTAACAGTATCCGCCACTGCCTTGTACTTTAAAACACTTCTGAGTTCTGTTTTTTTTTTTTTTTTAACAGTTCAGCAAAAAAAATATTATTAACGCTTTTAACTTTTTTACCTTTTGGAATCTGAGGAAAAATATCGGCACCATTCCATACATTGCCTGTGGACTGTAACTGTTCAGATGATCTGGTATATAACAATAGATACTGATTATAAAACATAGGTCTTCACAATTTATTATTATCAATAGTTATAGGTCCAACTGGTTTTTTTTAATAAAATTATCCTTATGTATTGTCACATACAGTCATATTTTGCTAGCTTGAAATATATGTGTCAAAAAATAATAATTATAATAATGGTGATAAAATCTGCTAACTTTAATTAAGAAATGCAATATATTAAGAAAAAGACACAGTCTAAAAAAACACAGCATTACCCGGACTTTTTTTTAAATATGAAAATTTCCCACTTTACAGTAAAGAATTTTGTAAAGATATTGAACATCACAGTTCAATTTGTTGACATGAAACTTTCAAACTATATGTATCAACAGGAAGCTCTAAAATAATCAAATGTCTTAAGTAAGAGTTTTACTTACCCACATCCATACTGCTTGACAGCTTTAGCTAAATCTGTAATACCCTGTATCACATCAACCACAGCATTCTGTGTAGACTTCCTTAATCTAAGACCTATCAAAAGCAAAACATTGAACTTATTTTAGTAACAAGAATGTGTACACAGATGCCACAATCGCACTATCATTTTCTATGTTCATTGGACAATGAAATTGGGTTCAGAACTCAAATTTGGCATTAAAATAAAAAAAGGTCATATCATGAGGAACATATAAACTAAGTTTCAAGTTGATTGGACTTCAACTTCATCAAAAACTACCTTGACCAAAAACTTTAACCTGAAGCAGGAGACACCAAATGAACGCACAGACAAACGGACAGACAAACAAACGGAGGCACAGACCAGAAAACATAATGCCCCTCTATTATCGTAGGTGGGGCATAAAAATCACTTCCGTCATTATATTAAGTCAAATAGGTTTAGTTATAAAGCTTATGCACGTGTTGGAAGAGTGTCATTCTTAATAAATTTTATGTGCATGAATATGCTTTAAGTGTAAATGAACTTCTATGTGAGCCAAGGCTCTGTGTTGAAGACCATACTTTGACCTATAATGGTTTTTATTTTACACATTGTTACTTCGATGGAGAGTTGTCTCATTGGCACTCATATAAATTCTTCTTATATCTAATTATTTTCCTACTGTCAGGGGAAGGGAGCAGCACCCTTTTACTTCCCCCAAAGATACTGAAATAGAAAGCTCCATTTGTTATTGTTTTTTTCTTCAAAATGATTTGTATCTGTAGAGAACATAGTTTAGTTTTCAATCTAAATTAATTACTAGATTTTCATCAGCTCCAATTTCATCCTACCTTGAGATTTAGGTAAACAGTAATATAATGATACTAAAGCTAAAGTTGTTTTCTCCACTCCTGTTATCAATGATTCACACTCCTGCAAACAAAACTTTCAATTTTCAAATTTGTTAAATATCTTTTTTAATTGATGTGTATCATACAGTTGTGCCATATGAAACACATCTCATTCAACAAAACAATCATTTCTAGTGTTAAGAAAAAAATAAACAATCTGAATCATCCAGCCTATTACAGCAAAGCAACCACAGGGCAAACTTTGGAAGCCTATCTTTGAGTGTATAAGTACAATTATCATATACTTAGACTAAATAACATATGATTTTTACCGTATGATAATAGCATTAAATTAAAGTAGTTTCCATATTTTTCGAATTGGTGCTTAGCGGGCTGATATGAAAAGTTTATCACATTCTTTGATTTATCACATGCTTCGATTGTTATCACATGCCTTTCCGTAACGTTATCACATGGCATTCCGGTGATACTCGGCAAATTCCGGTAAATAAACCTCAATGCTACGTTTTCAGTGAAAAACATTACAAAGTAGTGTACAAAACAATTATTTGAATACTGGAAGTATATTGTGTAAAATAATTATAAATTAAATTAAAAAAAAAAAAAAAATATTAAAAAATGCATTTTTTAAAGTTTTTCTGAAACATAATTTAGAAAGTTACTTTAAAAAAGTTGACTTTTCCAAACAATGTCCGTGAACTTTTTACTCTTTCAACTTCTTTTCGGGAACCACGTAGAAGGATCAATATATGAATCTGTTATTTTTCTCTACTGTTGAAGCATATGATAAAAAGATCATAACATGTCATTTTTCATATCGCATGTATTATCAGACCTCGGTCAATATCAGCCCTCGAGCCATGCGGCTCTTGGGCTGATATCTACCTAGGGCTGATAATGTATGCGATATGAAAAATGCCATGTAATAATCTGATAATATATACTGTTTTGACAAGACAATAAATATCTGTTACTACTGTTCCTTGTCATGATCATGTGTGTTACTTAAAATGACTTTTAAAATTGAATGTAAAAATCGAATTATCTCCCTTGAAAGATGATAAATCATGCTTAAATGTTAAATTATTCTTTCTATAATGTATATATCATTTATCCACTTAAAACTTAATTTAGAAAAAGGTTTAAATAACATTGGTGTTAAATTTGTTCTATTTGTCAATTTGTGATCAGAATAAAATTGACAATATTCAAAATTTACCTTGTGCAATGTATATTGTAAACAAGCATATATATATATATGTAGGACTCGGAACCGGGATGGTACCCCGAACCGCAATGGTCACGCTGAAGTGCGATGGTCTACGCTGAAGTGCGATGGTTAACACGCTGAAGAGCGATGGTGACATTGTGACGTTAACTTGTTGATATTTACGCTGAAGTGCGATGGTGGTTACGCTGTAGTGCGATGGCCAACCTAAGAATTTGTGTAAAAGCAAAATGTATATGAGCTGTTTCATTAAAAAAAACACCAATAAGATTTGACAAAATAAGCTGCTATAGCCTCTAATTTGGAAGATGGTTTAATATCTGTTTAGATCATACCAAAGACTTTTATTTTAGTTTTAATCTAATTTTCTAATTCTCCCATTCTCCTTTTAGCACGCAAGAGTATGGAATAAGGTTTTGAAGGGGGAAAAAAAGATTCAGCGTGTAGGTCTTTATAATAGTACTAAGAAGTGTATATATCATTTACAGAGGCGGATTTAGGGGGGGAGGACAGGGGACCCGATCCCCCTTTTCTGTGGCTTATATATATAGGGAATCACTGAAGCATGACTGGAGCGGACCCCCTCTTAGGCAGTCAGCGGGCCTCCGCTTGTGAAAATTTCTGGATCCGCCACTGATTTACTTAAATATTATGATAAAACTTAGTAATTGTTCACAACAATTCTTCATCAGTTTATATATACCTGATGACGAAACAGTATTCACGAAGTAAAATACCGCCAAGGAAATATATGCTTCACTGATAGCGAGGCTTGTCAATTATTTCACGAAAAATAAAAGAATAGAATAATCAATTGGGAAGTACACATAGGGTTTAGTCAGGTTAATTTCTGTCTAACATGTTGTAGACCATTAACACTGAAACCATAAAAAAAAACCAAGACTAGAGCGATTGTGTTCTCTTTCAAAACTAAATTTATCTCGTGGAATAAAAAAACATTATATGAACTTGAAATAGCAAAAACATTGAAACATTGCTAATACTTTTTTATTTACTTATTTTTTTTATTAAATTGCCCACATAAAATCATGTGCCGATTACGTTAAGATGAATTAAGATTAGTATACTGTATTTGTCGTACAAAAAGTCAGTGGAATAATTTAGAATACTGGTTATCACATTTGGTGACCAAGTTCATCTTTCAGACGCTTTGCTGCCTAAAATGTTTAAACATAATTATGTTTGTAACGTTTAAAACTGTTCGGGACTTGAATCGTTCGTTTCATTCCCCCCTTACTTTCCTTTATTAGCATGAAACTTTCATCTACAAAACCTATTCTCCTGCCTGCGAATCCATGTTGTATTTTGAAAACGTCACATTATTCAAACGTCATATGATACACAAAACCATCGCACTTCAGCGAAAGGACCATCGTACTTCGGCGTGGACCATCGCACTTCAGCGTGACCATCGCACTTCAGCGTCCACATCGCACCTCCGAGTCCTACATATATATATACCAGTCGTGCCATTATGATCTCTAACTGTAGTTTAGGCTAACAAAATTAGAATGCAATGAAATAAAAAAAGGAATAACAACAATGAATTGAAGTTTTCTTTTAATGATGATAGCTTTATACCTTGGTTATGATATAACTGATTGAAGGCAAGCGATGATAGCTTTATACCTTGGTTATGATATAACTGATTGAAGGCAAGCGATGATAGCTTTATACCTTGGTTATGATATAACTGATTGAAGGCAAGCGATGATAGCTTTATACCTTGGTTATGATATAACTGATTGAAGGCAAGCGATGATAGCTTTATACCTTGGTTATGATATAACTGATTGAAGGCAAGCGATGATAGCTTTATACCTTGGTTATGATATAACTGATTGAAGGCAAGCGATGATAGCTTTATACCTTGGTTATGATATAACTGATTGAAGGCAAGCGATGATAGCTTTATACCTTGGTTATGATATAACTGATTGAAGGCAAGCGATGATAGCTTTATACCTTGGTTATGATATAACTGATTGAAGGCAAGAGAAAACAATCAATACAACTTCATATGATACATGTATATCTATACACTTACCTGAGAAGAAGGCAATGGAGGGGAAGAAAAAGTCAGAGATAATTTTGTAGCTTCATGTGCTATAGCTTTAAATACCAATCCTAAAAATAACCAAGATATTATTAAAGAAATTTATCATGCAACATCCACATAGTTTACATCCCACAAGACATAGGTATAGGTATAATTCATTCAAAACATAAGAACAGATATCTCCCAAGGACCTAAATCGTGGGGTTTTGGCTACTTTTTGTTGGTCTCTTTTGGTGACCACTCCACAAGTATTTACAACTTCTTTGTATTCAAATTTTTTGTATTTAAGCATGAGACTAGTGTATTATGGACTCATTAGACAAAAGAGAAACAGCAAAGAGGCGAAAATTTGGCCACAAAAATTTAACTCAAAACTAATATTTTCCATCTAAACTGTACAGATTCATATAGACAAAAAAAAAAAAATTCTGAATGTTATTGTTCTTGTCTTGACTCCCCGATGAAGTTATAATTTAAGCCATACCTTCTTAAAGTGCAGTGATTTTGTAACCTTCATCTTATAAAATGTATTACAAAAATAAGACATGGTATGATGGCCAGTCAGACATCTATTAAACAAAGTCAAAATGACATGAATAAAAGCAACTAAAGGTCTCTGTACTATAAATATGGCCATCAACAATGACTTCAATAGAACTTTTATTAAGTATTTGATTTTTCTTAGAGTTTAAACTAGTCATTTACATAAAATTAAGTAGCAATTTTTTTGTTCCTCTTTTTAATATCAAGATTTTAAATATGTCCTGTATACCAGACCTATCCCAGGACATGTTTTTAACTGTGCAATAACTCACCTAATCTGTTCCAGAAATCTTCTGCATTAAACTCAATACCATCAGTTTCTTTAGTTTCTCCTCCTGTAAAATATAAATGACATGTACGGTAAGTTTTGGTTCACGATGATAATATGTACTCTTTTTTTATGATGATTAAAAGTCTTTTAAGATTTAATGATTTGGCGAATCACGTTAAATTTTGTCCAAAAATAATGGTAATGACAATTATTTGAGACCTCTGACTAATCTTGATAAGGATATTTAGACAAATCACATTTAAATTTTAAAGGGGCACTAGCTGTCAAATTCATGTTAACTGTTTTGACACAAATTCTCATATTTTATTCATAACAATGTAAAACATTTATTCCAAACTATCAAAAGTCTAAAATAAACAATTTACAGGGCACAGGCTAAATGATATGTAGCTTCATTTCATGTGTATTTTAATCTAGAGGCCATCTAATTAACTATTGAGTTGACCTCCGATGACCATAAAAGCGGTGTAAATGTTCCAGACCATCTGAGTATTTGTACTGTACGTATACAGTCCGGACCGTATGGGTATACTCGTACTGTCAGACCATACGTGTACGGTCGAACCATATGGGTATACTTATACAGTAAATATAGGATGAACTAGACAATATATATGTATTTGAACAATATGGCTTAATTTAAGATAAACATTTATCAAAATCTTTTATTGAATTTACAAATTTGTTTTTTTGCAATTAGATGAACATGATGAATAACATGAAATATGTCATCAACCCTACACACTAATCTGGAAAAATACTATTAACAACTGGTATTATTAGAGTTACAAAGCTACTGTATTTATTCTTTGCATTAATTTTCGACAGGTTTTAATTATATTTTCAACAGATCTTTTTTTATAGATTTTGTCTAGTATCTTTTTTTGTAGTAAAGTTCCTAAATATTGTTAAATCTTTTCTTTCAACACTCATATATAACTTCAATTTCAGTGAGCAAAATTAAATATCATGTGTTACTGACATGATTAATACAAGAGCTAAACAGATGAACAGATTGAATTAACGTGACCTTTTTACATAGTTAAATTATTAAATTTTGAATTCATTAACATTTAAACTTTTAAGATTAATTACAGATTTCTTTTTGTTGATTAGTAATATACAATTCTATCTAATAAACATGACATCTTAAATAAGCCAGACCGTACACGTACGGTCCGACTGTATGAGTATTTTGAAAAAGTATGTGTACGGTCCAAATACTCATATGGTCTGGAACATAAACATAATTATAGATATAAATAGAAAAGGGAACTTGTGCAATTGGATATTTATAGGTCTGTTTGATTTTATATTTTAGGTTAAAAATATATACTTGCAAGTGAATAATTCATTATCAAAGTTTCTTTAATAGCTTAATTTGATAAAATTGAACCATTTTGGCTGCTAAAAGTGACATTATTATTTCACAATTTCACTTTCATTAATGATTGAACAAATAAAATTGAATTTTTCTCTTAGCTATAGCTAGTGCCTAACCAATTTGATGCTGACCATTTGACGCCTGACGGTAAACATGGTAAAGGGTATTTCTACCCTAATTGAAGAGTTAACGTTGTGTACAGTGACAGTGTAGTCTTCATACAAAGTTAAAAAAAAATGTCTTCTTTACAGATTAAAGTCTTTAAGATGATGAGATTTCATTATGGCAGGAGGTGGAGAATTCATCTTCGCTAGCCAAGGGTTACGATCCACTTCCCTCCTCTCTGATAAGTGGATCTTAACCCGTGGCCCGGGAAGATGGGAGAGATAGACTAAGCATTAAATCATTGAATGTAAATGCATCGATAATCATATTTAAAAGGTGCCTTTTTTAAACAAGTCTATGTTTGTGTGCGCTTTCTTGTCCTGCATTTTCCCAGTCATAAATATACATATATCACAATATACAGAGCTACATATCAAATTTTCACAACAGACACCAGCATGTATGTATGTATGTACTTCAAGATTCTGCCTGTTTTAGTTTAGACGCACCCCTTGATTGACTGCATGGGTACAGCAGATCCATGTACACTCCCTAAAGATTAATGGAGATGTGTCCTTTCCAATATTATCCCACCACCAGAACAATCCCTAACTAACACCGCCCAAGGGAGCGTGTAGGACACCGGGAAGTCTGTTATTATGATGGAGGAAGCCGAAGTACTCGGAGCTCAGAGAGAACCACCGGGCTTCTTGTCGTGAACAGACAACCCGAAGAGATTTCAGAAGATTGATCTACGAGAAAAGCTCTACTGTGATAGTCGACTTTGGTATATTTTTACCCCCTTATTGATAGGATTTCAAACTCCTGTGAACCCACATGGTCATCATGAAAATTGACAAAAACTGAAAAAGTGTCAAGTGTGCTTGACAATTGTCCTTATTTTGTTTCTCCTTTTATCTGGTATCTATCTACTGGTGAGTGGTCATGTTACCTTTCACTTGATCTATTGCTATTGCTAAATTTGCTGTTAAATTGTGGAGTAGTTCAACATAAAAGTTTTCTGCCATTTCCGTGTTTGGTTTAGAAATTATTTACACAATATTTTCGGATTTTCGGGGTGAATCTGCGTTCTTTACGAACAATCTAGAGAATAAAAATTCCGTTGTCATTCTCAGATTCTGAATCAAACACATTTTTCTCACCTTATAAGATCTTATAAATTTGTTTAAAGAACATTACGAAATGGCTGATGATGAATTGGATGCCATAAGGGCCAGAAGAATGGCAGAACTTCAAGGGGTAATTCAAGGCACAATGAATGAGCTATGAATTTATGATTCTGACAAACATGTGTTATGTTAGTCCAAATAATTATGACGTCTTGAAAGGCTATTATAATTTTTTTCTTTGACGCCGTAAGGCGTCAAAGAAAAAAATTATAATAGCCTTTCAAGACGTCATAATTATTTGGACTAGTGTTATGTCGTATGATATGTAATTTAATTTTTCTAGTCACTTCGGCACCTGGTTAAATCGGACACTGGCCAAATCGTATACGGTATAGTCGATTCGACTGCTTGTCAAATCGGGACATAGTTAATTCAGCACCCTAGACAGTTATTTCTCTAGTGACTACACTACTTCATTTTTTATGTAGATAGTTATTTCGGTACACTACTTCACTAGCTGCAGAACCGTAGCTCTTACATGTAGGTCCTTATATTATTTGATTGCAAAGAGTAAAAAAAAAAAGCATAAGATATACACCTTATCGCTATTTGTCCGTTATTACTGGACATTACACAGGTTTCCGTAAGCTTTTGATGTCATGATAATACAAGATGTTTGACGCCACAACAAAAAAGTGATTGTAATATGACGCCAATTGTTCAAGCAGGACAGATTCTCATTAAATTTTACCTTTTTATGGGCCATTTGTTTGTCTTTCAGTACATTCATATGTCCCCAAATGGGTTTCAATTCTCAAACATTGTCAAACTCAAGTTTGCCAAAAGTGACTCAACCAAATGTTATGAAAATAACCATATTGTATGCCAGTTGACTTGTATGCATTCTTTATTTTGTTTAAAGCTTGAAGCTTATATAAACACAATGTAGAAAACATGTCAGTCAACTGGCATATATATATTTTAGCTCTTTAAAAATCTCTGATGATTTACATTGTGTAGGTTTTAGATATTCTCAAAAGGATAGGGTACAATGTACATCCAATCCAAGAAATGACCTGCAAAAATAACAAAACCCCAAAACACTATGCAATGGACCTAAAAGCATGTGTTCATTATTAATGTAAAAAAGTGGTGTAATTGATAATACATTGTAAAAGCTATTATTTCGAATGTTTATATTTTCTGTATGCAAGTTCCTTGTGTAACAAAATTTTGGGTGGCAAAACATTACAATGCATTTTAAATTAGACAGGAAAAAGTCACTAGACAACAAAATAAGTGTTAACATGGCTCCATTCTCAATTTTATTAAAAGTAGAAAGTTCTGTTTGTTATTCAGATTTAAAAAAAAAGTTTATATTGAATGTATAATCCTTTTGATTTAGTTTTACTTTTTTAAGTCTATTAAAAGTACTGTATAATATTCAAAACATTTTTTAGGGAGGAGGAGGACAGAATATGCCGAGTCCAGAGGAGCAAGCTGAAAGACAAAGACAGATGAGTGATATGAAAAATGGCATCCTCAGCCAAGTACTGGATCAGTCTGCTAGAGCTAGATGTAAACTTTGTTTTATCATTTGAGCTTACATGTTCCAATAAGGCCCCCTTGTGAAGGCACCTGTTGTTGTACCTTAACTTAAGATAATATTTTCTCCTCTAAAGCTACTGCCATTTAGAACAAAAGTCATAGGGTACATGTGAAAAATGTAGATATGGTATGATTGCCAATGAGACAACTCTCTACAAGAGACCAACATGGCACAGAAATTAACAACAATGTATGGACTAATAAAACATTAGATTACATACAACAACAATGTATGGACTAATAAAACATTAGATTACATACAACAACAATGTATGGACTAATAAAACATTAGATTACATACAACAACAATGTATGGACTAATAAAACATTAGATTACATACAACCTAAAAGTTATTGTGTAGTCTTTTAAGATTTGTTTAAATTAAACTGACAGTTACAGGTCAAAGTATATTTTTAGTTATTGCTTCAATGTCCTAATTTGTTCAGGTGGAAACTTTATAATTAAACATTTATTGAAGTGTTTGATTTTAAAAATTAGAAGATGTTGTACACAAAATATATGATTGCTAATGAGACAATTATCCACCAGAGATCAAGTGATAATCAGATATATAAGTTAACAACTATAGGTGACTTTTAACTTTGGATATTTATAATGTATTCCTCTTTCATTAAATCTTTCATTTTATTGTCTAATATTTCATTTTCATGTGATTATACTCTTTACTTGCAGTAAACACAATTTCTTTAGCAAAACCTGAAAAAGCCAAGATGATAGAAGGCATGTTAATGCAGATGGCTCAAAGTGGTCAGATACAAAATAAGGTATGTGTTAAATAGGTATTGAAACAAACAAAAGAACACATACAATGTAAATAAGGCATGTGTTATAAAGGTATTGAAACAAACAAAAGAACACATATGATGTAAATAAGGTATGTGTTAAATAGGTATTGAAACAAACAAAAGAACACATACAATGTAAATAAGGTACATGTATGTGTTATAAAGGTATTGAAACAAACAAAAGAACACATATGATGTAAATAAGGTATGTGTTAAAAAGAAATTGAAACAAACAAAAGAACACATACGATATAAATGGTAAATAGAATTGGAGAATGTGTCAAAGAGACAACAACCTGACCAAAGAGCAGAAAACAGCCGAAGACAGCCAATGGATCTTCAAATACAAGTCTGCTTCTGGAATATGTTTACTTTATAAGAAATCATATTTTATAGGATATACATCATATCCATGATATCCAGCAAAATGTTGATATAGTTTGTTTAAAAACTATTCAAAAGTTCCCATATCAATGTTGTTATTTTTTTGGCGTGAGAACTACACTGCATTATTTCTAAGATGAATAAGTTCATACTTTCTTGCAATTTCTACTGAAGTAAATATCCTAGATTAACTTATTTTATCTACAACAACTTTATAACCTAAAGCTCTAACTCAACACCACAATAATCCAACTATGTATCAAATGGCTTCCAAAATTACATATATAAATTGATATATAAAGTCAGCTTACATACTTTAATACACATATTTCGTTTTTTCTGACTACAATTGATAAGGAATTTTTAAAATATAGTGTCAAAGCTTATGTTGATGGCTACAATTCATATTCTTCTTTGAAGGATAAGTTGTCTCCCTTGACAGTTAATATATACAATATTTTTTCATATTTTTAGCTCACCTGGCCTTCAGGCGAAGTGAACTTTTCTCATCACTTGTCCGGTGTCGTTAACTTTTACAAAAATCTCCTCCTCTGAAACTACTGGGCCAAATTTAACTAAACTTGGCCACAATCATCATTGGGGTATCTAGTTAAAAAAGTGTGTCTGATGACCCAGGCAACCAACCAAGATGGCTGCCATGGCATAAAAATTAGATATATTAAGCATGTTAAGTCAGCTTACATATATTTTTCTACACATATTTCGGTTCTTCTGACTTCAATTGATAAGGAATTTGTCAAATGTTGTAACAAAGTTATGTTAACGGTAATTTCATACACTTCTTTGAAGGTTATATTGTCTCCCTGGCAGTTACTATATATACAATTTTTTTTTTTTATAGTATTAGATATATAGATAAAGTAGGGGGACTTACAATATACTAAACTATGAATATAAAACCAGTTCATTCCTAAATAATAATAAATTTTAAAAAATATAGACTAAATATGTTTTTTTTTAATAAGGTAATCTGGCACAATACCAGCAAGGGCAGTCACCATTAAACTCTATCTAGCAGTAGTAATAAAAAAAAATCGTCATCATGGACTGACAGGCATTCACATATATTCATTTTTAGTGGCATGAAATAAAGCAAGCCATAAATAAGCAGAATAAGCAAAATTATACTAAATATGTTTTTATCATGTTTATTTTATATAGAATATATGTATGAAGTATCACATTTTCATTAACATAATGATAATTTTGATTACAGTTGTAGCATATTATACATTAATAATTCATATCTAGTCAGTGACTTTAAACCATTGGTTGCAATACATGTTGTATTCTATATACAATATTATTGCATAGCAATGTATTATTTCCTACAGAAAGTAACCAAAAGTTAGCGTGCAATAAATTTTAATATTGCACTAGTGCACTAAATCTTCAAATTCATGATGTCATCAACGACAAAATCTTAGTTATAACCAATTTCTACTTTCAAATATTATATTGCTATACATAAAAGGGTTATTGCATGAATATTGGGGAATATTGTCCTTCGTAGTACATATATTGCACTCGCAAGCTCGTGCAATATAGCATTCTACTCTGGACAATATTCCCCAATATTCATGCAATAACCCTATATTACCAGATGATAATATCAAACAGAAATTTTCATACTGTAAATTCAGAAATTATTGCATGCATTTATTATTGCGATTTTGTCATTTTAGACTTAAATGCGATTTTTTTTTTTTTTTTATAATATTATAGAAAACCAAAAAATACAACAATCTATATAATTTGTTTTTGTACTAACACATTGCACTTTTTTATGCATCAACAACATATGAAAGAAGAGATATAAGTTTCTCACATCTATTAATATTTCAGCTTGGTGAAGATCAGTTAAAAGGATTGTTAGAAAAAGTCAGTGAGAGAACAAACAAAAAAACTACAGTAAAACGTATGTCAAATTAATTCTATCTTAAACTAAATCTTAAGGAAATTTAGTGAATATTCATGAGACACCCATCCTAACTGCTTTGACTTGAACTAAGCATATACATGTATCCTAAATCCGCACTTTCATTATGCCCCTGATAAGATATTTTCAGGAAGTTATAACAATCGAAATTTAAGTTAAAAAGGCAAAGTTAATAACTGTAAACTAAGGTGATCCTGAGCTTGCTGGGTTTCACATCTTCTGCCTAATCTTTTCTGTTCATAAAAAAACAACATTTTCTTTTTTCTTCTGAAAAATAATGATTATATATATATTCTTTTTTGCTCAGTAAATGTGAAATCTTAAAAAACTGAAATCAACTTGAATTTTTACAGTCCAAAACATTTTGTCAGACATATAGATGTAGCTTTTTCATTTAACAAAATTCCGCAAAATCAGCATTTGTAGAAAGGAAAATGAAAATCATCCCAATCTTGTTATTTTGATAGGCTCATCCACTCTATAAATAAACCCTTGGTTAAAGGCATCATTTAGCAATTCTTATTAATTTTTTCCTTTCTCTTTATTTTAGTTTAAGAGAAGAGGATTAGACGACTCGGATGATGAGTTTTAGAAAGATTGTGTAATACCTGCTATAATGAATGTTTCTGGAGGATGATGTTTGACATTCTGTGATGAAGCCAGAAGATTGTATGAACTGTGAATGGCTTACAAATAACTTGTTAATATTTAATGAGAAGCATGTATTTATTATCTTTCTAAAGCAAATGTACTGAAAATATAGAACTGAGAAATTTCATAAGTAAAAAAAATATATAGGCTAAAAAGTTTATGGGTAAAATAATGGTTTTATAGATTGATCTCAGTGTATTTGGATAGGAATGTTTTATTGTAAAGTGCAAAGTGTAGTTAAAAAATGAAAAGATTTCTTCAGTGTAGCATATCTCCAATTTTAGAAATATTTAATGCACATTGTGATCATTGAAGTAAATTTAGAAATTATCAAACATCATAAATATTTATGATTTATTCATTTTGTTTGTTATGATAAAAAAATTAAGATTTCATAGAATATTAAAATTGCTTGCCAACTAAATTTCTAAATATAAATCCAACATCAGATATATTTAAGGAACCAATTTCTGTTTATCTAAAAGAAATCCAAGAGTTATCAAGCATAAGAATTTCATGAATTGCCTAAGGTTATACAATAAGAGTAAAAACATCATGACCAATGTGAACAGAATGAGGCATGAAAACATCCCCATTCTAATTTTGTTGGTGCATTGAAATAAAAAAGTTTGAAAAGAAGATATCAACACATATTTTTCATGATTTTAATGCATAATATCACCCTAGTCTCTAGTACTTTTTATGTATTCTGCTTCATACAAGTTCAAATTGTGCATTAACAGTGGTGTGTAGAAAGTATTCCATTTCCTATCTATAATTACTGACTACCTCATTGTTTTGATCAAGGATTACTATTAAAGACCGACAGTAATGTGCCATTATTAGAATGAGATGTTTGCTTCCAGTGTTGCAATATACTGTATTTATTGCTTGCTCTTTGAAAAGTATTTATATGACATTTTTACCAAATAAAATTGAACTAAATGACAAACATAGTAATTTTATTGTTTTTATACGACCGCAAAAATTTTAATTTTTCGTCGTATATTGCTATCACGTTGGCGTCGTCGTCCTGCATCATCTTGCGTCGTCGTCGTCCGAATACTTTTAGTTTTCGCACTCTAACTTTAGTAAAAGTTAATAGAAATCTATGAAATTTTAACACAAGGTTAATAACCACAAAAGGAAGGTTGGGATTGATTTTGGGAGTTTTGGTCCCAAAATTTTAGGAATTAGGGGCCAAAAAGGGCCCAAATAAGCATTTTCTTGGTTTTCGCACTATAACTTTAGTTTAAGTAAATAGAAATCTATGAAATTTTGACACAAGGTTTATGACCACAAAAGGAAGGTTGGGATTGATTTTGGGAGTTTTAGTTCAAACAGTTTAGGAATTAGGGGCCAAAAAAGGGCCCAAATAAGCATTATTCTTGGTTTTCGCACAATAACTTTAGTATAAGTAAATAGAAATCAATGAAATTTTAACACAAGGTTTATGACCACAAAAGGAAGGTTGGGATTGATTTTGCGAGTTGAGGTCTGAACAGTTTAGGAATTAGGGGCCAAAAAGGGGCCCAAGTAAGCATTATTCTTGGTTTTCGCACCATAACTTTAGTATAAGTAAATAGAAATCTTTGAAATTTAAATACAAGGTTTATGACCATAAAAGGAAGGTTGGGTTTGATTTTGGGAGTTTTGGTCCCAACAGGTGTTTAGGAATAAGGGGCCCAAAGGGTCCAAAATTGAACTTTGTTTGATTTCATCAAAAATTGAATAATTGGGGTTCTTTGATATGCCGGATCTAACTGTGTATGTAGATTCTAAATTTTTGGTCCCGTTTTCCAATTGGTCTACATTAAGGTCCAAAGGGTCCAAAATTAAACTTAGTTTGATTTTAACAAAAATTGAGTCCTTGGGGTTCTTTGATATGCTGAATCTAAAAATGTACTTAGATTTTTTATTATTGGCCCAGTTTTCAAGTTGGTCCAAATCGGGGTCCAAAATTAAACTTTGTTTGATTTCATCAAAAATTGAATAATTGGGGTTCTTTGATATGCCAAATCTAACTGTGTATGTAGATTCTTAATTTTTAGTCCAGTTTTCAAATTGGTCTACATTAAATACCAAAGGATCCAAAATTAAACTAAGTTTGATTTTAATAAAAATTGAATTCTTTGGCTTTTTTGATATGCTGAATTTAATCATGTACTTTTTTTGATTATGGGCCCAGTTTTCAAGTTGGTTCAAATCAGGATCCAACATTATTATATTAAGTATTGTGCAATAGCAAGAAATTTTCAATTGCACAGTATTAGCAATAGCAAGAAATCTTCAATTGCACAGTATTGTGCAATAGCAAAAAATGTTCAATTGCACAGTATTGTGCAATAGCAAGAAATCTTCAATTGCACAGTATTGTGCAATAGCAAATATTTTCAATTGCACAGTATTGCGCAATAGCAAGAAATATCTAATTACACAATATTGTGCAATAGTAAGAAATTTTCAATTGATTGGAGTTATCTTTCTTTGTCCAGAATAGTAGTTGAATCAACTTAAATCATTGTTTTATACAATGCACAATGTATATTCACTTTTACTACCAACTGATAAATTAAAACACTCTTTACCATTCAGTGATAACAAGCACTTTTTGTTACATATTAATATTTTATGATGTATTTAAATGAGTAGTTATTGCTGCAAACTCCATTAGAAATTTGAATTGAGATCAGTTTTGAAAAAAGGGAAAGGGGGATGTGAAAAAAAAATGGTGGTGGGGGGGGGGGGGGGTTAATTTTTCTCATTTCAGATTTCATAAATAAAAAGAAAATTTCTTCAAACATTTTTTTGAGAGGATTAATATTCAACAGCATAGTGATTGCTCAAAGACAAAAAAATTATTTTAAGTTCATTAGACCACATTCATTGTGTCCAAAACCTATGCTGTGTCAACTATTTAATCACAATCCAAATTTAGAGCTGAATCCAGCTTGAATGTTGTGTCTATACTTGCCCCAACTGTTCAGGGTTCAACCTATGCGGTCGTATAAAGCTGCGCCCTGCGGAGCATCTGGTTACTCCATGGATTACAGAATCTGTTGTTTTTGCCATTAGTTTGTAGAAATGTAGTATATTTTAAGGATAACTGTGAAATTAATAAGAGTTTGAAGAGAAATGTTCATGTAAGTGGTTATAATGGAGATTACGAGCACAAAAGTTAAAATGTCAAAAGTCTGAAATTGTACCACAACGTGCCAAATCAAGCATTTTTGTAGTTTCCGGACAATAACTTGTGTGTTTGTGTGTGGATCTCTCTGACATCGTACCACAAGGTTCAATAGCACAATAGGAAGGCTGGGATTGAGTTTGGCTGTAATTGCCCCATACATGCAGGAATTAGGTACAAAAAAGGGCAAAAAAAAGCATTTTTCTAGTTTCCAGACAATAACTTGAGTTTATGTGTATGGATCTCTCTTAAATTGTACTTTAAGGTTCCATACTACAAAGGAAAACTGGGATTGAGTTTGGGGGTAATTGAGCAAAGGGTAGGCTAAAAGAAGATTGGGGGAGGGTTCCAATTTTTTTAAGGTGTTCATATTTTTTTTTCAAATTTTTTTCAAATTTCAAATTTTTTACAAGTTTTAACAAGAATTTCAATAGCAGTATTGTTAAATTGATTTGTAAGATCTTTGACCAGAATTATTTTTTGTCAGAAACCTATATTATGTAAAAAAATAATCACAATTCAAGTTCATACAGTATCAAGCTTGAATATTTTGTCCAAATTTGCTCCTAGTGTTCAGGGTTCAATCTCTGCAGTCAAATCAGGCTGATTACATTCAATGCATTCTGCTTTAAGTTTTTAGCTTACCTGGTCATATGTCTGTCTGTCTGGCAGCGTTTTTTAAATGTCTTCTCTAAAACTACTTGGCAAATGTATTTTAACTTTACCTTTATTATTTCTGATCGATTATTATAAAAAATATCTAAATATTTGTTCCATCACCAAACATGGGCACTGTTGCTGACCATAGAACATAAATGGGTGAAATTCAGTTTTTGGCTTATATTGTATCTCACAAACTTGAGCAGTAAAAAATTGAAAAAAATTGAGGAAAGCATAATTTTGATGACTCAAAAAAGTTGTTAGAGGTCTTTAATCAGGATTATTTCATTTGTTTCCAGATTTTGTTATTCCGGAAACAGATGGTTTGTAGCTATAAACACAAACAATTTGACATGTGATCAAATGTTTGAATTAGTGGGTAAATCAAAGTGTGACTGTTATGTATATAATACCAGTATGACAATCTCCAATAAGTTCATCTGTAAATACGTTTAAAAAATACAGTATACAAATGTAAGCTTATATGATTAAACATGTTATTTGGGTATATTCTAGTTGTTATGCCCCTATTTGTATAAAGATTTATATTTCAAAAGGTATGAGACCTTGATGCTACATATCGTGTATATGCAGGTACCTTATGTTACAAAGTTTCTGTCAATCATTTGTTCATTGTCCTTGACCTCATTTTCATGGTACAGCAACTGCTTGAAAAAAAAGTTTTGTTTTTGTTTTGTCATTTTAATTTCTCAATCATTATAGTAATAGGAATTTGGACAACAGAAATGTATGCATTTGTGGGCAGGTGGAAAAGTTTGCAAGAAACAACAAGGTCTGAAGATGCATATGGGAAAGATGAAATGCAAGCCAAATCAGAGCATAACACAATGCACAGGGCAGCCTGGTGAGACGGAGGAGTAGGTGGTTCAGGATACAAACCACACATGCCACAGTGACCACAGCTTCCATGTGTTATACAATGAGGAGGAAATTATAGTAGAGAGGAGTCAACAGGTACAAGAGGGTTAATTAAACAACAACCGGCAGCCACAAGAGCCAAAAAGAACATCAGACACAAGCAAGTACAACAAAAGGGGGGAAAAGAGTGAAATGGCCCAACAATAAAAGTAAAAAGGAATGGCAACAGTTTGATGAGGATGTAGATGCAATTTTGAAAACAACATTAACAGGTAACATAGACACTTAGATAGAATCGATCACATCATATATTTACAATATTGGTATGGACAGATTTGGTGCAGATGAGAAAGAGGTGGTGAGGCGTGATGGTCAAAAGAACAGACGAGAATCCAAGATAGCAAAGACCTTAGACAACATAAGAAAAGATATATTTAGGCTGCAGAGGATGAAAACCAGTTTTATCTGAACTTAGGGAAACCACCAGGAAGAACCTCAAGATCACAATGAAAGCAGAGAGAACTAGAAAAAGGAGAAAGCAAGAGCTTAATTTACATTTTCAAGATTGTTGGGGAAGAAATGGTACTGAAAGCTAGTACATAGGAAGTTGAAGAATATCTAAGAGAAATGCACAGTGATACAAAAAGGGAAGAAGACCTACCAGAGATAGAACAACTTAAACGCCCGGAAGACCCAGAGCAGGCTTTTGATGAATCACCACCAAAGTGGATAGGGGTAGTAGATTTCATCAAGAAATGAAGAGCAGTATCAGCACCAGGTCCAAACGAAGTACCATATAAAGTATACAAGAACTGTCAGAGAATTATAAGACGTTTATGGAAACTGATAAGGGTCATTTGGAGAAGAGGTTGACTTGCAGAGAGTTTGCACAAGGCAGAAGGGTGCTTTACACAAAAGGAAGAGAAGTCCGAGACACTGAAACAGTTTAGAACAATTTCATTGTAAAATGTGGAAGGAAAAATATTTCTTGCTATTCTTGCCAAAAGGATGACAAACTACATGCTGAGCAATAACTAAGTTTAACTTGCAGTACATAATAATGAAGGTGTACCAGGTGTATCAGGCTGTATGGAACACACACCTGATTATCACAGATAATCCGAGAAGAGAAAGATTCAAAGGGTGAGCTTGCAATCGTCTGGTTGGATTTAGCGAATGCATATGGGACAGTACCACACAAGTTAATTGAGTTATTGTAGGAAATATACCATGTACCTGACGGAATAAGAGAGCTGATAAAAGAATGTTTAAACCATCTACAGCTAAGAATTACAGTTGGATATTATCCAACACCACGGCAACGTTTAGAAGTGGAAATAGTGACAGGATGCACGATATCTGCCACCCTTTTCTCAGCAGCAATGAATATGATTGTGAAGTCAGTAGAGAAGAAGAGCAGAGGGCCATGGATGACGTCAAGAGTACGGCAACAACCAAGAAGGTCATTCATGGATGATATGACAAAAAGCACAAAGACAGTGATTGAAGCCAGATGGGAACTACAAGAGCTTGCTAGAATGATCAAACGGTCAAGAATGACAATAAAGACAAGCGAATCCAGAAGTTTGGTGATAAATAATGGTAAAGTTTAGGAGAAAAGGTTTAAAATAGGAGACGAGATAATTCCATCAGTCTCAGAGAAGCCAGTTAAATGCCTGAGAAAATGGTCAACAACACTTTGTTAGATAAGTTGAATGTGGAAGATACATATCAGCAGCTGCACGACTGGTTAAAGGAGGTAGATAAGAGCGGATTACCAGAGAAATACAAGGCATGAATTTACCAGCATGGGATATTGCCTCGGCTGTTGTGGCCACTTCTTGTGTAGTTTGTACCAATGACAACGGTAGAGGGAATGGACAGAATTTCAAACGGTACATGCGAGATGGCTTGGAGTACCACGCAGGTTTAGCAGCGTCGGCCTTTACAGTTTAGGAAGCAAGTTACAGCTACCACTCAAGTCAATCGCTGAGGAATTCAAGGTGACCAAGGTAAGACAACATCTGATGTTAAAAAACCAACAGGGATGAGAAAGTACGGTCAGCAAAAATAGACATAAGAACAGGAAGGAAGTGGTCGACAAAGAAGACAATAAAAGATACTGAGTCACGATTAAAACAGTGAGATAGTTGGCAGGGTTGCAGTTGGAAGACAGGGATTGGATGTAACTTCTACAGCAAAACGGAAGAAAAAAACCCACCTTGTACAGAAAGAGGTACGATCAATGTAAAAAGAAAGTAGAATGGTTGAGGCAGTGAGTATGAAGAAACAATGAAGCTGGTTAAACAGGGAAGGAGCAAGGCAGCTGTAATTAGGATGGAATGAGATCTGGAAGATGGAGCCATACAGGATGCAATTCAAGCTGAAGTCAGTATATGATGTATTGCCAAGCTCAACAAATCTAGCAACACGGGGATTAATAGATGCAGTAAGGCAGCAAACTTCGAGCATATACTATCTTCATGCTCGAGTGCTTTGAAAGACGGGAGGTACACATGGCAACACGACAAGGTATTAGGGATATTAGCAGACACACTAGAGAGAAACATCAGGAAGCCAAGAAAGAACAAGAAAGGCCTTACCTTTGTCAATTTTGTTAAGGAAGGAGAGAAAGGACAGAAGAAGAGTGTGGAAGGAAGTGGTTTACTGGTAACAGCAACTGATTGGCAAATGTGGGTTGATCTGATGCAGAAATTCCAATTTTCACCACAAATTTCCGTAGTAAACCAGAAACCTGTCATCGTCATTTGATCAGCCTCAACAACACAGGCAATTCTGTTGGAACTTTTGGAAGAACGCATAGAAGATGCCAGCGAAAAAAAGAGATTGAAGCATCGAGACCTACTTGCATAATGTAGAGACAATGGATGGAGGGTTTGGTTATTTCCAGTGGAGGTGGGAAGCAGAGGATTTGTTGGGCAGTATATGTGGAGGACATTGAGAGCACTTGGTATTAATGGAGGGGAAAGAAGTAAGCTGATTGGTAACTTATACAAAGAGACAGAGACATCATCAATGTGGTTGTGGAGGAAAAGGTCTGAGCTGTGGAAGCAGTAAAGTGTAGAGGCAGGGATGGATAGCCATGTGGTTTCGGGCTGGAACTCAAACTGTGCACCACTGGAGGCTGTAGTGGACAACGCCGAAACTGCCGAGGAAGGAGGATTCAACTGAAGACGGAACCACGCATCTTTCCAACAGGATGTATTAAGGTACTAAAAAAGTAATAGGATAACAACATTTCACCTGACCTTGACCTCACTTCATGGATCAGTGATAAAAATTTGGGTGATAAGGTCTGTTTTTGAAATACTATAAGTAGTATGTAAACTATATTTGGTGTATGAAGTGATTGTTATGGGTATAATTCGAGTCTGGCAGTTTCATTTTACCGTGACCTAATT
This sequence comes from Mytilus edulis, assembly GCA_019925275.1. Classification (NCBI taxonomy): domain Eukaryota; kingdom Metazoa; phylum Mollusca; class Bivalvia; order Mytilida; family Mytilidae; genus Mytilus; species Mytilus edulis. The sequence goes on along the minus strand of CM034352.1, from coordinate 110,792,810 downwards.
TAGATGGTTCATTGGTCAATTTTAATTTTTTGTGTTTTGATCAGACACTGTTTTTATAAGTCCTTTGAGCACTACGTCAACTATACTTTGTATATGGAATGAGTGTAAGGTGTACAAGTCTGTCTGGAGGTATAATCTCTTACCTTTATCTCAATTTCATGGTTCATTGGTCCATGATAAGTTTTTGTGTTTTGGTCTTTTTCAATTTAGCATACGCAATAGGTCCACTATATTTGGCCAGGAACAGTCTATAAGTTGTATAGACTGTACCTGATTTAGTGTATGAATAAATTTAAAGATGTATATATATGAATGACAATATTTATCTGACTTTGACCCCCTGATATAAATTTCTAAAAAATATTATAAGTTTTTGTAATGCTTTTAGTTAAACCTTCATTCTTAAGACTTTCAGCATAAAAGCAATTGTCAGTAAAGCAGGCGATGCATTTTAGCGTGTCACTCTTGTTCAAACTATAATTTCCGACAAACTGGTAGAGCAGATTTGCGACTTATAGTTACCACCCCAAATGCACTTTTTTACTTCTTTGTCGGTGAAGAAATCAAGAAAAAGCAGGAAATTCGGGTTATTTAATTTTGAGTTTTATCTTTTATCTTACACGTATATTAGTGTAGTTTATATCTTAGATTTGTCCGCAAATAATTGCAAGTCATGCAGATTTTTTTCTGTCAAAAAGATCAATTAAATGGTATCGTTCTCTACGCTTACCCCGTTATTCACCCAAAGATAATAAGTCTGTCAATATGTACACATGCACACAGATTCAATGCACGTTTGGTATTTTACCTTGCCTGCGGTTATCTGTTTATGTATATATTTGGTGTCGATATGCATGTCAAATTATCTTAAACAAACTTTATATCATGTTAATGAGTCGTTGTAATTACACATTCCGTTTCAACAAATGAAATGTCAAAACTACAAATATATTGTTCTTGCAATAGAATACACAAGTATGCACCTGTCCTAAGACAAAAGGCTGTTCAGTGAATTGTCGTTTAATAGTCGAATTGTGTGAATAAATAACAGCAAACAACAAAGATCCAAAGAGGCAAATTAATCGGAAAATGTCAAAATAATTAATTGAAACCTCAGTTGGTGCACGCGTTTTAGGACTAGAAAAGGGAAAACAACAATAAGAAAATTACGAAACCCATAACAGCTAATGCATATTATTCCCCTTGAGGGCTTTTCAATGTAAAAAGTTTATACGAAAATTAGATATTTATACCTATAGCGTGCATTAAATAATTATAAATTCCACTGAAAATAACCTGGATGATCTATCTTTTGTGATAATAATGGAGTTCTCATACTGTCTTTGTTAAAGGATGGGAAAAATAAATTGTATATTTTGACATCCCTATTAATTGCCTTAAATTTATATTAAAATGTACTTAAATTACTCATCACAACCCATCCAAACATTTGTACATTTCATGAACAGAAATTTATTCCTTTTTACCAATAAAACATAGTCAAAATGTAACAATTTAGTTTACCTATACACGAAAGATCTAGACATACATTATAGGTTTTTTGACCTGCGGTTAAAATCCTGACGTAATCTAATAGATTATTTCATTAAAGATTATTTCATATATGTCAAATAGGTCACCAAAATCAATAGATATATCCATATCTATGTAAAGTATAGGTAAGTTATAAGTTTTATAAATTTATGAACCGTATAAACAGCGAATATATTATTGCTATATGCTTTGAAGATTAAGTTCAAAGGTTGATCGCTTCTAACATACATAAGTTTTTATAACCAAAGGGAAGGTAGATGTATGTGTTAGTGGTCTACACCGTGAAAGTTACACGTTTATAAGTTGAATGGTTTCCAGTATTTTACGTTGGTGGTATGTATTTAAAGTTTATTTGAATACTTTCTTTATTTTTAAATCTAATATTTTAAAAGACCAATTGATATTTAATATCTTATAGTGTTTAATTTTAGAATTAATCTTTACAGAAAGATTTTATTTGTTAATCGTTTAATGTTTTGTTAACATTTGAACCACCACACCTCTCTGTATGTAAACATATTTTTACACACAAGAAATTTCCCCATTTTCGATTCTAATTTAAAATGAATTAAATCTGATAGCTTTGTTTGAAATGTGTATTGTTATTTTCTTTCCAATTTGTAAGAAACGTTAACCAGTTATCAACAAACTTTGTAAAAGGCAATGAAATATATACGGTTTGTACAGGGACTGTTAATGTGTACAAGTCTTAAAAAAGAGGAAGAAAGAATGGTCAATATTTGGACAAGTTTAGATTTATGCTAGTATGTGATTTTCTGAACAGATCATTTACAATTTCAAGAAAATGCAAAAATGAGGGATTGCTGAAACCAGCGACAAATATTGCATACACACCAAGTACGGCATGTAATAAGACCAATAAAGTTTGTGTGTTTCTTTTATGGTCTTCAAATAAATAATTACATATCAGAAATAATGTAATAACCGTCACATTTGCCTTCCCGGGCTAGTATCTCTGTTGAACTATGTCAAATCCGGAGATAATGCTATTCAGAATCTAAATAGATATATTAATTAAATGGCATCTTTCAAACATAGACAATCAAAATGTATTAAACTTTAATAACCCTTTAAATATTGACGTTCGTGTTTGTTAGGCTCGTCAATTTGCATTATTTGTTGTTGTTAGAACAGGATTTAGGCCAATACATAACATTATTGAGTGTACTACTTTGACAAAATTGCAATGCCTATCCTAGAACACTTAATGGACATTTTGTTAAGCACAATTAAAGTCAACATTTCCCTTTTTCGTTTATGAACATATTTGAACTAAAAAGAATTATCTACCTACCTTCACAATGGTTTCTGTCAGGAACGGACAGGAAACAAGTATATATATTTCTTGGCCTGTCTTAAATTCAATTGTTGGTCTTAATTTTCCTTGTATAGAAAGCAGTACACTTTTGTTTCAAACGCATGTCTTTGTTTCGGACTATTTTCAGTCGATCAACTTTTTAAAACACTGCGGTGTCTACCTTTTTAAATTTTCCTTTGTTAGTTCATATTTCAGATTTGTATTTTATTTCACTTAAGAAAACAATACACGAGCAATCTAGACACAAGTTTGTTTGTTTTTTTATTGTGATTTATTTTGTTCTTAATTCATATGTATACATTCCTTTTTTTCCAAAGTTTTGGTATGATTTGTTCTGTTTCCTGTTTGTTGTGGGTTTTTAAAATTTATTTTTAGGGGTGCATGGGTTTTATCGTTGTGTTGAAGACACATTGGTAGTATTGGACTGTTTTCTGCTCTTTGGTCGAGTTGTTGTCTCATTGACACATTTTCCATTTCCATTCCCAGTTTTATTTTTTTCACATTCTAACAACTGCTACGATATTTATAATAGGTTCTTTTTAAACAATGCATAAATGCCAATTACAGTGTTTTTATTCTCGAGGTTTTATTGATGACTTTGACATCATAAACTGCATAATATGATTATTCATAAAATTTAATTCTGACAGGTTTAGGATGTCCGGTTTTTTCAAGTTGCAGTTTTTATACAATTAAAGGAAAAATATTACATAATCTTGAAAGGGAATGTCTACCTAAACGTATACATACATTAAAACAATCAGGACATCATGGAAATTACAAAACTTTGAAAGAAATATTACTCTTCGAAGTCAAAGCTGGACAGTGGCGGATCCAGAACTAATTGTAAGGGAGGGGGCACTGACTGACCTAAAGAGGAGGGAGCAGACCCAGTTATTCTTACGTGATAACCTTTATAATCAACCAATTTTTTTCCACAAGAAAAAGGGGGGGGGGGGGGGGGGGGGGGGGGGGGGGGGGGGGGGGGTCCATGCCCTCGCTTAGATCCGCATGAAGCAATAAATCTAGAGTCTTTTCTTAAAATAAATATTAAAAAAAAACATCAATTTACAAATACATATTTTTAACAAAGAGATCACATTGCTATTACAAATTATGCAGTAGAACAAATGACCTATGTCATATTTGTCATAGGTACAAATCGGTACCACTCAGATGTCTATATAAAGTAATAACTATGTAAAAATAGAGACATATTATTTCTGGTCAAAACAATAAAAGGGGAATATTCCATTATTTTAGCCTGAAGAGTTTGTTATTTTTTTCACTGACACAGTTTAGGACCATCAATACTATGTAGATCTATGTACTTTATACATAATTATATCACAATGTTCGAAAAGCAAACGTCGTAGTCCTATATATGTAATGATTTAAACCTGTCATATATTACATTTATATATTGGTATAAACAACAGTTTTAAAATATGTCAACAAGAACAAGTTAAGAATTAAAAAAATCACCCTATTTCCCTGCCTTAAGCCCAAGTATTTATGCTTGTTCGAGTTCTTCAATTTTAGTTATAGTTTTTCTGTTCCAAAATATTACGAACTCGATCGTAATTGAGAGTCACACGTGTCTGCCCACTTATGTATGCATCAAACGAACTATTTAGGAAAATAAACAAATATTCATAAAACTAAATAATTCACAGAATGAAAAAAACAGATTACTAGAAACTGGGACCACACCTGGGCGAAAAAAAGCCACGCGATACGAACATTCATAAACAAATAATTGTAGTCTCTGTTTATGCATATATTTTAGTGCACAGTTTGGACTGAATCGGTAAAGTTTATCAATAAACATCTTGAAGGTGAAATTCATGAAGAAAATGCTTATACATACACTTTTATAATATGTCACGTTTTTAATTAAGAACTGTAATGGGGCTTGTCCGTCGACCGAGACTAAGTTCGGGGCCTATATACCTAGTTAACAGACTCGTTCATCATTCACTAGAGTATGCATGTGTACTGTGTGTATACACTATTAATATTAAGGTTCCATTTTGAAGAGAAAAAAACGAAACCTACAACTTTCATACATGTGAAGCTAAAACTTTTCTTGTCTTTCCCCTCGCAATCCCACTTAATTTTTTTTAATTTTCAAGTTTGATAAAAACTTAAAGATTCTGTTTATCGCTTTAATGAAAACAGCAACTATTTTTGGTATGCTTGTACAGTTGTTATTTGTTTTAGTTTTGATGTCAACTAAAACATTCCAATGTTCGACAAGTCACATAACACATTTCTTCTTTTCTAGACATGTTCCCCGGATACAAACAAAAGCATTTAAATTATCCGTGATTATAACATATGTGACGGTAAAATGTGACGTCTACAAACTATAAACAAAGACTATATCGTTTCGCCGAAAGCAAAATGAAATTTCTCATCACATTTAACACAATTTTCATTTTTATATTCCTTTAAGATCTTATATCATCTCTTATATCCATCAGCCAAAGGCGTTGTAATAATATATGTTTTAAACAAGGTCACTTTGAATAATAACCTTCCGAAATGTATCCAAGAACAGTGCAGGTTTAGAAAAAAAAACCCAGACCCAAATGAAAAACAAATTGTGTACGTGTAAGTAAATGGTAACAAGCCCTGCATTTGTGAAGTACAATGTATACAAAAGCTCTGTTTAACTGTTATAAATTTGATAATAAACTATGCAAATGTTTTCATTTCAATAAACTGGTTGACATTTGTTATACTATTTCGGTAATAAATATTATTGAATTGTAAGTCATTTTAAATCCGTTTTTATCCATATGCATCTTGGTATTGTATGTATATTGAATCTTAAAGTATTAAATTTGCTTTCTCGACATTTGCCTTCACATTATTTGAAGAGAAAACTTAAGCTTTATTATAAAATTTTTTTCACTTTTAAAGTTTAGTGAAAGGTTAAACAGGCTTACTTTCAAGTGAAAAAGTACTGAATGACGCTTCAACAAAATTAAGCAACATGTGCTCGAATTCTGATTCAGATCAACACAAGATATTTATTTGAAATATTTTAATTCGATCGATCTATGCATGTTTTAAACAAATTCTTTGTTCCTTTGAAATATTCGAGGAGCTGTGTCTATACAAAGTTCAATAAGGAAACAAATTAATAGACCTGTTTAATTCAAAAGCAGAGCAAAAGTAAACAGAGTAACAAAATAATCACCTTAAAAAGGATATACAAGTACCTGGCCACGTCCACTCTGTGTTTTGTTATTTCTATTTGTATCCATTTAATGAGTTAAGCCTTTTCAACTGATTTGTTTGTATTACACCACTGTCTCAGATTAAGGGGAGGGTTTGGCGCCCGCTGACATGTTTGACCCGCTACATTCTATATTTGTCTGTCCGAAGCCAGAAGCCTATATATGAGTGATTGTTGTTTGTTGCTGTTGATCATATGCGTTGTTTGTTTATTGTTTTATACAGTTCTTGTATTGTTCTGTTGCACCACTGCCACATGATTAGGGGAGGGTTTGGTGCCTACTAATATATTTAACACCGTCACATTTTGTAAGTTTGTGCCTGTCCAACTTAAGTCAGGAGCCTTAAATTAAATGATTGTCGTTTGTTGCTGTGTTACATATTTGTTTTTCGTTCGGTTTTTTTTGTAAATAAATTAGCTGTTAGTTTTCTCGTTTGAATTGTTTTATATTTGTCATTTCGGGGTCTTCTATAGCTAACTATGCAGTACGGGCTTTGATTATTGTTTAATCCGTACTGTGACCCATAGTTCATTTTATTTTTTTGTCATTTGATCTCTTGTTAAGATTTGTCTCATTGGCAATCATATCACATCTTCTTTTTTATATATTATAGAGTGCTTTAATACTATACCGTCCGTTATAAGGTTTTTTGCAGTCGACTTTACGTATAGATTTCACTTATTGGTGAAGGCCAATCATACAGTGACATGTGTTTATAACCGTTCTTTAGTGGATAGTTGTCTCATTGGCAATCATTCCGTTCTTTAGTGGATAGTTGTCTCATTGGCAATCATTCCGCGTCTTCTTATAAACAAATGTATAAAGTGCGAATACAACAGTATCTTATATATATGGGGATGATCACTATTTTTGATTGGGCACAGGTGACCCGTGAAAATTCCAAGCATTTGACCAGAAGAGTACAAAATGACCACTGCATTAATTGATTTTTCTTACATGTTCTTCGTATTAGTTTATTAACTGGTTTACCGAAGGCTGATATTTCGTTATCAGATTAGGGTGTTTCAAGAAGAACACAAACGAAATATATCAAATAATAAATAACTTCAATGTCAATAGAAACCAAACATTGCTATTGATCCTGGTAAAACAGTTCTTAGTAGTGTGATAAAATAATCACACACCACTGTGCAATGTCTATATCTTAGTAACTTAAAATGTACTATCACCAACGTTTAGAGTTAATTTCAAATTTCTATTATTGAGTACTGTCATCGAAATAGTCAGTTTTGTTTTGACACAAAGTCAACTTATACTGATGGTTTGGCGACTTAGTACGACCTCAGTCTGTCACAAATAAAACACGAACATGTCTGTATAACAAGCGAGTGAGGACAGACACTATTGTACTTTATATAGTTTGCTATTGGTAACTTTTTCTTCTTAAATTATTTCTGAAGAGATATAATGAATATCAGTAGTAAATATATAAAAAAGACTTTACAACAAATATATTTTGTTCTCAGATTTAGGCAACAGCAGTTAACAAATTAAGTCAGCAACAAACAAAAACTAGGCGAATTGCATGAGAGAGACGGGTAGGTCGAAAGGGTATACGTCTCCTTTGCACCAAAGGTCATGAGCGGTTATATGCCTGAATATATGAACTTATATATTCATGCCGGACGGGTGACCATATTCTCTTCAAACAAGTTCATTTACTACATGCTGTCTTACTGTCGAAGATCTTATTCTAGAATATATCAAGTTTTTATTCTATCAAATTTCATTTTTGTACTTCCTTTCCACTTTTATTAACTGACTGTGTATATCAGTTAATATAAACACAAATATATAATGGTCTACCTAATAATGACAAATAGTTAACAAGAGCACGAATTGTGGTAACTATATATGAGGACAATAACAAATAATATATTTACACATCTTACATGTGCACTTTGACATGCATAGTTTTATCGCCCTGTTATAAGACTAATATTTTGAACAACCTGTATGAGTCATTAAAATGTAGGTAAATATCAAAAGTACACTTTCTATATATACTAACCCCTGATTATATCACCTATCTTTTTAGGTGTTCTTATGTTATAATATTTCGCTTCACTTTAACAAATCAGCCGTATTTCGATTCAGAAAAGTTAATTCATTTATTCGTTATTCAACAAATGAATCGCCCCAATTTTATCACATTTACATGCATTGTCAACATCTTTCTATGCTGTGTTTCCTAAAACTTGAGACACGACAGGAACTGAATGTTCAGAATATAAGTGCAAGCTTGGACAAATTGACTCAAATTATTTAATTCTTTTACTTCAGAAAATGGGTAAATGGGATGTGATACAGTGGACAAGGAAATCAACGAACAGTGTACGTGATAAACAACCAGTAAATTCCTGCTTTGGATTGTATCCACAAGTATATACCCCTACAAAATTGGTATACAAGGCTGCAATAATCTGTAATGAATTTGAAAAACCGGAAGTAGGTGTCGTCAAAGCTAGGCGATATAGGCCAGGGACAGAAAGATACTGGCAGGGAGAACTGGATCAAAATCGCTATGCACATCAAGTAGCAACCGCATTTACAGACCAAACGCTTGCTGCTCGAATAGAAATCGTGGACCAATATCTAGCACCACTCCATAGACACACCAGTTGGGACAAAGTCTGTCTAAAACTAAAGCCCAGATATTTCAGACAGTTGTTGAAGTTTGAAATTGTGTTACTGGAAGAAGTTGTGCGAGATCTAAAGCCTTTCAAAAACGATATAGTTTTAGATGCGTTTTCTCATTTTTCATATTCAGAAAGCAATGGTGAAAACATGTTGAATGCATTTCAAGGTAACAAAACAGATGATGGAATATATCTATTGTTAACCCCAGACATGTTAACTCATAAGTACGATATTCACAAATGGTTTGAAAAACATACGTGTAATGACATTTGTGGCAAATTTAAAAAGCCACCAAGTATTACTGAAACCATTCAACCCATGAATATTCCACCAACCGACAATATGTTCTTTAATTTTCAAAACGATTCTCGACCGCCGAGCTACGAAGACGATATGTCGAGAGATGCACCGAACGAAAGGGTAATGATAATGCTAACTTAGAAACTACTTTTGGAGCTAAATCTTGTGATGGGTCGTTTTCTGTCGTCACTGCATTAGTACATTCCGACAGTTTTGGGAAGAATAAACCATTATTACAGGAACAAACTTGCAACCAAGTTGGAGAAAAGTCGGCACTTACAACAGAGCAGCTACCAGTCGACAATGTGGATGTTACCGACCAAGATTGCCTTGACGGGAGAGATAGTCACATACAAGATACTGAACCGACGAATATCAACCTTTATAGATTTAAAAGTTTAGACGAAGATAAACAAATGAATAAGACTATTTCTTTAAGAAGTGAAAACTTGCCTGGAAATGACATTGAAGAAATAGAGGTCGGCAACTACGACATGGCAAGTTCAAAGTTCGAGGCAACAACCCTTGTCATGAGACCTAACTTTTATTCTTTAAATGTCAGTGAAATAGGAAATGAAGACAATGTGAATAGTACTGAGCACTATGTGGACTTAGAGAAAAAAGAACAACATGCAACAGTTTCCATGGAAAATTGTTTCGGTGACGAAGAAATACCAAGATATGTGAACAGCTTTGGAAGAGATATAGTAACGTCATCAACATTGCCTAATCAAAATGGGGCAAATGAAAATGATCCATCACAACAATATACATCCGAACAGAATTTCTCATCTCAAGAAAGTAGTCCGTTGATACAGCAACAAATTCTATCTGAAGAACATTACACGAGTGAAAACTCTGACATGACACAGAATCATTCAGAAAACAGTGAATTATCATTTTCATCCACATTATCATGTGAACCTGAACAACCAACAGAATTTCAATCAAGTATGTCTTCTGTACTACAACCGCAATGTCAAAATACATATAACATTTCACAATCAGAAAACATATCTCCATTTACTCATACTGAACAAAATACTAACCAACCGCAACAACGAGATGAACAATATAAGCCTCTTGTCACTGAAGAATGGAACTCTGAATCAAATACATATTGTGAAATACAAAATGTTGGAACTATTTCTTTGCCAGTGACAGAGGTCTCATCTTCGACTATGATGGAACCAAACACTTATGAGCATGACATTTCCAATGAAAGTACACTAAGCTCCTTAGAGATGTTTGCGAGAAATTATATCATACCTGAATATGATGCAAACGAGCAAAATAATTCAAATCCTTTTATGTCTAAGGATTTAAAGGAAACAACCGAAGAACTGATGCCAGATATTACAGAAAATGTGGAAAATAGCAATAAACATGAATCAGGAGTAGAACTTATTTGTGAAGAACACGACAAAGCAACTCCAAACCCAAGAACAAATATAACAACCAGTACACTTCTTGTGAAAGAAGAACCGGAAATATCATCTAAAGCAATAGAATTAAAAAATAACTGTATTAATACAAATCCTACTGATTGTGAAAATGTGTCGGAAAGGGAGGTAACAGAACCAATGTCTGTCCTTGACGAAAACACAATGAAAGAAAAACCCGTGGAAACAATGGAGCGTGCAGATTTAATGGCAAATGATAAGACCGAGCAAAATTCTTTTCTAGACAATGATGATAACGATGTTAAGAAATTACTTGATGTACAGAAGTTACTTATATCAACCTCAGATAACACCGATTCTATAGAAAAAGAAAAGAACGAACGCAACTCTCGTCTCAATAGCGATCCTCATAAACCATCCAACCCAGATTTTTTGATAAAATATAATTTACACGAGTTTGTTGATCCAAACGAGAACAGAAGTTATTATCATTCTCCAAACTCTACTCATGCGTCAATACCAACCACTTCAGAACTATTGGAACAACCAAGTTCACCACATATAACAACTACCGAAGCAGAAGTAGTTCCATTTCAACGACAAAAGCCGCTTACATCATCACTGCGTTCACGTAAGCAAAAACACAAGACCAAAAGCGTGAAATTTGCAGATGATATAAATGTTGGGACGAGAAACAATATTAATGGACAGCAGACTGAAAATGAGCTGGGACAAAAACCACAAACAATCTCACCAGTGATAAAAATTTCAACGTCAGATTCTACAGAAACCAAAAGTTTAGAGCCTATAAACTCGGTGGATGCAAACTGGTATACACATATTCCTTGTGAGTGTTGCGACAACCAAAACATAACCGGACGAGACTGAAGATAATTTTGCGTTTAAACCAATGCTGTAGAACTTTTACTGGAAATTATTCAATGTACACATTTGGTTCGGTTCCGTGTAAAAGAAGAATTTATCTCGATGTTAAACACATCTGGACAACATTTTAAGCTTACTTATTTCTTTGTCGAGCCAAAAATGTGAAGGTTAGAATACTATTTCCTTGACTGGATTAATCAACTCCTTAGATATATAAACGAGTGATACCGCAGCAAAAACCTTTGTCAGGTTTGTCAAAGTCAGCCCGCACTCACTTATATTTAGCAAACGGAACTTGGATTTTTCATAATGGTTCACCTAACGTACAAGTAAACTTGTACACCCGAAAATGAAAAAAGTCGTGGACCAAAACGAGTCGTCGGCTTCACACGTAGTTCAACGGCAAACAAATTTCGGATATCGTATTTCTATCAACTCTAAAACCAGAATTATGTGATAGCTTGGCATGGATCCCTAATTTCAAACGATGAAAATAGTTGTTTGTGTTTCTATTCATACATTGGATTACGTTAACAACGTCAAGTTAAGACATATATTATGCAATTGTAAACAATGCTGAATATCAAAATGTTATTACATAAATATAACTGAAATTAACTAGTTTATGTGCATGTAGTGCGATTAATTATGTATAACAATAAATCAAATTGGTAGTTTTCCAAACAAGTGCAAATTTCATAGAGGATAGTTTGATTCAACAGTTGGTCATATGAAACAAAAAATGCAAACTTGTTGGAAAAGGGGGGATCGAGATCTTTTTGCCAACTTTATATTTGAAAACAATTTATGTATTACTTTTTAATATATACAGTAAATCAATATTTACATAAATTGTTCAGTTTAAACGAAATCCGGGTCAAACGTTTGCAAAATGGCTATTACGTTAGAGCAGCAAAGGGGTCGGGGTGGGGGCGCAATATTTTTTTTCGTTACTATTTTTAGAAATATATTTTGAATAGATATGAAATGTAAGATTACTGTAATATTTAGATCCAACTTTGTACAACACATTGGGAAAATAAACTAATATATTATATAGTCCTGGTGTGAAATAAATTATTGGAAACTGTTTATGTTTTGCTAATAAGCTGTAAACTTTAAAATTTCAACGAAATAGTAAAAAAAAAAATTTAAAGTCACACAATTGATGCAATCATGGGCAATTACTGTTTTATAAATGCGATATAATTATTTTTTTTCTTAATTTACTGCTTAGAATTAAAAGTACGCCTATGGTTTGCAATTATTCATGTTTTTTTAGCAATTCATTACAAAAGAGCAGAAGACTCTTCTCTATCAGAGAATTTCTTTATATCTATTAGTATTCTGAACATATACAATTCTTTCCAAATGAACACAAGTGTTTTCAGACAAAAAAAACATAACGCTTACGTGACCGGCACCAAGGGATGTCAATTCCTCATATGATTGATTGAACTGATGAGATGATCGTGTTTTGCTGTTTTGTACGGGTTTCTGATGAGTTATTATAGCAGCAATACATGGTCTTTAAGTCGAGACCAAAATGGTAAGCGATAATCTACGTCAATGAGACAACCGCAGTCAATTTTTTTTAGCCTGATAATTACGGAAAATTAAGCCAAACTAATTACTTCAGAGACGATGGTCATCATAAGCGACATATGTCACGGTTGGAAGGGGATGACTTAAAATGTTGGAGAGCAAAACATGACTTGACTTAGTTTGTTGAACACTGGTGGTAAGGTTTCCAGATTTGTAGCTTCAAGTATGACCCTTGTACTGTTGCACATCTCATACTAATGTACGTAAGTGTTTGCTGTCACGGGAATTGGCAATTTAAATGGGATTGTTTGAAGGTGTCCGTTAATTCAAGTGAATGATATGCAATACCTGACTATACGTATACGGTATGGGTGTTGTGTATTGTTGTAGACTGAACGTTGGTCTAATGTCCCCTACATCTACGTTATTTTTGTTTCTGGCGGATATATAGTTAGCTCTTTGGCAGTCATATCACATCTTCTAATGATATATAAGGTTTATTTAAACATAGAATGGTTTCATGAAAATATGTGTTTGATGGAAACAAGTAACAAATAAAATATGCAGGATTCAGAACCCTGGTTTAATAAGAATTTCGCAGTAAATATTAACGCAACACTTAAATCGCCTCTCTGGACAAATACGTTACAAGTTTCGAATCAAAAACATGTTTAATAGGCAGACGGATAGTGGTGTAGTAATGAACAATTGCATATTGTAACTAAATAATACTGGTATGTAATATATATAATGTATTCATTAAGAGGCTAATGTAGCCTGTTTCCGAAGAGATTTTTTAGACTTTACTTTGATTTCACTGACACTGTCATTGCATATCGGAGATTCTGCTGCTGCAATGCCGGATGGATTACCATGTATACTAGGTTCCCGCAATGAAGTGTTCGGGAGGTCTTGTTTGTCTGAACGGTTTTCGGATTCATTTTTATCTAAATGAGGTACTAAGATAACTTTTTCCGGTTGACTTTCCGGTATATCATTTGTTTGTTCAGATGGCCTATCACTCAGATTTGATTTTGGGAACATTTGTTCTTTGTTGACAACTTTGGGTAATCTATCGGGGAGATTTTGTACACTTTTAGTTTCCTGAGTTTCATGTAATTTTAACTTAGGGTCTTGTTTCTCTTTATTAGCTATTCTAGAGAAACGCAACCGGAGTTCATCTTGTACGGCCATTTTATGAACACCGTATTTATCGTCAGTACCTGTATCATTTTCATTGTCTATCCTTTCTTGTTTCTTTAATTTTGGTTTCGGTTTGATTTCAGGCTTTGGTTTTACTTCGGGTTTTTGTTTGATTTCGGGTTTTGGCTTGATTTCCGGTTTTTCTGTCGATTGAGCGTTCATCTTTTTTGGCATCCTAACATTTTGAACGTCCATAGTATGAACTCTTACCGGTTTATTTTTTGTACTTGGTGAACTATGTTCAGTATTAGTCCGTTTTAGAACATGAACATGTGAATCGGATCGGTCCTTTCGGATGGCATTGTCAACATATGGCGCACTAGTTCTTTTAATTGACCCACGCCTCTCTTTCTCGTCTTGTTTTTTAAGCGAACCTCGTCTCACTTTTTCGTCGTTTTTAAGTACTGATCCCCTTCTTCCTCTTTCGTCCTGTTTTGGATCTTCATGAACATAAACGGCATGCATAATGGTGGTCACTTTTTTCTTCGATGATGCCAATGATTGCTCCTGTGGTGGGGCAGATGGATTTCTCAAAATTCCAGGTGAGCGGTGTGGAATTTTAATCTGTGAGGCATGTTCACCGGGTTCGTGGACTCGTACAGATGTTTGTCGTTGTAGTTTCAAATGTTCGCTGGAAGCAGGTATATGAAATAATGGTGTATCTGTTGTAATCTTAACATCAGGCTTGCTCCAGCCAACGCACAAATCGTTACAAGCATGGTCGTCGAAAAATTCATTAATTTCCTTTTGTTTTTGTAATATTTTTGGAGTTAGTAGATGATATTCATTGCCACTTTTTACTCCTTTGAATATGGCGATAACAGACTGATGATTTCCTTCTATAAATGAAAAATGAGAAAAGGCATCTAAGATGATATCTCCTTCAAAGAAAACCATTGTATCCGAAAGTAAAGGTTCAATTAGCACTATTTCATCTTTTTTAAAATCTCGAAAATCGTACTGTTTCATACTTCGACAAATTTTATCCCAACGAGAATATCCTTTTAAGGGGGCAAGATACTGCTGAACAAAACTGATTTTACCCCCCCAGTTTTCTCTGTAAAGGCACTAGCTACACCAGCAGCATGGGTATTTGAATCCAAACGAGGCTCCCAAAACTGCTCCGTTCCTGCTCTGAATCTTCGGAATTTAACAATGGCTTTCTTTGGTTTGGGAAGATGCTCGCCATACATAACAGCATCATAAACAAGTTGTGTGTACGTTACATCTTTGGGATAAAATCCAAAGCATGCCCACACCGATGGTTCGTCGTCTTTATTCTCCAACGAGGCCTCCGTAAAGTGAACTATATCAAATAGGCCCATCACCTGTAAAAATATATATGTAAAGTAGTAAAAGATGCTAAAAAGACGCCCCTCTTCCTATATACTTAGTACATCATTTTCCTTTCAGTCAATTATTACCTTGCTGTGTCAAATAGTAACTCATTTAAAGGGGCACTAGCTGTCAAATTCATGGTCACCGATTTTACTCAAATTCTCATATTTGAAATAACAATGTAAAACATTTATCCAAACTATCAAAAGTCTAAAATAATCAGTTTACAGAACATGGAGTAGATAATATATAGGTTCGTTTCGTGTGAATTTTAATCCAGACGCCATCTAATTAACTATCGATTTGACCTCAGATGACCATATAAGCGATGTAAACATAAATAAAGATATAAATAGATTAAACCAACACGTGCACTTGGATTTTTATATGTCTGTTTGATTTTATTTTATAGATTAAAAATAGATGTTTCTCATTGTTTTTAACCGTATAAGAATGATTTTATGTGCATCGAATTAGTAATCAAATAATTTACCGTAGTTTCACTTTCATTATTGACATTCTTTTTCTTTAAATAACCAGTACACGTACAATGCATGCATTGTCAATCTCTATAGCTAGGGGTTAAGTTGAAGTTCACATGAATACGGATTTAAAGAGGTCGACTCATTCACTTGCAAGTGAATAACTAATTATCAATGTTTCTTAGCGTAATTTGACAAAAATTTAACCTTTTTGGCTGCAAAAAACGAATCGTTATTTCACTATTTCACTTTCATTATTGATTGAACAGATAAAAATCAAACTTTAGATTTTTTATATATTTCGTAGCTAGTGCCCCTTTAATACTGATTTTTCTTTTTAAATGTTAAAGTTGTGAATCGTCTATCGAAACATTTTTGATATTGTAGTGTTTTGAGCCATCTTTGTCACATGGTTTCATGTTCATAAACATTACATAATGCTATCAAAACACAAAATAAAAATGTGTAATCAGGAGTATAATTGTAAATGTGACAACTATCCCGAGTTCATGTTTGTAGCTATCATGTCTGTATAGGATAACATCTTATAAAGGTCGTTCGTCCTGAATATATATGCATGAAATATTGGCCGCTGGACGTTAAGCAACTAACAACCAATCATTATAAAGGTCGTAGAAGTTGTTTGAAAATAGCCAAAGTGTGAAATAATTTCAGTGACATTTGTTCTTCCTCCAACAAATATACTACATAGGGTTTCCTTCAAAACAAGTGCTAAATTGACCACTTCCAAAGTAGATAAAAGTGTTTGCTTTTGTCCATGATTTAGAAGTATTTTCATTTTAAAGGGTTTAAGTCCCCACATAATTTCACAATGTAAATAGTCGAAGCTTATTGATAAAAAACATCAACCAAACGAAATACCCAGACATTGAAGCTTGCACTGGTAATATTATATGAAACTATTCGTAACCCTAATGGAATAGCCCGTTTAGGATGTATTATTCAATAAGAGGTATACATTAACTGTGTAAAAATACTTTGATTTCGGAGAAACGATTTCAAATTAGTAAAATCGAAAGGCAAAAACTTTCTGGTTACATGACGACGAATCATTCAAATTCCTCATGTAGAGTTGGTATCGTCATGGTAACTATCAAAACAAAAATTTCTACATTTTTAAAATATAGGGCGCCGGGCGTATGCGTCTTATTTTTACTTGTAACACGGAGGATATTTGCACTACAAGCACTATATGGCAAGTACACTACAAATATTTTGAATAAAAAAATTAACACAACCATCCTTTTATATGACAGAAAATTGAGCGCCATTAGTGCATGCTAAACAGATCGAAAACCTTTACAGAGACAATCAAAGATAATTCGTTCAGAATTGGACCACAATATTGCTGCTTCCTATGAATTTAAAGGCAGCGTAGAAGGCCACGTACAGAGTAAGAAGAAAGGGTATCATTGACCAGCAATCTATTAATAACATCAAAATTAGGTATGGTACACTTCAGTCCAGAACTGAAAGAAGGAAATAATTAGAGATGTGGGATAAAAACCAGTCAAGATGGATTACGCGAGCCACACTAGTTTCATCTCTGGGTTACATGTATCAAGCTTAATCGGGCTTGTGATGACTACACATGTCCTACACTCATGTTTTTAGAATTTCAACTGCTATAGGTGAATATAAATATATGATGAATGTGTTGTTTTGTTTTGGATATGAACTCCTATGAATGTAACCCTATGAAGGTCAAACTTGTGGGTATTTTCCGTATGAAGGGTGAGGAAAGTCACAAAACATTAAATCTCAGAATGCTATTTAGATTAAGCGCAAATGTCAAATGTCCTGTAGAAAATCGCAAATGTCATAGCAAAAAGAGAAAACGTCCCAAGCCTTATACATTCGTCGGATGAAATTCATTCTAAGATCGTTTGAAATTTGTAAATCTATATCCTAAAAGGATTAGTCCAATCATAAGAGATATGATCTATAAAGATCTATAAAGCATCTTGGTATAGTTGGGTTAACTGGAATTCGTTTTTGTTTTGTTTCTTTTTTTTTTAATCTACTTTGCAAACATTCTTGGGTTGGTATTTGAAGCATTAAATAAAAGGGTAGGCACGGAACTTCTGCCTTATTTATAACTCATTTGATGATTGGTCCTAGCCTGTTGTATAGAAAGATATTTAAGAAATCCGGATTACTAAAAACTTCAACAAACAGTTTTATGTAACTTACAAACGCCGGGGGGGGGGGGGGGGGGGGAGGGGGGGGGGGGGTCAATAAAGATGCATCTATAGACTATTTGATACTAAGCCCAAATATAACGTGACCTTGAAGTGTAAAATTGAAATTAAGTGTATTTAAATCTAGTTTAAATTTCAGTGTGTCGAGTTTCGTTTTATTTAATGTCCCCACAAAAGAAGTAATTTTGATTGTTGATTCTTCCTTGATGAAAGTCCAGTGGCAATTATTTCGTCATGCATATTCAGGACCAGACTTAGTTTTATTATACATTAAACAGGTTCACATTTAGTCTGACAACACTGGTATTCAGACAGAATGTCCTGATAAAATCAATGAATTGATAGCGGTTTAGGTGTTTGTTTACTTTGAGCCGAAAACATTATCTGTCAACACAATATATATATCTATCAGAAATATATACCATGTGTATCATAGGTCACAGGTTCAATTGTAAACAACAGTAGACATACTATTTCTGTGATTTAACGATACTGTGATTTAAAAGGCTAATATAAAATAATGATTGTATATAAGAAACCTTCAATTTTGACAAACTTACCTTTTTCACTTATACATGTTATACACATATCTGTACTACATAACGGTCAATTTAGTCGTGGTAGATGCGTGAAACAAAGGTAGAATCAGCTCATTTGCAAAGTAAAAGTAGATATTTCTGTCCCATCTATGGATACCACGTGTTTCATAGAAAATAATAGAAACAATATACTTTGTTTACACATTAATCCTGGCCACATGTGTCACATTCCTTAGTCACAGGTGAATTTTCATAGGTAAACTTACGCGGGTGGAGGTATTGGTGAATTTAACAAGTTCATGGTCTAGTTGTTAAAATGTGAAACGTCAATTGTAGTCTATTTATAGAACGTTACTTTTTCAATGCTATATATCTTGAGTGCGATAAATAATTGTGCGCATTTGAAGAGACTGTACTAATTATCTCATAAATCATAAATGAGATTACTAGACCAGGTACTAGCCAAATAAAGGTAAATTGCAATATGCTTATTATCGTCTAAATGCCCCCCCCCCCCCCCCCCCCTAAATGGTAGGGTAGTAGAAGAAATGGAGAGAACAAGATGCATGTAGATAAAGATTTAGTGTGGAGACGTGGAATGTAAAGGTCAAGGAAAAATAGGAAAGAAAGGGTGAAAAACGGCATAGTAATCTATCTGTCCGTTTATACAACAGACTTTTATAAACGCAACAGTGTAGATTTTCCTTTTTAATTCAGATCATTGTCTAGCTTTTATGCAATTTTGTAAAATAAATGTATAAACATGAATTGCATTCGCATTCACATTTTTTATTTTTATTTTTTTATTACTTCATTAGAATGAAAAAAAAATGCAGTTCTAGATTTTAATTGATTACGTCATGATTGATCTTCAAACCATGTGATATACACTGAAACACTAATCTACTGAGTTTCCCCCTTATGTAAATACCTTGGCATTTCAGTATATGGGACACCTTCATGACACGAACCTGTCTGCCATTGCTTTCGAAGCTATGATTGCTAACGAGTGAGCTATCGATCAGGCAATTGACTCTGACCCCCCCCCCCCCCCCCAAAAAAAAAAAACCAACAACACCTTAACAACAGTCATTTCATGTACTTTTCAGTTATCAAGTTATCGACAGGATTTAGGTATATTCCTATGGGAGCGAACTGTGCTTCTTTACTGATATCAGACTTGTGTTACCGTGATGGTATTTTCTTATTATACCGCGGAAGTTTTCCCCATGCAGGAAACTGACTTTAAAAAGTAAATTTCTTATGATCAGCAATAAATTTCCTTTCAGTTACTGAGTATAATGATAATGATAAAGTAGTTTTTGACGTCCAGTGGTAAATTTAAAATGCGTATAAGGACAAAAAAAATTCTATGATATAATTCTTTTTTTAATTTTGTTGTTAAATATGACTTGAACATGTTTAACGAATTATTTAACAAAAATAACGTAACGAATTATTTAAAATAACGTATCAAATTGTTTTTATGGCAAAGGGATGACAACTCTAAGACTCATGAATAAAATGCATATTCTGCCATCACGAATGTACAGTACGAATGTATTTATGCATCTTAGAATGATTTTACCAACGATTTTACCATCAAATTTTGTTGTAGATCAGGTATAACGAAAAAACTACAAATTGTGTCGGGCAAAAATTGATTAGAAATATATTGAAATCCTAGTATATTTCATTTAAATCTTGTTTGCCAATGTGGCAAATATTTCTAAAGGCCTTGTGTCAACTATTTCAAGCATATTAATGATGAGACTTTATTACATTACATTTGTCATAACATATAGGCAGTACAACTTTTTAATTTCAGATGTTCAAACTCTGTTTTCCTATAAAGAAAAACTAAAGTTCTATACACGACAGTTTAAAAAGAACCGGCAAGAACATGCTTACAGATACATAAGTATACATAAGTATGCAACAATATTAAAACCGACTTCCGACTATAAGAGGTAAATGCCTAAAGGAACTATCATGTACCAGTCGTTTTGATGCAGACGAGCTTAATGGAAAGAGGCATATTTCTAAACAGAGAACCCTTGTCCAGCTCACTATGGTTAACAGGTAATTTCTCAAAAATACTGAACTCCGAGAAAAATTTAAAACGAAAAGTCCGTTATCAAATGGCAAAATCAAAAGCTTAAACACATCAATTAGATAAACGAATTGTAATATTCCGGATTTGGTGCATTAAGGATTTGTAGGTAAATGTAATAATCTGAAATTAATTATTAATGAATGATTTAATGTGATGCTAATCGCCAGCATTTTATTTTAGCCCGAAACAAGTACAACCGAACAAAACGGTTGGCGGTGACTAACTATAAGCGAGCTAAAGGTCAGGAACTCTGCGAATTTGCCAAATCTGACCCTCGAAAATTTTGGTCGGCATTTAAACCAATGAACAAAAATAAATGTCTTGCTGACAGTGACTTACTTATTAAACATTTCGAACAGTTACTTGGTGGAAACCCTCCTGATATCTGCGAAGAAGTTATAAATCTGATTGAATCTAACTCGTTTTTAAATGACATTGTTATAGATTCGCTGGATAATGAAATCTCCGAAAATGAAATTCTGCAGTCTATCTCAAAACTTAAAACTGGAAAAAGTGCGGGAAGTGACAATATTATTAATGAAATGTTTATTGCCGGGCCGAACTTTTTTGCTCCGATTTTGAAAATGATTTTTAATTTCATATTCAATAGGGGAATTTTTCCTGATTTTTGGTCAGAAGGAATCCTTATAACAGTTCCAAAAAGTGGAGACCTATCCGACCCAAATAATTACCGTCCTATAATTCTAGTAAGTGTGATGTCTAAAAATTTTACATCTATTTTGACTAACAGATTGATCAATTGGGCCGATGACGAAGAAAAGCTTATTGACAATCAGTTCGGATTTCGACCAGGCCGGTCAACTGTTGATGCCATATTCATTTTACATGGAATCATATCACACATATTACACCAGAAGTCTAAAGTTTATTGTGCTTTTGTCGATTTCCGCAAAGCCTTTGATAAGGTAATTCGGAGAATTCTCTGGTACAAGTTATTACAAAGTGGAGTCAGTGGCAAATTTATAACAATTATTAAAGCAGTATATGAAACCGTGCGTCTACGAATTAGAACGAAAGACGGCTTATCTGATGCGTTTATAAATTTTCTTGGAGTGAAACAAGGGGAACCACTCTCTCCTCTCTTATTCCTATTTTTCATTAACGATATAATCAGTGATATACAAGTTGATAACAATGGTGACATATTCGAACTTAATGGTTATCTCATATATTTGATATTATTTGCTGATGATACAGTTCTGCTAGCAAAGTCTCCCGATGCATTGCAAATTTTATTAGATAAACTTTCATTCTACTGTAGGAGATGGAATATAACTGTAAATACGGACAAAACAAAAATTGTCGTATTTCAAAATGGTTGGAAGCCCGTAACTGACCATTTTTATTTCGAAGGCCAAGAACTTGAAATCGTCAAATCATATATATATCTTGGTATGCTGCTACATTTCAATGGTAAATTTGTTCAAACTCAAAAAAGAATGGCACAACAAGGAGCTAGAGCTCTATCATCTTTAATCAACTCGATGAAAAGAGTATTCATTGGTCCAAGTCAGCAGTGTTTTTTATTCAATAGTATGGTTGGATCCGTTCTGAACTATGCGTCCGAAGTGTGGGGATTTCATCGGGCCAACGAAGTAGAATATGTTCATAATCGTTTTTGTCGATATATACTCAACTTGGGTAAAACTGTACCAATTTTGTTTTTATGTGGTGAACTCGGACACTTTCCGATGTGTATTTCAAGAAAATATAGAATTGTTAAATATTGGTTGCATTTAATTAAGGACCAACCAAATATTGTGTATGATGTTTATAAAGTTTTATGTATTGATGCTACTAATGGCAAAACAAATTGGGCATCCAATGTAAGAGACCTTTTGTTTAGTTTAGGTTTGAATTATATATGGATTAACCAGGATCACATGAATGTGTCATTTGACCATATTAAATCACGTATCAACGATCAATATTATCAAAGCTGGTATGCTAATATTAATGCTTGTGAAAAACTGTCTATCTATAAATGTTTCAAACTAGATTTTTGTTTGGAGAAATATTTACAATATGATTTTAATACCAGTATACTTACAAAACTACGTAGTGGAAGCTTGAAATTATATTTAGAAACAGGTCGCTATGACAATATTCCTAGAGACAATCGTATTTGTAGATGTTGTAAAATGAATAATATTGAAGATGAATATCATTTTGTGTTGATTTGTCCTGCATATAGAACACTTAGATGTAATTTTTTGCCAAAGTATTATTGTTCATGGCCAAATACACGAAAGCTAATTTTTCTGTTACAAGCTGGGTCAAAAAGCTTAACTAAAAATCTATGTAATTACCTTAAAGCTGCATGGAAACTAAGATTGCAAATTATCAGTTAATATATTATTCATATTATTATAAGTTATCTCTGCATTATTTAATTTGTTTAATTGTTCTCTGTATTCTGTCATATTTGTCATATATGTATATATGTATTATGCTAAAGCAATGTTGTTGCTAATGCAATAAAGATTCATTCATTCAATGTGACACCACCTGCCATAGGAAGCAAAAGGATATGGCATGGATGAACACGAGACAAAAAGTTTAAAAGCATGAATTTGTTGCTTTCCTTCATTTTGAAGGTTGTTTAAAGATGTGGGGAAAAAACAAAGTACTAAGTACCTTAAAAAGGAGACTGACACTTGAGAATTTGGAAAAAATTAATTTTATTAATATGTGAAAAATTGGATTGTAAGCGCTCTCAAATCTTCATTTTCTTGGGAATTATTGCTATAAAATTTCAATGGAAGAGGTATATAATCAATGTCAGGGTAATTCAGCGCTGATAAAGTTTATAAGAGTTACGTCCCTTAAAATGTAAATTCTGTAGAAATTGCATGGTAAGTAATCTGAAGTGTACAAATCTTGCAAGATATTTAAGAAATTGATATCAAAGTTAGGAACTCAGCGCCGATCAAATATTTTTGAATAGATACCCCTTTGATATGCATTATAGAGACAATTGCATTGTATATCAAAGGTTTAAATATCATTCATTAATGTCTCGGGTCTCGCACTTCTACATTGAATTCTGTTAATCATTATAAAGTTTATATCGCTCTATATATCAGCAATGTCTTGGAAGAGTGTCGACCAACTAACTGTACATGAGTTATGCCCCTTGGAAATAGAATTATATGAAAAATAATATTGTTAGCGATATATTATATCATGCCTGAATTTCTCTCTTCGATATTTGTAAAAAAAAATTAAAGACCAAAATATTGTGTTTAGTTGTAAAGTTAATTGTGTTAGAATATGTGCAACTCGGGGGACACTTGAACTGAATTCTTTTATTGCATATTATATGAAAGTTTATTTAAATGCATACACTTTCTTTAAGCTGTCTGTGGGGTATGTAGGTAGTTTTTTTGCAATTCAAAATTCATTCCTGTCTCTATCCAACAAAGCTTTATTTCTCAGTGACAGTGCAATTCATTCAGGTTTACATATCTTTTCTTAACTTTCCTATTACATCAATTTTTAATTTATTTTTATCCTGAATAGGCATGAAATATTCGATACTGGACGTAAAGCAAGCAACACTCAACCTTTCTGGTTACATTCGAGGTATTAGCTGATAGCCATACCAGGCGGAAACCCGGTTGATATAGAACAAAAGATATGAAGCTCTTTGCTAGAGAAGGCGATAAATGCTTACTGTAATGTTTACTATACTGTAGTAACAAAAAATTTAAAAGTTAATAGAAACAAATAAAATGACAATTTTCTTCTCAATTACGAAGTGTTCTATTATAAAAACACCATTTGCATTAGGTTTCAATTTATCTATTACATAGTTAAGCATAACAATTAGATATCAAGTTGGAGACATGGGTATCTATCAAGTTGGATGTAGAAAATGCATAATTTTACCTCCGAGTTTTTTGAAAAAAATACCACGGACGGAGAACATTAATCTATTAGTTCAGTTATTTTCGTGTCTGCCCTACCATTATGTGACCCAAGAAAAAAATCTAAAAAATGGGTCCAATTGTACCGAAAAGAGAAAATCGAGTTCACCTTTTTATGTTAGGGCGTGTTAGAGTTGAATATTTTGTCTTGAAAACCAAAGCAAGAATATTTGATACATCATCTCGCTTCAGATTCTATCATTTCTATATATCAAACCTACAGGTTGACTTTATAACATAAAAAAAATCACAGTACTAAAACATGAAATATATGGGTCAAGTGAAATACCTATCTAATGAATCATAAAAACAGAGTAGGTGTGTTCAAATAGCTAGTACTTGACGAAAGTCTTTCAAGTTGGATGATGAAAATGCATATCTTCGAGAATTTTTTTTGTATGTGACAACTAAAGGTTGATAGTCTTCAACCACTCAAAAAATCTAGTCAACCCTTCGACGAAATATTTAATTAGATTTTTTTTTAATGTTCATGAATTTTTCAAAAATTCCACCTGCCAACCGATTAGACAATAGTTTTAAGTTGAATCAATGCAGACAATATCATTAACTGATGCTCATTAGCTAGTAGATACATTTGTCTTTTAAAATACAACTGACATATAAGGATCATAATGGTGCTATGCGGATAAATTTATCGGTTTTCATGAGCAAAATTGGCAGCGCGTCATCCCTACAATGGCTTCCATTTTTACGATTGTGAAAATTAACTGGCGTAATGGGGAGATAATTTTGACGAAGTGGAATCCTGACTGATACGCTGTCACGCGGTATTGGTATATTTGTAGCGTACTGAATATTACGATTGAGAACCAGTCTACACTCAACCAACCATAACATACTTCTTAAGGTGGTATGGGTGTCTTCCTCCATCTTGGATTGTAAAAAACAGAGAATCAAAGGTCCAGATTTTCCATCAAGTTAGCAAAATTAGATGCAGGAATGTAGATGTTTAATGTACATTTTCATTTAAAAGTACCAATTTATAAGAATATAACTTCTAAATATTGATATTTTTGCAAATAGTAATTATTTTTGATTGTTTTTATTTATTTTTTTTAGATTGGCATTTTAAGGGGAGGTAACTCTAAAAAAGTTCATTTTCTGAAGGATTCTGTATTGAATTTTCCTATTTTGTATTTTAGCCGGAAAAAACGTACGGTGACCCTATCTTTTCTTTTGATATTCTCAAAGCAGTGTCTGAAAGCTATCTTTTCCTGAAGTATTTAACAATTCTATCATTTTGTTTAGTTTCTAATCACAAAATGGTGTTTTTTCCTGTATAATCCATACAAAATGTGTCATTTTCTCCCGTCCTGTAGCTTGAGAAAATGCGCGGTGACCTATCATTTTTATTATATTTTTCAACATGTATCAATAGATACAACGTTTTGGCAAAGTATGAACAAATTCTATCATTTTTATTTTAGACTCCCATACCACCTTAACGTTTTTGAAAGTTCTGATGATTCTGATGATACAAGTTTACGTCAAAGTTTCTTGTATTGATATTGTGGCTTTAGTTTATTCTTTAAGCACTGAATAGTAATTAATATATTATAATGAAAAATATTTTTATGCCCCACCTACGATAGTAGAGGGGCATTATGTTTTCTGGTCTGTGGGTCCGTTCGTCCGTCCGTTCGTTCGTCTATTCGTTCGTCCCCTTTCAGGTTAAAGTTTTTGGTCGAGGTTGTTTAAGGCTTTTATAAATACCTCAGGCATAGATTACCTTAGCTTGATTTGGCAAAACTTTTAGGAATTTTGGTCCTCAATGCTCTTCAACTTCGTATTTTATTTGGCCTTTTTAACTTTTTTGGATTCGAGCGTCACTGATGAGTCTTTTGTAGACGAAAGTCAACGCGCGTCTGGCGTATATACAAAATTTAGTCCTGGTATCTATGATGAGTTTATTTAATGACGTTGAAGTCTAATCCACTTGAAACTCAGTACACATGTTCCCTATGATATGATCTTTCTAATTTTAATGCCAAATTAGAGTTTTTTTTAGAAAATGATAGTGCGAGTGGGGCGTCCGTGTACTTGGGACACATTCTTGTTTTTTATATAATCTTTGTTCTCTTGTGATATTCATGTGTCTACCCATTCCAATACCTAGGGAATGTGCACTTAATCTAAGTTTTGATAACTTATTGTCTAAACGTGAAATAATTTTAATATTCCTCAGTCTGACAATCAGTTTCAAACTTTCAATAAATGCAAAGTTTAGATAAGGACTGTACTCTACAGGTTCATTACAAGCCATTGTACCATAGCATAATTGCCTCTTGAGATATCAATAAATAATAAGTGTAATTTCTTCATGAAAAAATGAAATATTTAGATCATTATGTCGCTATTCTGTAGCTCTGACGTTTCTTCTGATTCGTATACGTTTATGGATTATATCTATATAACAATCTGCAATCATATTCTAATAAAGACAATAATGCGTAAATAAAAGCAACAGTAACTGAGAAAAGTACACACACATGTAACCACATTTAAAGACGATAAAAAGTAAAATCACAAAAATACTAAACTACTATAGGAAAATTCAAAACGGTTAGTCCCTAATCAGATGGTGAAATCAAAAGCTCAAACTCATCAAAATAATGAACAACTTTCATATTCCTGACTTGGTACAGTCATTTTCTTGTGTACAAAATAGTGGACTTAACCTGGTTTTATAGCTAGCTTTCAGTTGTGTGACAATTCCATAAAATTGACAACGATGTGTGAAACAAACAGACATAATAGGTAAAACATAAAGCGTAAATACGTGTACAAGCAAATGTAACTGAAAAAAATACACCTGTGACCACAATGAGACATATTTGGATATATAATTTTATATAAATTTGCGCAAATTTGAAAATTGTTATGCCGACACACTCACAAAAACATATCCCATACAGTTTGGGGGATACCTGAAAATAATAGTGTATTCATAAAAGAGGGACGAAAGATATCAAAGGGACAGTCAAACTCATAGATCGAAAATAAACTGACAACGTCATGGCTGGAAAAGAAAAAGACAAACAGAAAAATAATAGTACACAAGACACAGCATAGAACATTAAAGACTAAGCAACACGAACACCACCAAAATCGGGAGGTATAACACGCACAACTTAAGACGCTTTCCCTCTGATTCTATTATAGAAGTATAACACGCACAACTTAAGACGCTTTCCTTTGATTCTATTATAGAAGTATAACACGCACAACTTAAGACGCTTTCCCTCTGATTCTATTATAGAAGTATGTATTTTTACATATTGGACAAGATTTGCTTAAATAGCAAATATGGTATAAATGTTAAAATGGTACGCCAAAGGGAATTCAGATATTATCACAAAGGTTACAATGTCTGCATAACGGTTGTAGTAAGAGTGATACTCTTTTTAAACAGACAATTTTTATACAGTAATCTTTATTGCAAATTACACCCATGAGGGTCAAGCAATACAATCAAACAATATTTTATACTATACAATGCAATACAGTGAAATACAATGTAATACAATGAAATACAAAATAATACAATACAATATATAGAATAATAGAACATTAGAGTTCAATTATAAATGTATGTAAAAAACACCATCATAACCTTGCCTGACACGGGTCTGACTCCTCAGTTCTAAAGACTGTTTTATGAAGACTCCAATATGACAAACAAGTTCAGGGATGGGGTTTAGAATGTGTTTAAGTTTATTGAATGCATCAAGATTTTGAATAATGGTACATAGTCTTTTAGATAAGCAAAAGATTAGAACGCAAAGATAAGTTAATGTCATAATTTTATAGAAAATTTGTTCTGTGATGAGACAACATGAAGGCAGAAGAAGCCTTCTGATGGCGACATTTCATTCATTTTGAAATAGTATCACTTTGTTTTAACATTTTCACTTTGTTTACATTTAGCATCGACTAAATATGCATTCGCCTATTACTCAGGATAATGATTTAAATGACAGCTAGCTGTTTTACATGATAAATTTGACAGTTTTCTGAATGATAGAATAAATCTTTAATGTTTACATGTAAAAGAGGCTAGACATTGAGGAAGTAAAAGTTTCAAAACGGAAGGAACATGCTTATATATAATCAATGTATTAAAACCATCAAACCAAGACTTCAATGCAATTAAGAAGTGAATGTTGACTTGCTTTGATGCATTGTTTCTGTTTTCCTTTTTTTTCTGTGTTTGTTATTGTTGCTAGTAATTTTTTTTAAATATCGACCGTCTAGAATTGGGCTTCTATTGACAAAGAAGGGCATGCAAGGTATGACCATTTCTAAGTTTATTAACAGTTGCTTTAATGCACACTTTGCGTTGTACTGTAGAGAACGGGTTATCAGATTAAACGCCCCATATTCCAACTGTTTATTGGATGTTTACTCAAAAATTAATGTGGTAAATGAGTTTTACTTTTTTTGTGCCTAAATCGAACATACTGTTTTTCCGGCAAAACATACAAAATTCAAGTTTCGTTCAGTTCATCATTCCACCATGGTTTCTTCAAAACGACCCCTCTTACTGTTACCACTATTAAGAGCACTAATTGTTTTTCTAATCTTACATTGTGTGCATTTAACTCTGTAATATATCAAGAGATTCACAATAAATATCATGTATCTCAATTTGATTACCCCAAAAAATAAAAAAAAAATAACAAAATTACCGAACTCCGAGTAAAATTCAAAACGGAAATTCCCTAATCAAATAGCAAAAACTCAAACACATCATACGAATGGATAACAACTGTCAAATTTCTGACTTGGTACAGATATGTTCTTATGTAGAAAATACCTGATTTTATAGCGAGCTAAACATCTCACTTGAATGGCAATCGCATACAATTCCAAATAATTGACAACGTATGAACAATACAAACAGACATAATAGACATAATAGTAAAAATGACAAAAAAAGGAAAAAGGGGGGGGGGGGGGGGGGGGTTGTAAAACGGTCAATATTGTGTTATAATTTAATTTTGGATGTAACGCGTCTTCTGATTGGCTGTAGTTTTTTTGTTATCAGCCCATAGACATAATTTAGTCATAAGACCGATACGTCATCAACGTTTTTTTCATGGTTTTCTACGGTTTAAAATGGAATTTAGAATTAAATTATAAGAAATGACTGTAATATTTTTTCTGTCTATTCGAAATAACATAAAAAAATGTGGTGCACGCTGTTAAATAACCCGCTACGCGCGTTATTCAGTGTGCACCAATTTTTTTATGTTATTTCTTCATAGACAGAAAAAATATTACAGTCATTCCTTAAATAATGGTATTCACTATAAAACAAACAAACATGTCAACAACAAAAAACACGAAAAGGCATGCAGACACATCACACCAGCAAAAACGAAAGACAAGATAACAAAGCACAACAAACCCATGACGAGAAGTACAATTACCGAGTCACACCAAATGGACAAAACCAAAACATTACTAAACAGTAAAAGTAATATTCACACATACAAAAGAATACTAATAAACGTTATTTAGGAGATAAACAATGTCAGTACAGTTGCACTTCGAGACCATTCTGTATACACATTCAATTAGCTCTACCAATCTGGAAGCTTATGCTAATAAAGACAAAAAATTGGATTGTTTGCGCTAATTTGGAAATTATTATGCAAACACGCTCACAATTACATTTCATACATTTTTGGGGGATAGCTCAAAATCGTAATGTACATATAACTTTTAAAAGTTCTATTCTAGAAGATTTGCAAATAACTCATCATTGATACCAGAATTGAATTTTGTTTTTACACAAGACGCACGTTTCGTCTACAAAAGACTCATCAGTGACCCTCTTATCCAAAAAAATTTAAAAGGACAAATAAATATGGTAAAATGTTAAAGAGTATGCTAAAGGAAATCCAGATAATTACCACAAAGGTTGGAATGTCTGAATATCGGTTGTGGTAAGAGTGATATACATCTAACATACAATTACATATAGTAATATTGCAGATGGGATTGAGACAACATGCAAGACAGGAAGAATCATTCTCAGGTGACATTTCATTCTTTTTTAAACTAGTATTACTTTAATTGTTTACAACAATTACACTTTGTTTACATTTAGAATCGATTAAATATGTATTGGCCTATTACTCAGGATAATAATTGAAAAGACAACTAGCTGTTCTTCTTGATCAGTCTAATAGGTTTACGAATGATTGAACACATCTTTATCGTTTAAGGAAGACAAGAAATTGAGGAAGTAAAAATTTCTAAATGGAAGGAACATACTCATCTATAGTCAATATATTGACCCAATAAATCAAGACTTTAATGAAATTGAGTAGTGCATATTGACCTGTTTTTATGCATTGTTTCTGTTTTCATTTTCTCTGCATACTTTTGTTTATATTGCTGTTTTGTGTAGTTTCTTAAACGTAGGTCAATCTTCTAAGATTGGACTACTACTAACGAAATAGGGCATGTTCGATATGGCCATCTCAAAGTTTTTTCAAAGTATGAATGCAAACTTTGCGTGGCACTCTAAAGAACGGATTGTCGGATTAAACGCCCCTATGACAACTGTGTGTCGGGTTACTATGTTTTTATTAATCCCTCAGATGGGTATACTTGTACAACGTGGAAAGTGCAAGTGATCAAATTTATATACTTAAGTAAACCCTTTAGTATAGCAGAAATAAGAATTCACAAGGTGCATGTTCAGGATAAGTAAATTTCTGTACAGTTGTGAATTATATATGTATTCCACTACACCACAATGTGTTGATGAGTTTAAGGTTTTCGGAAATGTTACCGACAGTTTTCAGTAACCCCACAAAACAGTTAAACTATGTTTTGAAATTCATAAATTTCATTAAATGGCGCTTATAAAACACATTATATTGAACTTGACTAGAGTTTCGATTTCCGTTTATATTTAGAAAATTTGTTTCACATAAAGTAATAAATCATTTCTGAATGTATAACAGCAAAAACCTGCCATCAATTTTCCTGTTTAAACGACAATTTACCTTTTAGATTTGAAGCAGATTGCTTAAAGTGCAAAAGAGTAATTTCCTGTTTCAGTATAAATAAATATTAGTTAAACGGAAATAAATCTAAGCTTGCGTAACCAGGCGAAACGTGTTAGCTCATTTTCTTTCAGTTCCAAATGAATGTTTTTTCTCTTCTGAAACAACTATTTGTCAATTATCTTTCCGCTTCTCTCACTTATATAGTTGGACTTGATTTATGAATGTCTTCATTTCGTGAGAGATATGAATGGCATAAACTCAAATTTAAATATAAATGCAAAATAGTCACGGGTAGATTAGCTAACACGTTTGTAAAAAACTGAACAAAGCAGGGTAGTGAAAGGTAAAAACATTGAACTTCAGCGAAACTTACATTAGGAAATTAAAATCCTTTATCAAATGGCAAAACCATGAGGACATACACATCAAACGAATGGATAACAACTGTCATATTCCTGACTTGTAACAGACATTTCCCAACGTATAAAATGGTGGATAAAACCTAGTTGACAGTGGACCACAATTCCATTTTATTGACAATAATGTGTGCACATAACAAACACACTTAATACTAGCAGATGAAAATGTCAAAATATGGGTACAGCCGTCCAAAAATCTTTATCACTATAAAAATAATTTAATGATTTTTTAATAGTGGTATGGAGATAAATAGTGCAAACTCCTGTGCTCTGACTATTCCGAGCTCTTAAACTTATGCAAGGAAAATATATTTTCACGAGCAAT
Organism: Mytilus edulis; assembly: GCA_019925275.1. Classification (NCBI taxonomy): domain Eukaryota; kingdom Metazoa; phylum Mollusca; class Bivalvia; order Mytilida; family Mytilidae; genus Mytilus; species Mytilus edulis. Next base: position 110,760,235 of record CM034352.1, on the reverse strand, counting down.
GCATGAACTCTGAATAACGATTTTTGTTAGATCAATGTAGAACTCATAACTATCATGAAAAAAGCCATAAAACATACCAATGCTACGAATGTTATGGCAGAAGTGATCAAATAGTTCGTTTATATGTGTGTTAGCGTTTGTTTTGGTTACATTTCAGTGTTCCTGGTGTTCCTTTGTTTTCCTCTTATAGTTGATGTTTTTCCTTCGGTTTAAGTAACCCGGATTTGTATTTTCTCAATCGATTTATAACTTTTAAACACCGTTATACTACTGTTGCCTTTATTTAGCATTGCAAGGGTGAAGCACCATTTGACTATTCTGTCTGAAGTATCGCCAGAGGCATTCGAGCCTCAATAAGTTCAAAGACTGGGCAATAATGACTAATATCCTTTGGATTGATACAAAGTGATGTAAACTTAGTACACTGTATAAGACTATAAGCATTACAAATGGTATTCAAACTATTTCCTTCTGTCACATATTGTAACGCCCCGGTGATTTGAAAGCTGATATATTTTACTGTGGTCTCCGTTCCACACTTTATACACGCAGATGTCCGTTCCACACTTGATACACGCAGATGTACGTTGTTGTATTGTAATTCGTATTTTACAGAAGAAATAGCTTACTTAGACCTTATATTGTATACTGACTTCTTTAAATCTATATATCAACTCTATTTATGTGTGTAATTGTTCATTTTGTATTTGTTAATACTTAGTTTCAGTATAACGCGCCAAATGTAACGTTACGTGACACGTTGTATAAAATACGGAACGCATGTTCTTACGTTGAGCTTCTCTCCAAAAACCTCCATGCAGTTAGCAGTATCTCTTAAACTATAATGTACTACACCAAGTAAAATTGCTTGGTGAAAATATTTATGCTGTTGAACTGTTTGCTCGGGTAAATGACTTACCATGCACCGAGTATGCAGAGTATTTAAATGCATTGCACCAAGGAGATTTTCCTGCACCAAGTAATACAGTGCACCAAGTAAGAGCACTTGGTTGATAATGCAGTGCACCAAGTAGATTTCCGCATCAAGTAAGAGCACTTGATGATAATGCAGTGCACCAAGTAAAGTTGCTTAGTGAAAGTATTTGAATGCAGTGCACCAAGTAGATTTTCCAGCACCAAGTAATGCAGTGCACCAAGTAGGAGTACTTGGTGATAATATTTAATGCACCGAGTATGCAGAGTATTTAAATGAAGTGCACCAAGTAGATTTGCTGCACCGAGTACGCTTAGTAGTTGAATGCCGTGCATCAAGTAGATCTTCCAAGTAGATTGCACCGAGCAATTGTTTTATTAAAATTGGTGCAAGTAATACACCTTGCCGTATTGCTTATTATATAATTAACGTATTTTGTTTCATGAACCACTGTAGTTGATGTATTGCTTAAATAGAAATAATACAATTTAATGAACTTCCATAATGATTTTTATTATTACTTCCTTCACCGGAGACCCACAAAAGTAACTACGGGTGTATATCCTGACAAGAAAACCCCGGAACGTTAGAATATATAGTTTGTAGACTTGAATATTGATTGTTGTTTAAGAGTTACATTATGTATGGAATTTTACTTTTTTCAAATTTGGCGATGAATTAGATTTCTTTCAGTTCTCGAAAAAAAGAAATCATGGTTTAAGTGCTGTACTCGAATGGAATAGGAATAACAAACACGAACGACATTTCTCCAATTTTTGCGTTTGTCCGATCTACCTATAAACATTGAACCCCGAATTATAAAAGACTGTAAAAAACATGGTCAGATCGACTATTTCATCCAGTTGTAAAGCCCACTCTAGAGAGTTGCATTGATTTTTTTTTCATATCGGTGCTTCTGTTGTTTTGTTGTCGAAATTGTACTATTTGTTTGTGTAATTCTCTGTCCTGAATGTTCTTGCATTTATTTGTACTGTATTCCTGTCATGTAATGGTGTTTATTTTAGTGTTATATTTAACATTGCCATAAAAGTGTTAGGTTTGGCTAGCCGCAAACCCAGGTTCAACCCACCATTTTTTTTCTTAAATGTCCTGTACCGAGTCATTGTTATATTATAGTTCGTTTCTGTGTGTGTTACATTTTAGTGTTGTGTTTCTGTTGTGTCGTATTTGTTCTCTTACATTTGATGTGTTCCCCCAGTTAGTTTGAAACCCAGATTTGGTTTTTCTCAATCGATTTTGAATTTCGTTCAGCGGTATACTTCTGAAGCCTTTATTTCTAAAATAATTTCAGATAGCTTTCGATAACTTCATGACTTAATCGTAACAATGATTAAGATACTGCAGGAAGAATGATAGCAAATCTTAATTATATCAATTATCTTATGGTAAAAATTAAATTAATTAAAAGCCCAATAAGGCGCAAGCCAGGACCGACTGTTCGAGGGCTATATAGCCAGCCAAGGTCGGTAAAAACTTTCATCATCATCATTAACTGGCAGCACAGTTTAAGATTTGTGGCATATGGACAACAACTCATCTATCCATCCATTCATATGGACATAATTGATTCTGTGTTCCTGAATAAATATAAATCGTATAGACGTGACCGTTTTCACTTGTTTTGATGGCATCTAAAGATCGGGTAAAGCTAACAGACCGGACATTTGCCAGTGAAGTAAATAAACAACCCTAGGTGAAAAATAACATTAATTTAATTTCAGAAACTTTATACTTATCGAATAACGTTAAGAAATAAATTTCATTCTGTTAACGAACTTCCTCTCATTGAAAGGTTAACTTCCTTAATTACTCTGATGATTTGTTTTTGTCACCAAACACGATTTGCTATTTTTATTACCTACATTATGAAATGGATCTTATTGGAGTATAAAACTATTGGTATTTTCCGGTTCTACAATTAAATCCTATCAATGTCTGTGTTTACCATTAGTTAATGCGAGTCAAAGTGGCGAACCTTTTTATTGCCAGCAGTATTGATCACCATCAGATACATGTGTGACACAGGTACGATCAGAGTCATTTGCTGTTTTTACAAATTTTACAAGGAAATAGATTTTAAGGATATGATTATGAATCAACAACTAGAATGATCAGTACAGGATAAACAACTGGATTTGTAAAACGTATTTTATTTTAAACATTGTCGACTTAAAATGCTTGATACGAGTGTTAAAATTAAAATCTGATTGAAAATATATTTGTGATTTTAAACTTCTTTTCCGAGAAGTATATGTCTTGATATTCCAAAACTTTTGACTTTTTGACAATATAATAATGTCGGCTGAGCCAGAGTCGTCCGTGGAACCGGAGTCAGAATACACTTTGTCGGAATCAGAACCAGAGACAACTGTAGAACCTGAAGTGGAACCCGAATCTTTACTGCCCGAAAGTTTCATATTAATCAACAGCGAACCTCAAGCTGAAGCATGGCCAGAACCAGAACCGGAATGGAATTCTGCATTTAAAGAATGGGGCGTTGCATGGCCGTTACATGTTTATATTTTTGGACTATGTTACGTTTTAGCGGTAGTGTTTTCAGCCATCTGTATAGCTGCATTACTGAAGTCTGTGAAAGCTGGAAAAGGAAAACTGACTTTATCTTTACTTCTCATGGTGATATTTTTCAGCACCACCCGGACAGTATCACTTTTTACCGAACCTTATTATGCCTATAATAACATTCCCTTTCTCACAGCCAGAATAATGTGGTCAGTTGGATTACCTTTCTTAACTTCATCCTTCAGCTTGGTATTTTTAGTTTTACTGGACACCACTAAGATGGACATAGGACCACCGAAATTTCAGAAATTTTCAGCTATTTTGATTATTACTGCAGTCCATTTGGTAATAGTTGTAACTTCTGATTTTGTTGTATTTTATGAAGCCTCTGCAAAAGTTATGCTTGTTCTTTGCCAGATCGTGTTTTTAGCCTATGGATTTTCACTCGCTATTGGATATTTTTATGTGGGGTTCAAAATGAGACAAAACTGTTCAGCTGGCAGTATGCACGGTAAGTAAAATAAATTAGAAAATAATTATGTCACGGTTTAAATTATGGAACAATAGTTATCAAAGATACCAGGATTATAATTTTTTATACGCCAGACGCGCGTTTCATCTACATAAGACTCATCAGTTACGCTCAGATCAAAACAGTTATGAAGCCAAACAAGTACAAAGTTGAAGAGCATTGAGGACCTAAAATTCAAAAACGTTGTGCCAAATACGGCTAAGGTAATCTATTCCTGGGATAAGAAAATCCTAAGTTTTTCGAAAAATTCAAAGTTTTGTAACTGGAAATTATAAAAATGACCATATAAAAAGTAAAATCACAAAAATACTGAACTTAGAGGAAAATCAATTCGGAAAGTCCATAATCACATGTCAAAATCAAATAACAAAACGCATAAAAAACGAATGGACAAGAACTGTCATATTCCTGACTTGGTACAGGCATTTTCAAATGTAGAAAATGGTGGATTAAACCTGGTTCTATATCGCTAACCTTCTCACTTTAATGACAGTCTCGTCAAATTCCGTTATATTTACATTGATGCGTTAAATAAACAGACACAATAAATAAAATAGTCAAAATATGGGTACATCAGTCATCATCGTATAATAATTTTGAAAAGGAACAATTTAACAGAACACAAAAACATTTACTATCTACGAACACATTGATTGATTTGAGTGTCTGACGTCAGAATTTTTTTTATACGTCACATAAATTTGTCGTTCAATGTGCATACAAACAATTTTAAAATTTACGTAGGCAATCTTAGTATACAGGGTTGATATTCAGTACAACACCGAAGTGCTGACTACTGGGCTGGTGATACCCTAGGGGACGAAACGTCCACTAGCAGTGGCATCGACCCAGTGGTGTAAATAGTTATCAAAGGTACCAGGATTATAATTTTTTAATACGCCAGACGCGCGTTTCTGAAATATCAACAGTGAAAAAGTAAACAGCTAGTATATTGCCGTCATCAAATTTGAAGTCATTACCAAGATAAACACGTTTGCCATTTTGTCTGATAATCCTCAGAAACGTAATTTCTCTCTTTTGAGGTGAAATAGTTGCAAAAGCTGTTATATTTGAGTATGAACTGTTCTCCTATTCATTTGATATGCAAACTGTGAAATTATTCACTTGACCATACTCTTGATCTGACTTCTTTGCGTATAAAATCTTGGCCCAATTTTCCAGTGAATCATTTTCCGAATGGTTTTCGTTCGAGCGCCTCCAATGACTCTTATGTAGACGAATAATGCGTCTGGCGTACCAATTTATAAGTCAAGTATCTTTGATGAGTTATCATTCCTTTTCTTTATTAATTCTATATATTTTATCAAAACATTGAAGTAGTTGAAGGATTTCAAGTATCGGATATAAGAACAATACACACTAATAGCTTCCTGGTATTTGTCGAAATAGTTTTAATGTCAATATTTTGTTGCAGGTTTATTGAAAACTTTTATTTACATAAATTAGTCCTCTTCATCCAGCAATTAACCGAGTTATAATAAAAGTTTATATCAATATTTCAAATGTAAGACATATATTACATTTTCAGGTCATTGAAGTTATTATTTTGGTGCGAAGTAAAATATAGCTGCTGTTTTTGTTGTATTTCTTTGATACGAAGTTAAATATTGCTGCTATTTTTTTGTTGTACTTAATGATACGAAGTTAAATATTGTTGCTATTTTTGTTGTAACTTATGATACGAAGTTACATATTGCTGCTATTTTTTTGTAACTTATGATACGAAGTTACATATTGCTGCTATTTTTTGTTGTAACTTATGATACGAAGTTACATATTGCTGCTATTTTTTTGTTGTAACTTATGATACGAAGTTACATATTGCTGCTATTTTTTGTGTAACTTATGATACGAAGTTACATATTGCTGCTATTTTTTGTTGTAACTTATGATACGAAGTTACATATTGCTTCTATTTTTTTGTTGTAACTTTATGATACGAAGTTACATATTGCTTGCTATTTTTTTGTTGTAACTTATGATACGAAGTTACATATTGCTGCTATTTTTTTGTTGTAACTTATGATACGAAGTTACAAATTGCTGCTATTTTTTTGTTGTAACTTATGATACGAAGTTACATATTGCTGCTATTTTTTTGTTGTAACTTATGATACGAAGTTACATTTTGTGCTATTTTTTTTATGTAACTTATTTATACGAAGTTACATATTGCTGTTTTTTGTTGTTGTTAACCAGTTATGTTACGAATTGTTACATTATTGCTGTTTTTTTTGTGTTGTATTGAATTATATGATAATACGAAGTTAACAGTTGTTGCAATTTTCTGATGCCTTATGATTTTTATTTGTTGTAAAAGACTTATGATTAGAATTTTCATATTGCCTGCTAAATTTTTTGTTGTAACTTTACGAATATCAATAGTTTCATATTGCTACTATTTTTTTTTGTAAATTATGATACAAGTTAACATTATTGTATTTTTTTGTTGTATATTTATGATACGATGTTACATATGCGCTATTTTTTTGTTGTAACTTATGATACGAAGTTACATATTGATGCTATTTTTGTTGTTGTAACTTATGATACGAAGTTACATTTTGATGCTATTTTTTGTTGTAACTCTTTGATACGAAGTAATGTATTGCTGCTTGGTCTATTTGAATTTTTGACCTATTATTTGTCTGTTTGTTTTGTTCGTACATCGTTGTCAATATAATGAAATTTTATGCGATTGTCATACAAGTGAGCGATTTGGGTAGCTATAAAACCAGGTTTTATCCGCAATTTTCTACAAAAGAAAATGCCCTTCCAAGTTTGAGATTTTTATTTTGCCATTTGCTTAAAAATGGACTTTCGTTTTAGAATTTTTCTGATAACATTAAACAGCCCATCGAACTCAATGTTTATTTTACAAGTAACATTTACAGAATTTTTAAATAGTTACCATAGATTTAAATAAAAATATTTTCATAGAAATTACGAATATTGTCAAGCTCTAAGAGCAACATTAATTAAATATTTTTTTGACCTGAAACCGTAAATTTTTAAATTGAATATCCGTGTTTTATTAATAAAATTATTTACCACATAATGCGGTCTTGCGAAAAAATCAGTTGTATTTGTTCTTTCCTTCTTGCAATCAATCAACTGTATAGTCGTTTGGTTTTAGGCCATATGACAAACAGTTTTGTGGAACTTTATGAATTCTTGTATATTCTGTGAAAGGTTATATAGGTAACTGACCGGAAAAAAAAGTTTGGAATCCTGTATACGTGACCTAAGTGAACACGCAAATGCTAAAAAAGTTTTCAATGAATCTTCATCAACTTATTGACCTAGAACATGGTACATGTTAATACTTTTTACAATTTCTATTAACAAAAAAAGTCGGCTTACTATCTGTTTTCATCATATACCTGTAAATACTTACTTAAATGTGTTATAGTTGGAAACAGTATTTTGATAAATTGGAATATTTGTCGACAGGAAATGTTGTCCTTAGTGATAAATGAAATCAGTTATAATCATTATACGAACTAATTCATCCATAGGAAACTTATTTCCCGGATTAGATTTATGCATTGCATACCTTTATTTATTATCTGTTTTAATTTACCGTAAGGAAGTATTTAGTCCATTAAAAAAGCTGTACTAAGACACTCTCGGATGAGTACATTTTGGTCGATCGATTGAAATCGAAGAAAAGTTGGAGGGAAACTGAACGTCAGTTTTAAAATGATAATATTTGACTGAGATATTCATTTTAAACTTGCAAAATTGATTTGTCAGATAGGAAAATAGGAAAGGGGACATTTATATCCGACCATTAACGGATATACGTACCTTCTTAGACCACGGTATCACTAGTCCGTACATATTTGATATATTGCTAACTGTTCGCATGAGATAAAATAGTGAAGATAATTGCAGATATCACGTTTCCAATACTTTTTGATTTGGCCTTAATTAGTACATATTCACTAATAAAACGAAAAATGTTTACTTCATTAAATAATCTGCGCCAGTTTATGAATTCATTAGCCTAAATATTGACAGCATATTAATAGCAATAGAATATAATTGATACAAAATTTTAAACAGATGATAATTATGTCATTAAGGTATTGTCATCAATTCCATGCTCATTGCAGCAATAGATAGAAAGAGCCCTATTTTTCTTGAAATTTGACCTCTTTAAAAGTACAAGATACTGAAAAGGTATAAGTGTTAATTTAGTAAAACCATATATCATGTTTGTCTATTGAAGCAAATGGAGCTTCAAATTGTTCTTTAAACATAGCACATTTTGGTGTTTAGGGTGGGGGTCAATAAAGATTGGTGATGTCAGATACTTAATGGTGTTACGGCTTCTCTTGAACTGAGCTTTTACTCGTTTATATACATCTTGATCTTTTATTTTTGACCGGATATATCTATTCCTTTTTCCTATTTACTGTGATTTGTTATCCTTTCATTTTTGTCATATTTTAGACCAGGATCTTGTTTTAAATCTTTCCTTGCCATCTTATTTTTAAACATCAAAATGGTTCTCCTTTACGTAAAAGGCTCAGGAGATTGCCACAAATATTGCTGTATTTTTGTGTATGTGTTATATCATAGCAGTATATCAAAATTATCGCAATATTTGTTCGTGTTTGTATACATTTCTCAAACTTTTGCTGTTACCACACTTTTATGATAAATGTTGATTGTTTGTTAGTACTTGTAATATTTACTTTTCTGATTGTTTTGGACCTGCTTTATTCACAGTTGGTTGAGCAGAGAAAGATAGCAATCGAAGTGTCGTCTGTTGATTAATTCGTTCGTTTGACCTTCTGCTTTTAGTATCCTGACTCATAAAGGCAACAGTAGTATACCGCTGTTCGAAATGTATAAATCGAGAAAAAATAAATCCGGGTTACAAACTTAAAACTGAGGGAAACGTATCAAATATAAGAGAACTACGACACAACAGAAACACAACATTGAAATGTAACACACAGAGAAACGAACAATAATATAACAATGGCCATATTCTTGGCTTGGTACAGTGCATTTTAAGACAAAAATGGTGGATTGAACCTGGTTTTGTGGCATGCCAAACCTCCCGCTTCATGGCAATGTTAATTTAACATGAAATGACAACGTTACATGACAGGACTACAATACAAATAAATAGGAGAAAATATAGGACAGAGAAACAAACGAATATAGCCAACACAATGAACCAGGTTAAATATTTTAATACGCCAGACGTTCGCCACGTTCACACAAGGCTAACCAGCGACGTTCAGATGAAAACAGTTTGAAAGCCAAACAAGTTAAAAGTTAAAGATTACCGAGAACCAAAAGTTCTCAAAAGTTGTGACTAATACTGCCAGGGTTATCCGCCTGGGACAAGAACATCATTATTATTAATTCATACTTTTGCAAACAGTAAATTTTATAAAATGACTATATGATAGATATCATGATTAAACTGAAGTGGTGACTAGCTACAGAATAAAAACAGATACATTATTAACCAGTTTCTATCTTTAAACTATTTCATATACCTGAAGATCCAAGCGATTCTGTGGGTATATTGTGCGGATGATCTGTTTTCCAAGGATTTATAAGTAATGCAAAAACTTATGAATACTACTCTTTCCATCCATGCTTGTTTATTCGCGCATTTCCTTTAAATGTAAAATGTTTGGTAGTACTTTAGTCTCAATGCTCTCCTACTTCACAAGAAAGAGTATGCTGCATAAATTTCAAGCTACATCAATTAAGATTTAGATTTACGACATGTAGTCTAAAATAACCCCACTTTTATGCACTTAGTAATTATATGCACCTAAAATCCATTTGCAATTTCCTGAAACTAAAATTATTTAAACCTTGCTATCTAGTTACTTTGTTAGAACCGTATAGTAGATCAGCTTGACTGATTACTTAACACTATCGCTTGGTAGATGAATGAGTGTTTGGCAATGATAGAAGGTGTTTGAAGAAAGAAAAAAAAATGTCATTTGAATTTCATTTACTTTTTGTTGCATGCAACAAACGTTATATTAAAGAGCTGAGTATAATAGGGAAACTAAATACAACAGTAAAATAACCGATATATAAATGTCCAAAATCAATTAACAAGATACAAATGATAACAAACCGAAATCATGCAAAACATTTATTTGTAAGTTGGCATGACACATATTTCTTGCATAATAAAAAAATGGCAACAGGATAGCCCCATCATGAATATGTCATACATAATCTTACAAAAATTTAAGAGCTGTTAATAAAATTGATTGTGTATTGAATGCAATTATTACGTATTATTCAACATTTATATATCATCTTTTATGTTTATTTCCTCCATAGAAAAATATAAGAAGACACACTCATGAGACATTTTAACGTTTTATGTCTGTTTGTTTTGTCCACATTTTATTATCAATGTAATAGAATTTAAGGGCATACGATACAGTTTTGATCCTGTATTTACAGTTTGATGAAAGTTTCCATATATGCTAGTTTTTGCCTGATTAAATCAAATATGTAATAAAAAATATGCCTTCATGTGCTACTTTTTAAGTTAAATGAGGTCGAAATTTTGTATATTTGCTCAAAATTCAGATTTGTGGCCGTATTTTCCCTTTCGAAAGAAAGCCATAACTTTTTTGTTTTAAAAGATAAACACAAATTGTTTTTTGTTATATAATTTGTAATTTTTGTATTTTATAAGTATCCTAAAATTTATTCAGAAATAACTCATATTTATCAAATGGTCATGAATTAAGAAAAAATCGTATTTTTTTGCTGTATATTTATCAAAGTTAAAAAAATCCTCTATTTACAGTTTAATAAAATTTGGTCCACATAATCTCCCTGCAAAATGAAACAAAATGTCGTTTTAAAAAATAGGGGTCCATGCACTCGTTTTCAAATTAAATCAGTTTGAATGAAAACATCATTACCTTCCCTGTAACTGTATCGTATTCCCTTAAAGCAACTGTCATACATATAAGAGGTTTTGCTAGCTATAAAACAAGGTTTAATCTACCATTTTCTACATTTGAAAATGCCTGTAACAAATCAGGAATATAACAGTTGTTATTCATTCGTTTGATTTGTTTGAGCTTTTGATTTTGCAATTTGATTAAGAACTTTCCGTTTTGAATTTTCCTCGGAGTTAGGTATTTTTGTGATTTTAGTTTTTACTTCAATCATGACGCGTTTGGAGTTGTAATTATTCTGCAAATGAACTTGGATGACATTTAATGATAAAAGGAAGTATTATCGTATTCAAATAACCTTATGCAATCATATCCTTTGGGACCTGAATGTACCATTTCATGGACTGGTTCATCTAAATAAATCCAAATATCAGATTCTTTTATTGTTTGGATAAATAAAATTAAAAAAAATTCTAACACGATCATATTGGCATAGTTAGGCGAGGGCTAAAAAAAAATTTAACCTCGGTATACAATTTCGTGTAGATGTTGATATTCTTAAAGCTCGTTAGTTTATTAATATCACCTCTTATCACATGTCCACTAGCATTAGCTACGATTCAGATAAAATTAATATACGATTTTTTGTTTCAAGTATCATTAGAAGCGGAATGTTTCATTGACTTACAAGTCAATGATTTAATTTAATCGAACACGTATTTATGTGACCTACAACCTAACCTCTTCGCTGAAAATGGATACGAATGTACTATGCGTGTCTAATTTTTAAAGGAAAATAACGTCAACATTAAAAGTGAAACAAGAATTTTTTATGTATTCGTGTTTGTTTTATGTAATGAGTTAATACTTCAGTTTCATTATGTATATCTGTTATATTCATTTGATAAAATTTACTGTTTGCAATAGCATTAATTGTTCTAAATAATTAGGATGTTCTTATCCCAAGCATACAAACTTAGCCGTATTTGACACAACCTTTTTCAACTTTTGATCTTCAGTGCTGTACAACGTTGTACTTTTTTTCGCTTTCGATCTTTTATATCTGGGCGTCACTGGTGAGTCTTGTGTGGACGAGGCGCGTTTTTTGGCGTATTAAATTTTAAACCTGATGCTTTTTGTTATTCATTAATCATGTGTTTCTTTGTCTAATACGTTTTCCTATTTATTTGTATTGTAGTCCTGTAATATTATGTTGTCATTTCAATGTTATATTTAACATTGCCATTAAAGTGCGAGGTTTGGCATGCCACAAAACCAGGTTCAACCCACCATTTTTTCCTTTAAAAATGTCCTGTACCAAGTCAGGAATATGGCCATTGTTATATTATAGTTCGTTTCTGTGTGTGTTACAATTTAACGCTGCGTCGTTTGTTTTCTCTTATTTTTGAGTGTAAATTGACATTGCGATAAGACGTGTCACGGTACTTGTCTATCCCAAATTCATGTATTTGGTTTTGATGTTATATTTGTTATTCTCGTGGGATTTTGTCTGATGCTTGGTCCATTTCTGTGTGTGTTAGTTACATTGTAGTGTTGTGTCGTTGTTTTCCTCTTATATTTATGCGTTTCCGTCAGTTTTAGTTTGTTACCCCGATTTTGTTTTTTGTCCATGGATTTATGAGTTTGAACAGCGGTTTACTACTGTTGCCTTTATTTATACAAGTAAAACGATGAGTAACATTTTGTTTTTAGCGTAGACCAGCTCAAAATATCCATTTGCACGTGCTCGCTATCTATTGTTTTTTCTTTCGGGTTATAGAACGTCGACAGTAATTGGAGGTCATCTCGATGGTTGGTGTGATGGCGTATAGACGAAAAAAACTTGAAATAATGATTCATATTATCGACTTTTTTTATTGTTTATTAATTTTAATTTGGGAATACGTTTCAGCAAAACATAAATGAAATTTGATAATTTGTATCAAATCGGTGAACATGAATCTGACAGCTTATTATTAAAAAAAGATTAAAGATAAAGGGCATTTTAAACTAGACGTATTGTATAAAAATAAAAATATTGTGGTAACGACTGTATGTTGATATGTAGATGTGTTTTTAGTTCATTTGGGTTGCTGTTTTGTATCTGCTATTATAAATATTAGTTTCAGGTTATTCTCCCAATAAATTCTCTTTGTGTTATAAACTGTTGCCGAGACGTAATATCTCGACGTAAAATATGAGTGACAAATGCGATTTGAAGAATGAAAATAAAAAAAGATAGAATTATTTGCGGTTAACTGAAGCTTAAAGCTATAAAAATAAAAAAACACTGGTCATTTTCAGGGATTATATATAATTACTAATGATTTTAGTGATTCTACATATTCCCTGAAAAATCAGGGATTCTACATAATCCCTGATTATACAAATTCACTGTAACATATATATGTCTACCACTAGATTAATATTTCCCATTCCTCTTTTTCTATTTTTTTACGGTTTGATCTTGAATTTCTAAGTATCCTTTATGCTCAAATTTGTTGAATTTTCAAATAACATTTAAAGTCCCTCATCGGTTACATGCCTACACTAATTACTTGTAAGTTGATAAGATTCGTTTCGATGTTGATATTTTTCATTTATTTATGGTTGTATTGTTTCTCTCACTTTAAGGTTTGTCAATAAATCAGAAACATATACATATATGCGTGTATATTGACAAAAAGTGTGGAAAGTACTACTCAGGAAAATGTTTGGCTGCTGCTTAATCATATTAGAGTTCATGCATCGCTCCATTAGACAGTCCATACAAACAGTCAATCACTATTAATAACTACTGGGCTTACATAAAACTCGTGTCACAATAATGCATATCACTATGACAGGATACATTAATCATCCGATTGCAACTTCCAAACCGTGAATAATAATTGATATTTCAAGTTAAATCATGATAAAAGATGATAGAAAAGTTGGATATAGGAATATCGTCACTCAGTCAGACTTGGATTTTTTTAAAGAAATATCTTGAAAACAACCCACACCTTCCAAAAGGTCCTTTGTTTTATTCAATGAATCATGTACCAAATATATTTATATATTGACATCTGCAAATATTGCCATAACACTTATAACCAAGAATTGAGACTAAATTCATGAGAAATAATGTGTAATGGAATGTTTATTTGTCTTGATTAATAATGTTTAAAATTTTAAACAACGTTATCAGGATTTTTTTTACCCACTCCTAGGACTTGTTGGTGTTAATGGTATATTTGTATTTGTTAATAAAAATGAATTCTTAGCATTTCCTTTCATCGCGTGTTGTGAAACAAACTGCTATATAAAGGCAACAGTAGTATACCGCTGTTCAAACTCATAAATCCATGGACAAAAAACAAAATCGGGGTAACAAACTAAAACTGAGGGAAACGCACCAAACATAAGAGGAGAACAACGACACAACACTACAATGTAACACACACAGAAACGGACCAATCATCAGACAAAATCCCACGAGAATAACAAATATAACATCAAAACCAAATACATGAATTTGGGATAGACAAGTACCGTGACACGTCTTATCGCAATGTGAATTTACACTCAAAAATAAGAGAAAACAAACGACGCAACGTTAAAATGTAACACACACAGAAACGAACTATAATATAACAATGGCCATATTCCTGACTTGGTACAGGACATTTTTCAAAGAAAAAAATGGTTTGTGGCATGCCAAACCTCGCACTTTAATGGCAATGTTAAATATAACATTGAAATGACAACATAATATTACAGGACTACAATACAAGTAAATAGGAGAACGTATAATATGTTATATGCTGTATACATAACTGTTTTTTTATATTTATTATTTGAGTGGCTGTCAAATCTGATTATAAAACAACACATCTGTCCTTTCATTACATTGGAAATAGAAACATAAAATGGTTTAATGGGCTGAACTTTCACGAAATGTAGCAATATTACATAATGGTAGATCAAAGCATGACGATTTAATTGGACATTGAGGAAAATATCTACTTGTAATTAAAATAAAACATGGACGGAAAAGTTTTGAAAATGCATTTGACAGTTTCTACTAAAACTTCCTTATTAAAAATCCACCAAAGATAACCAAATGTATTTCCCTACTGACAGTGTTTCGTTTCCGGCATAATATAAATAGTTCGCTGATGATAATCATTTTCAATTTTCATAATATAAATCATGTGTTTGTACTAAAAGTTATTTGAGACTTTTCACAACTTTTACTATTGAATGTTTCATTTGTTCCTTGGTTTAATGCTTCAAAGTGTTATGTGATTGGTTGTATATATGTGCCTGATTGGGCGTGTGCTTGCGATATATAGTGGTTCTAGTTTATCAGAAAGGCAGGCAAGACTATTTAGTGTGTTTAGAATAAAACATCGTATGTAACCCAACAGTTATTAATGAAAGTATCGTTTCTGTAAAAGAAGATAAAAACAATTATCAGGTACCATCTTAAGGTGTATGGTGTCTAAATTAAAAATGATAGAATTTGTTCACACTTTGCCAAAACGTAGTATCTATTGTATTGTAAGTACAAAAATTTAAAAAAAAATGATAGGGCACCGTGCATTTTCTCAAGCTATATGGATTATACAAGAAAATCTATCATTATGCGATTAGTAGCTAAACTAAATGATAGAATTGTAAAATAGAATACGAAAAGATAGCTTTTAGAAAATTTTATTTATAAAAAAGAAGATGTGGTATGATTGCCAATGACAACTGTACACAAGATACCAAAATGACACAGACATTAACAATAAAATTGAGAATGGAAATGGGGAATGTGTCAAAGAGACAACAACCGACCCAATAAAAAACAACAGCAGAGGGTCACCAACAAGTATAGGTCACCGTACGGCCTTCAACAATGAGCAAAGCCCATACTGCATAGTCAGCTATAAAAGGCCCCGATATGACAATGTAAAACAATTCAAACGAGAAAACTAACGTCCTTATTTATATATATAAAAAAAAAATGTTACACATAAACAAACGACAACCACTGAATTACAGGCTCCTGACTTGGAACAGGCACATACATAAATAATGTGGCGGGGTTAAACATGTTAGCGATATTAGCAAATTTATTTCGATATGTTCATTTCGTAGATTGCTTTACGTCCATTGGCAAAAATGTCATCCATATTCAAGATAAATGTTTCACGTAATAAAAAAAGTAAAAATAAAGGCAACAGTAGTACACTACTGTTCAAAAGTCATAAATCGATTGAGTGAACACAAATCCGGGTAACAAACTTAAACCGAGGGAAACACATTTTTACCTATTATGTCTGTTTATTTTGTTCACATATCGTTGTCAATATTATTGAATTGCAAGAGACTGTCGTACAAGTGAGAGGTTTTCTAGCTATAAAACTATGTTAAATCCAGCATTGTCAAAATTTTAAAAATGCCAGCACCAAGTAAGACATATGACAGTTATTTGATTTGATTGAGCTGTTGATTTTGCAATTTGCTTACGGACTTTCTGTTTATAATTTTCCTCGGAGTTTGGTATCTTTGTTTTTTTACTTTTTTCTGTTGGTAATGTTTAACTCATGTTTTACTATACTCTTCTGCTTGTTATGTAACTATCTTATGATTCCCATTTCTTCCATATCTAATACATAGATAATCCTCTTTATGTTATTAAAGTAACAAATGAACAAAAAGAAAATTTGTTGAATTTCCGATAGTTGTTGCAGAAGCAGAATTAATCTGACAACTAAGGATTATTTGCCTTTGTTATATACTAAGTAAGCTTACTTCGTGTTTTCTAACCTCCGGATTTGATATGAATCAAAATATTGTATTCTTCCAATATCCATTTGCAAATGTCTGCATCATAATATTTTTCAATAGAAATACTATGGTTTGCATTGACTCTCTGGTAGGAATTATACAGCATCCCAAAATGAAATAAATGAACAACATTTAAAAGATGAATATGTGTTAACAAGAAAGATCGTAACCGCTACATTTATTTATATTTCAATTATGAGTACAGTTTACTAAGAGAAATTAACAAAAGAGACTAGGATGAAAAAAATAAACAAAAGGAAAATACTAGTCGTTTACTCAAAATTGATGTTGGGAATATTTCCTAATACCCAGGTTATTTCACAGCTGACAAAAGTGACCAACCCATTATTAACAGACAGATGAACATGAGTGTGACAGGTGAACAAGAGTGTGACAGGAATATAACAGTTGTTTTCCACTCGTTCCATTGGTTGATTGACAGGTGAACATGAGTGTGACAGGAATATAACAGTTGTTTTCCACTCGTTCCATTGGTTGATTGACAGGTGAACATGAGTGTGACAGGAATATAACAGTTATTTTCCACTCGTTCCATTGGTTGATTGACAGGTGAACATGAGTGTGACAGGAATATAACAGTTGTTTTCCACTCGTTCCATTGGTTGATTGACAGGTGAACATAAGTGTGACAGGAATATAACAGTTGTTTTCCACTCATTCCATTGGTTGACTGACAGGTGAACATGAGTGTGACAGGAATATAACAGTTGTTTTCCACTCGTTCCATTGGTTGATTGACAGGTGAACATGAGTGTGACAGGAATATAACAGTTGTTTTCCACTCGTTCCATTGGTTGATTGACAGGTGAACATGAGTGTGACAGGAATATAACAGTTGTTTTCCACTCGTTCCATTGGTTGATTGACAGGTGAACATGAGTGTGACAGTTGTTTTCCACTCGTTCCATTGGTTGATTGACAGGTGAACATGAGTTTGACAGTTGTTTTCCACTCGTTCCATTGGTTGATTGATTTTGTCAGTTTTTATGGACTTCCCCTTTGTGAATTTTTGAGTTCGTGATTTATTTTTTTGTATTATTATTTTTTAGAATCGCTCAACAGAACTTCTTAATCGTGATTTTGCAAATTGGAAATAACCAGAATCTTTTGTCTAACATAAAAAAAAACTTCCCTTTTATTTATATATTTATACAACCATGGTTATAAAGTTTCACTTATTTGTATTTTGTGCTTCAGTTGACATGAAAGCGTGAATAAACTTGTTGATTTAACGTTCAAAATTTTCTACTTAAATCAAATTTTCAGACATCCAATTTTATTATATTTCGTAAGTCCATGTATTATTCATGATGCTTATATAATTGATACATTAACTTACAAACATTTTAAGTTTTATTATGTTTGAACCCTAATCTAGAGTCATTAAAACAAGTTGTAATGTTACAAATATTGATATAAAACTCAATAAAATATTTTATGGGTACAGGTCATCAGAGGAAAACTATTATATTTCAAAAAAACTTCCTCAGTCCTCAGTGTTGAATACCCATTTACAAATAACACATTTGAATTTTGAACTGTAAGCCAACTATACGGTATTGGTTCTGTTCTTTTTTTATGGCCATACGGTGACATATAGCTGCTAAATCCGCGTCATATTTATATGTCTGCAATTGGTTCATTGTTATATTTTTATCTAAGGTTTATCAAAGATTTCGAATGATTACAGCGTGTGCGTTCGTGCTAGTATACCCTTTGATGTAAAAACAAATTCCTATGGGATCTGAATGTTTCATTTTGATTGCTAATTTGATTCAATAAAAATATCATACTCTTTAACTGTTTGTACTCATGAAATCAGATATATTAAATATGGTTGCTTTATGGTTACCATCACGAATTGGTCGGTCGATTCAATGTGTCTGTGTTTCAGCACATAGGAGACATACGTTTGCGGTCTGAGATGTTTTAGTACCAGAATGTTCGTCTGGTCTGTAAATTGACCGATTGTGTCCGTCTCCCTATTGTCAATTTTTGACATGAATATCAATTAGGAGGTCATTTTAATAAATTTCCTGTTCACAAAACTTTGAATTTTTCGACAAACTAAGGATTTTCTTATCCCAGGCATAGATTACCTTAGTTGTATTTGGCACAACTATTTGAAATTTCGGATCCTCAATGCTGTTCAACTTTGTTCTTGTTTGGCTCTTTTGGGGGCTCTGCTATATTTACCTTACCCCAAACACAACCATATTAAAGCAAGTTATGTATAAATACGTTGAAATTTTGTTTATAAGATTTAAAAAATAGCCAAATTTATCTACGATAAACAATGCCTGAGGGAGTTGAGCCTTAGTTTCTTATTAATTTTAGAAAGAAAAAAGGCAAAAATGCATGTCATTATCAAAGCAATGACTACCTAGCTAGTGATATCACTAGGGACAAGAAGCTGAGTGGTCGCCAAGTGGTATCAAATAGAAATGACACTTCTTTTTTTGCATCAAAACCACTTTTAGTTCACCAGGAACGTCCAATACTGAACATTAAAAACCACAGGACGTACAAATTCATAAAAAGGAACTATATGACGGACAGAACCAGGAAATAATTAGAACTTCTAAAGTCAACTTTGCCCGAGGGAGTTGATTTATCAATGGTAATATGCATACTATAGTCTCCGAATAGCTTGTGTCACTAACCTTGATCTATGTGCATATTCAACTATGGCCCTCTCCAACATTCTTTACTTAATATAGTTTTAATAACTAAAATCTTCATGTTTTATTGATGTCTTAAATTTTTTTTTCTGTTTACATTTGCTCCTTGTCTATTTAAGTGCATATCCAACAGTTCATTTCTGACGGTGAGAATTTTTCAATTTCAAATTAATAGGCTATGTGCTACTTTTTGAGTAAAATAAGGTTGAAATTTCAGATATTTGCACAAAATTAGGATTTGTGGACGTATTTTTCCTCCCGACAGAAATGCATTAAAGAGGAACGAAAGATACCAGAGGGACAGTCAACTTCATAACGTTTTTGTTTTAAAAGATAAACACAAGCAGTTTTTTGTGAAATTATTAATGAGTTCTCTTTTATTTAGGTATCCTTATATTTATGAAATATTTTGTTTAGAAATAACTTAAATTTATCAAATGTTCATGAATGTAGAAAAAAAACGTAATGTTTTGCTGTATATTTATGAAATTTAAAAAAATTGCATTATTGAAGTTTTCATGAAATTTGGTACAAATAATCTTCATACGTAATCAAACCAAATGACCTTTTAAAAAAAGGGGTCGATGAACTCGTTTTCAAGTTAAATCAGTTTTAATGATAAAAATCAGTCGAAAAAAATATCTTTTCCCGATATGTTACAGTTTGACGTCGCTAAAATAACATTTTACGTTAGCAACATCATTTTCTCCCCTGTAACTGTATCATATGCCCTTAAGTTGTTGCCCATTTACGGAAACATGCGTAAAATTAGGAACTCGGTAAAGATTAATTAATCTATGGTTTTGCAAAGCAATGCCCGAGAACTCACTTGGGAAAATATCTACAAAATAAGGACGAAATGGTTTTTGTAAATAAAGGCAATAGTAGTATACCGCTGTTCAAAACTCGTAAATCTATGGACAAAAAACAAATTTGAGGTAACAAACTAAAACTGAGTGAAACGCATTAAATATAAGAGGAGAACAACGACACAACATTAAAATGTAACATACACAGAAACGGACTAAGCCTTATACAAAATACGATGAGAATAACAAATATAACATCAAAAACAAATACATGAATTTGGGATAAAAAAAGTACCGTGACACGTCTTATAGTAATGTGAATTCACACTCAAATGTAAGAGAAAACAAACGACACAACGGAAACACAACGTTAAAATGTTACACACACAGAAACGAACTATAATATAACAATGGCCATTTTCCTGACTTGGTACAGGACATTTTTAAAGATAAAAATGGTGGGTTGAACCTGGTTTTTGGCATACCAAACCTCGCACTTTAATGGCAATGTTAAATATAACATTGAAATTACAACATAATATTACAGGACTACAAAATTTGACGTTTTTGTGTCGTTGTGGAAACTAAACCCTCATCATTATTATCTTGGACTGAATAAAAAAATGTAACATGTAATAATTTAGTATAAAACATTATTGTAATCAATAATGAAATAAACATCTATTGAAAACAAACGATTACATAGTCAAATCAGTTATACTATGTAATCGTAAAGCAAACACATTTATAAAGGCGTGATAATTAGAGAACACTGATGCGGTTAATCATTTAGCGAGAGTAACCACAGTGTGTGTATATTTGGCTACTAATGACGGTGATAATTAAAAAAGTATAAAATACAAAGCTCATTTGAAGTAGGATTGTGTAACATGATTCGCATTATCGAACAATCACATTTGGGAAACTCGGGACGGGATTGTGGTTACTACAACTGGAACATATCGGTCGTCATGTTTAAAACAAATTTTCCATCATAACGGTCAACCAACTCGTGATGGCGTTCGCACAATTATTAAATAAAGCAAATATAAACTGTCACAAAATGGGCATTTATTTTTGTTTGATATTGTATTTCTATTTTCATTTTTGGTCTTTGACTTTTTATGAAGGGTTACGTTCAAATTTTAAAAGATTTCAATATACAATAATAATTATAAAGTACTGACAATTTTTTGTTTGGCTTCCCGTGGTACAATGTATTCACGTATAATATTGATTTGCCTATTGTTGCTCTGATATCAAGCAATAGCACTTAAATACATAGATAATGTAAAATAAATTATTTAAAACTTGTACGCAATGGTTTAAATGAATCGACATGAATATGCAGATTGTTCGATATTGTAAATAGTAATATAAAAATTTACTACATTAAGCCCTATAATTGAGGTTGACTTTTTAAATGTTACACGTTATTTAATTATAACATTTGGTCCCTTGATAGTTGTTTCATTGGCAATCATACAAAATCTTTTTGTTTAAAATCTATTTAATGTTATAAGAGTATAATGCGGTGGATGTCAGAACTTAGACGTATGCATGCTGGGTGGACATGATATTTATGTTTCCGTTCTTACACGTGACAAAAGATTTTGAAAACTTTTTGTTATTGTTTTAACAGTAACTGTACAGCATTAAGTCTCAGATTTAATATAAACATGTCATTCTGTGTCTTTCCTTTCATCTGACAAACTTAACACCTTAAGATCGTATCAGCTTTTCTGAAGGTTACCAGAAACCATAAGGGGTAAATCTGAAACTGATAGCAAAGAAAAATAAACAGCAATTTTATAACAAAAAAGAAAGAACAAAATGCAAAACAATACTCAGAAAGATAGACCCACACGAACCCCATCAAAAGCGAGTGCATGAGATGGTCGCTTTTTTTCAAAACAAGTGTGACACTTTTTAGTCTACTTTTAAATTCTTCTTTGGGTAAAACTGCTTGACAGGGATGTTTAACGACCAGTTCTAATAGTCTAGTCGATTCAAACTGAACTTGATAATATGGCCATCAGGGAACTACTTTCTTTTACACTATATTCGGTTTATTTTTCAAATATACATTTTCTATTGGAATGTATTATTTGCTTTGCAAATATCCAGTTGCAAATATCCATAATAATTCAAAACGAGGAGAACCCTTTTGGGAGCATGCGTAACAAAATACTAGACCCTTAGTGATGGAAAAAACATTGATTTACAATTATACAAACTTTTCTTGAATTGAATAGATAAATATTATATAACATATGGCTTGCCAGTGCAGTCTGTATATCTTTGCAAAGAATGTATATATAATTTTCTTTTTTATTCATTGGCTCTCATAAGGAAACTTATCTTAATAATCAAATGTTCTTTTTTTTTGTAGAATCAAGCACAATAAAACGGTTGATAGTTCTATGTTTCGTATCGTCAGCGACATCAGTGGCTATTGTTGGGACCCATATCTACAGTGCAGTTGGTGTATTTGGTGTTTACAGCAATAATACCATAGTTGATGCGTGGCCATGGTGGATTTTACAGACTTTTCTAAGGATAGAAGAACTTGTATCAGTGTGTGTTGTTTTAACAATTGCTTCAAATTCAGGACATCTAAAACAACTTTTAAGTCGTTGTGGTTCGGTTGTTGGGCATTGTTTTCGAGGTCGAAATCAGGTTCAAGAAATTTCTATTGAACAGGAGTTTAATAAGAATTGTAATTTGACCAAAGACGAAACAATAACAAAGTCCGAGTTTTATTCGGAAAGTTGTAAGTAAAGATGATGCCTTGATACTTATATGTATATATATCTAAATCATATTAAATCAAATCAAATGCACCAAATATAAATTATGACAAAATTTACATTCAAAGCTATATAAAACTATTTACTATCCAAAAAAGTAAAATCACAAAAAATACTGAACTCCGAGGAAAATTCAAAACGGAAAGTCCCTAATCAAATGGCAAAATCAAATGATAAGTAAATAGTAAGTATAATGAACCATAATAAATTTAATTTATACATAACAAAAACTAGACAGAAACAGAGTAAGCAGCGTTAAAGAAATGAAAATAGTGTTAATTGTAACATATAAGTTAGCATCCCCATTTTATTCAAAAATCCATTTTCATTGCATCTGGTCTGTTTTATTCAATGCTTCCAATGAATAAATCAAAAGAAACTATTTGATTTTACGTAACATTATTCTCTGTCCAAAACATGATTTGAACACACAAATGTATGCCGAACGTTGATACAATTATGAACATTAAATGTTTTCGGAAACTATGATATATTCTTAAATATAGATATCAGTAGTACAAGGTACCACTAGGTCTCATAGTTCACAAAAATAAATACATCTCTACTGTTGATATTTTGGATCCATCTGTCTTATTTTATCATTGAGGTAATAGTGCTGTAATGATTCGTTTCCTTTAGAGTTCGATATTTTTTATATTTAACTTTGTAATATAGATTGCAGCAAGGTTTCGTATGATTTGATAAAAGTTTGGACACTTAACAAATGGTATAAGTGGAGATTCCTTATATCATTATGTATTATACTCATTGCTATTTACATATATATCTATAGCTTAAAATAAAGAATCGTTGACGTAGACTTTATTTATCATTATATAGTGAACTTCATTTTTTTTACATGAATAAGGCCGTTAGTTTTCTCGTTTGAATTGTTTTACATTGTCTTATCGGGGCCTTTTATAGCTAACTATGCGGTATGGGCTTTGCTCATTGTTGAAGGCCGTACGGTGGCCTATAGTTGTTAATGTCTGTGTCATTTTGATCTTTTGTGGATAGCTGTCTCCTTGGCAATCATACCACATCTTCTTTTTTATATTGAAGTTGTATAAAAACTCGGATAAACTTTTATGAAAATATAGAAATTAAAAACATGGATGTATGCAAATCAGATGCTAATCTAAAAACACACCACTACATAACTGACACTCCTAACTTGTTTTCAAATAAGTCAATAAAGGCAACAGAAGTATACCTCTGTTCGTAAGTCATTAATCGATTGAGAGAAAACAAAACCGGGTTAAACCGAGGAAAACACATCAACTATAAGAGGGAAACAACGAAATAAAAGAAACACTAAAGTGCAACAAAAAAAAATGCAACAGAGTCATTCAATATGGGTCCTTTAAAAACAGCATCATAAATCAAATATATTGAGAAGAAACAGCTTTTATAAAATGCCGATACTATTAAGCTGTTTATAGCTCAAAACATTATATCAGTACTGTTTAACTGTTTTGGAATGCCTCAGTCGGAAGCTCAGACTTTTTTTTATTTTGTCGAATAGTTACCAAAATTACTATTGTCATCGGTGATCTGATTCCACGAATGAATACATCAACGGAAAAAGTTTTGCTTCAAATCAGACTGTTGTGAGTGAAGAGAAAATACATTGTCTTTGACTTACACTGAAATAAACCGCTTAATATGATGCGTAACCTTAAAATTATCATTTATATAATATTTTAAGCATGATTGTTTTGTTCAGACTTGTTGCCAATATCATATAATGATTTTTGCGACTGTCATACAAGTCATACAAACGAATGAAAAGCAACTGTCATATTCCTGACTTGGTACAGGAATTTCCTTATGTAGAAAATGGTGGATTAACCCTGGTTTAAAGCTATCAAAACCACTCACTTGTATGACAGTCGCATACAAATCCATTATATTGACAACAATGTGTGAATAAAATAAGCACACATAAAAGTGAAAATGTCATAAATATAAATATATATGATATGTAGTCAACATTGAGTTATTAATCTTTATTACTATAAAACAAACAAATAAGTCAACAAATATAAACAAAATGGCATATGGGACAACATCCCTAATGCGCCTCGAAATGAGGAACTCAAAAGTCACGTGTAAAGAAAAAATCTCTGTGTAGTGATAATGGACATGTTTCTATTTTTAACAAATGACTGAACTTAATTATTTGTGGTGATTAGGAAAGTAGAGGAACATAGAATAAATGTGTAAAAACTATGGAGCTATTGAATGTGTTCAAAGTATTAAATTTTCAAAGAACTTATTGTGTTAAAAAGGGGATATTTTACCACAAGGAGCCGCATCACAAAAGGATGTTCGGGGTTTGCTAATTTACGGAAAAAGTAATCTCACTTCGTACCCCGAAAATTTAACCACATATGTGAAAATGTCACAGCTTCGAAACGAGCTATCATACATATCCAAGTTTACGATATGGACTGAGCTACAGGAAAAAACGTTACCATTACCGCCTATGTAAAAACAATTAAAGATATTGAGCCATATAGTCAAAGCACAAAGGTAAAAATGAAGACAAGAATACAAAGCATGACCACAGAACAACAGATTGGTGGGATGCATAAGTACCGAACCACGCCAAAAGAATATTACAGTAATGGTGAATAATATACAAAGACATGT
Organism: Mytilus edulis; assembly: GCA_019925275.1. Taxonomy (NCBI): domain Eukaryota; kingdom Metazoa; phylum Mollusca; class Bivalvia; order Mytilida; family Mytilidae; genus Mytilus; species Mytilus edulis. Next base: position 110,734,500 of record CM034352.1, on the reverse strand, counting down.
AAAAGAACAATATAACTCGTAATGAGATGATAAAAACAACGTCAGTGCCTTGAATTTTTACCTCAAGACCATCATGTATTATTTGGGAAGTTGATACGGAATATCTGCCATCAATGTATTGGTATCTTCCGATGAACTTTTGTTTTTTTTAGAAAAGGATGAATCAATTGATGGAACCCAATCGGAAAAGTTTGGATTGTAAAAACGGAAAGAACATCATTAATAAGTCTGAATGTGAAATTAATTGATCTTATTGTTTTTAAAAAGTGTCTGAAGGAACTACTCAACTGAAAATGGGAAGATGCATTTCAACAGACATTAGATATTGATAGGTCATAAAATAACTCAGAATCAGAAGGTGAGCTTTAAAGTTTTTAGTATATTTGGTATAATTTTAAAGAATTTTCGAATTTCAATAGTCATCCACTTTGTTTTTGACTTGCCCTTGTAAAAGTTCTGATTCGAACGCCACTGATTAGTCTTTTGTAGACAAAATTCGCGTATTGGGTACCAAATTATAACCTTGGTCTTTGACGAGAGTTTGCTTTAACAGATCAAATCTATAGTAAATCCTACTTTTTCATGCATCTTTATGAAAATACAAGAAGTATTTTATTTTTATTCAATTGAGTGTTATCATGAAAAATATTCTTTTTTATATAAATATTGTCGTCATGCATTTATAAAAAAGGAGCGAACAGTACCAGAGGAACAGTCAAACTCATAGAATGAAAATAGAATGACAACACCATGACTAAAAAATAAAAGGACAAACAGACAGATTAAAGTACACAAGACAAAACATAGAAAACTAAAGACTAAGCAACACGAACCCCACCATAAACCGGGGGTGATCTCAGGTGTTCCGGAAGAGTAAGCAGATCCTACTCCACATGTAGCTCAACACTATGACGCCCAAGTAACAATCTCAGTTTCTTGTCAAATGATTTGATAATGAAAGAAAAGTTATCTTTATCATAATTGTTTCGGGATGGAAATAAAAGTTATATTGTATAGATATGAATATTTATATACCAAAGATGAGTCATAAAAGTAAATATTAATGCACGCCAAAAAAATAGAAATGAAGCCGTATCCTTCGTTAAGAAATGACTTATAAAAGTAAGCCCTCAAAAGTTTACCGATATGCAAATCTCACGAATCGATTAGCTAGAGACAAATGAAAGTAAATAAGTGTTAGGAGTTAATAATTTCACCAAAGATAATAGGTATATGATTTTAGTACATTAGAAGACAAAAGGTTCAACAGTGATCCTCGAATCTAAAATTTAAAAAGAACGAAATTCTAAAGCAATGAGGACCAAATGATGGATATCAAATGATAATGTCTTGAAATTAAACCAAACAATTATCAACCAAACTTTTAGATTGTAAAAAAAACCCATATATTTGTATTTTAAGAATTGAATGCTTCTTTTTGTAAATTTATTGGGGTGTAAAAGCGTTGACCGAAGTACATTTTGTATTACGCGCTTCATTCTAAAAATGTGCGCACGGTCAACGCTTTTACAACCCTATAAAGATACAAAAAGAAGCATTCAATACTTATAGTTACATTTTTTAGCTATGATCATGAAAACACGAATTTTATATATTTTTTTTATTTAATTCACCTGTGCACTTTATTGTTGGACCACGTGTTATCATGAATGAAAAGTCGTATTGAGCAATGCAACTGCTTACGGAATAACACGTGATGTGCAGTTAGCCAATCAGAATAAAGTATTATAATGAAACATACATCTAATGTAATTATAGGTATATATTTTCATTAGCGTGTTAAATCCAATTCAAAGTTAGGGCTTCACAACAAAATAATAACTTTTCACAGCTAATTCATTAAATACACATAAGGTTTAGTAAAATCATTTATCGAAATATTGCAAACTAATGTAAACATCAAATGCGTTAATGTGAACTGTGGTATAGCAACCATCAAATTCCTCTCCCTCTGCTGAATTTGATCTCACATTTTAGGAAAATGAGACATAAAAGATAATAAAATCCTGTTTTCACCAGTTTGCTGTTATAAGAATGTGTGTTTCACAATTTTTATTTTCTTGCAATCAGACTATTTGAATTGGGTTAGAATGAAATTCAAAACAGCGTGGCTGTGGCCATTGATTGACACATTAAATTCATCCATTGACTGGGACAATTTACGTGAACGTTTGTCTGTACCGACCACTGTTCACGACGTACCTACGACAGACATTTAAACTGTGGGGTCACCAAAGGTTTCTTAACGCCTTTAATTATAAAATAATTCAAAAAATTAATCAGGAATAACCTTTATGTTTTGATTTATATAATTGATATAAATCAAAACATTGTGTTATTTCTGATTAGTTTTTCGAATTACTTTATTAAGATGTTGAGAACCTTCGGTGACCCAATAGTTTAGGTGTCTTTAAAAGTACATAGTGAGCAGTAGTTGTTACATACAAACGTTCACTAAATTGTCCCAGTCAATGGATGAATTTAATGTGTCAATCAATGGCCACAGCCACACTGTTTTGAATTTCATTCTAATTCAAGTAATGTATGAAATTACTTTTGTTGAAATGAGTGCATTGTTTTAAGCTGTCTGATTCAGATGATTTAATCTAAAAATTCATAAAAGGCAATTCTGTTTTCAACAACAATCAATATTTTCATTAAGCTTTTTTTCAAAAAGGCATAAGATTAGATTTATTTTCGTGATAGTCTGCTTGAATTTCCATATAATTTCAATAAAGCTAATTAAGGTTAGGACAGAGATTAAAGGTATTTGGATGGAACTGATTATTACAAATCCTGTGAAATATATAAAAAGATATTCGTTTAGTAACTTCTTTAGATTTATTTCCATACCGTACTGAAACTTAATTTACATTATGTTTAGCTTATAATAACGAAAACTACTGGTGTATAGTGGATCATTATTGATGGGTAGGAAGTCTCTGTGTTTTACCGATAAGATGTTCTGATCTCTTTAATCCATTTACAATGCACAAACGAAATGAAAAATATCTTGAGGGAATTGCATTTGCTTATGATTTGACTAGATAGTTAAGTAACATTAACTTTTAAAATAACAAAGATATACCATTAACTATCGTCAAATCTTATTTTTCTCTTTTTTAACAATCTTATAAACTTTCGTGTACAACTACTGAATAACATTTTGCCCAGATCACAGCACTATTCTGGGTTACCCTGTAATGAGTGCCACATGTGGAGCAGGATATGCTTCACTTCCGAAGCACCTGAGATCACCCCCAGTTTTTGATGGAGTTCGTGTTACTTAGTCTTTAGTTTTCTATGTTTTGTCTTGTGTACTATTATTTGTCTGTTTGTCCTTTTCTTTGTTATCCATGGCGTTGTCAGTTTATTTTCGGTCTATGAGTTTGACTGTTCCTCTTGTATCTTTCGTCCCTCTTTTGTTTAGAAATATCACCAATAGGAAACCTACGCACCTTCATTCTGACAAAATGGTATCAAGTTCGCGCCTTATTTGGTAACCGAAGGTTTCTGGCATAGATCTGCTGTAATCAGTTATAATAAATAGATAGCTAGTTTGAGTATTTTAGTTTTCACACTTAATTTCAATATGAAATGAATACGATACAATATGTTGTCTTTCACAGAAAGTAGATAGTTTATATCTTCATATCTATCTTTTTCATTTTAATAAGACAGATAGTTAGACAGAAGGAAACTTTACGCCGTTCCTAACCCTGTTCAATGTACTTGTTTATATAAATGTTTTCTGTGTCATGTTATTGGTTTTTATTTGGTGCATTTACAACTTGGAATCCATTTAATAGTCAATCGATGTCATTTACTGCGCGTGTTAAAAGAAATCATAGAAATACCTTCACTTAAATCGTATAATTTGCTTGATGAAGATGAAACATTGTTGATTAGAAAATAAAATAAAAAACCATTAGAGTAATTGCATATATATGTTCTTTATGTGCTACTTTTCAACACTCCAATTCCAACCAAACCTTTTTTGAACTGTGATATATCGGAGTTTTCAGAATGTTTTTATGTTTTAAAGTAACCTATAAAAAATGGAAATCCAAAAAAAAAGGCTTTGCTTAAACTAAACTTTGTTACAATCAGTATATGAAAGGAAAATTATGAACATAAGTGAGATTCAACTTTTGTAGAAGTATAATATTTAAAAAAAAGAAAAGTAAAACTTGTATGCTGTTTCATAAATCTGTCCCATGTACTCAAGCCTGTTCAACGTATTGCCAATACCTGAACACATAAGTCAAAGGATTGTCAATATATACATAAAAATTCCGCAAACTATAAAACTAAAGTATTTCCATTTACTTTAATAAAAGCAGTAATCAATCGATTTCAAAATTTCATTATACATGTATATCGTTAAGTCAAGTTAAGATATCAAAATGCTATACATACAACATAAATGCGCACACGCCTACAAAACATACAAACAAATACGTATACACTAAACAGAAGTAAAATTTTATCAAGGAAATGCTCTTTGTTGATCATTCCTCTAGAACTAGACAACTTTTATGGTTATGTTTAATTGGGATGATATTAACTTATTGACGCACACCCTAATATATTTTTTATTTGTGATGACAAAGTTATGCGCCCTTTAAACTATAGGAATCAAAATAAAACTAAGAGTTTTGAAACAATTTTATAGGTTTAACGAAAGGGGTTTAATTCATGCTATCAAGATGTGCTTATGACAAAAGGGAGTTGTTTGAGTTTTTCACGAATAGATAATATCGATTGTTGTTTTTGAACAAAAGAATTTAATCGAACTTTTCAATATTTAAAGAAAAAAAAAGGAAAACAGTTTTATGAATAATAAAATATGAATTGAAAACAATGACAATTTACGTTGCAAAGAGTATGCTTCTGAAAAGGATGTAATGAAATTTTAATTTGTTATGTTCCCTGATGTCCAATTCATGTATTTGATAAAGTCTGAAGATTTATTTTCATGAATGATTTATAATATATGATACAATAATTACATTTTATAAATGATTTTGGTTCCATCAAATGGGATTTGTTTTACTAAAACCAATCATTATTGGACATCCAAAGTATTACTCAATTCATTTGATCTCATCTGACCCAAATGGACGTCAAATGATAGCCTCAGGCAAAGTAGGCTTTAGATGATTTTGGCTATTTATCTTAGGTATTTTTGACATATAGCTCTTCAACGATTTCGGTATTTATACATCTTCGGATTTCGATTGTTTGGCTTTGAGCGTTCCTGATGAAAGTAAATCCAGAAAAGCACTTCAGACGCAAGAAATTATCAAACGTGTTGTTTTCATTTTTTTTCCTTCACATTCTACACGAGAAGCTCCCGTATCAATGGTAGTTTATAATTATGTTGATGCCTCGACAGCAAAAGGTAAAGGGTCTAACCACAGACTTTAAAATGTTTAAGATATATAGATTTTTTTCGTACATTAGTTTTGTTCATCATTTTATTTTCAGTATTATGACTTTCTTGAACATACGACTTTAATTGAAAATGTATACGTCTTATAACGACATAGTGTAAAGGCTATTTTTTTTTATATATACCATCAACTATAGAAATACTTTCTTTTCGTGCTTCAAAAGACACATTATACATTCCTATGATATACTTTCACATCTAGACGCAAAGGAATACTTCAAACAGTATACTTCAAAAGACGCCCTCACTTGTTTTTAGTCTTTATCATTATAATATTGATTTTTATTTTCCATATTCCGTTCTTAATCTCTTTTTTCCTATAATATGCTCTAAAGTGTTTCAATCGATGTAAAATCGAGGAGCAAGTTACCAACGGTACATTAATGCAAAAGAAAAAAATGAAGGACGACAAAAGCAAGTTCACCATTCAATCGTACTTATGAATTTCGGTATTAATAGAAGCAAAGATGTATTCCAAAGGAAACAGTTTAATGCAACAGTTCGTTCTCGTTTCTGATTTGCATGTTTGTGAGTTTACCAGTGTTTTGAGCAATAAAGTCCAGATGTGGTAAATATATAATGTATGTTAACGCCATTTTGGCTGTTGGGTCCAAGTTATTGTCACGTCAACCAATTACGTATGTTTTGGTTATAAAAAGTTCAGAAAAAAACTTATGATACGCTGGTTAAAGTATGTCATAATGTCAAAGCGAATAGTTAAGTAAACACCACTTCACTGATTATTAAGTCAAAACTGATTAAAGCATTTCCTTAACATTATTCAAAAGAAGCAAGATAAAATTAAATTAAAAACCAATTGTTCAGAGAACAATTGAAGGTCTTTCCACCAGTAAATATCTATTTTGATATTAAAATATTAAAAATCAGTCTAAAATGTCAGTTCCTATGGCTTTATGATGTATAGATATGAATTTTAAGCAAAGGTCATAATCTAGAACGTCAAATTTACCTCTGACCTTGACCTCAATTTCAGGGTCACAAACTGAGGATCTCAAATCAAAAGACCCTAGGTCTCTAATATGTATGGTAAATAAGTTATATCACTTTACGCATAATTTTAGATATGATAGGGGCTAAAACTCCTGTTTATTGACTACGCACCCTTTCAACCAAAATTATTAAGTAACGACATGTCGCAACTAACAATTTAGTAAAAATAATTTGTTGATATCTTATCATGCTTATAAGGTTAATGAAAATTAGTGAAAATAAGCCAAAATCAAAAATTTAGAATATGACCTTGACCTTTGGCCTTGACCTAATTTTCATTTTTTTGGACCAAGGATCTCTAATCGAAAGACCCTAGGTCTCTAATATGTATGGTTAATAAGTTATATCTCTTTACGCATAATTTTAGATGTGATAGGGGCTAAAACTCCCATTCATTGTCTACGCACCCTTTCAACCAAAATTATTATGTTACGACATGTCGCAACTAACAATTTAGTAAAAATAATTTGTCGATATCTTATAAGGTTAATGAAAATGAGTGAAAATAAGCCAAAATCAAAATTTAGAATATGACCTTGACCTTTGACCTTGACCTAATTATAATTTTTTTGGACCAAGGATCTCAAATCAAAAGACCCAAGGTCTCTATCACTTATGGTTTTCCAGTTTAAAATACATTTCAAAATTTCAAATACAAAAGGGGAACTAACTCTCATATGGAATCTCTATACGGCTTCGGTCAAATGAAACAGAACATCCTGAGGATATAACGAGCAATTTGGTAAAATAAATTTGTCGTAATCTTTTACGGTTGCGAAGGAGAAGTGGCCACAAGAAAAACAGTGTTCGGGGAGATAACTCTTATATGGGAAAGTATTCAGTTAAGCAGAGTTGGTTTCAAAAGCGTATTACCTGTTCGATATCATATTCCAAATATCAAAGCGACATCTTGCGAAACAAAAAAACAGCGAAGGAAAAAAATTAGGCGGAAGAAAAAAAAAAAAATAATAATAATCAGAAGAAATCCAATAGGTCTTTCCACGGAAAAGTGGAAAGACCTAAAAATAACAGAAAAATACAATATTCATGCAGACATATAACAGATCTTAGGTAAGTGGAATTACTAACTACATATCTGTAATTACTTTCGAACGAATTTGTCTTTTACTGGTGTATTATTTCTTTTACATGAAAGTCCACTTAGACTGTTAGTCTGTTCTCTGTATTATCACGTGACACATTCAAGTGAATGCTACGATCATAAAAATAGAGTCTGATATTACAATAAAGGAGAAAATCTAAACAAATAAGAATTTGAATAAAACCCAACTTACAAACCAATGTATACGAGATTAAACCTAGAATGTTGATACGTTACTCAATCAAATCAACACAGTGTAATGCTGAATATCTGTTAAATCTACTTTCCGCTATATAGATGATGTTATTTCACTAAATGATTCAAAATTTGGTGACTATGTTGAATGCATCTATCCCATCAAACTAGAGATAAAGGATACTACAGATACCGATAAGTCGGCCTCATATCTTGACTTACATCTAGAAATTGACAATGATGGTCGGTTGAAAACAAAGCTTTACGATAAAAGAGATGATTTCAGCTTTTCAATTGTGAGCTTTCCATTTCTAAATAGCAACATTCCAGCAGCACCTGCATACGGGGTATATATCTCCCAATTGATACGATATTCCCGTGTTTGCATTTCCAAGAGTTCCAAATGGTGAAGTTGAAATCATCCCTTCGTAAATTTTACGGACGCCATCACGAGTTGGTTGACCGTTATGAAATAACCGTTTCTCAAATGATATCGGATATGTTCCTTACATCGTAACTACAATCCCATCCCGTTCATGAATGACCTACCGAATTAGACTATTTACCGGATTTTTTTATCTCATAAGCAACACGACGGGTGCCACATGTGTAGCAGGATCTGCTTACCTTCCGGAGCACCTGAGATCACCCCTAGCTTTTGGTGGGGTTCGTGTTTCTCATTCTTTAGTTTTTTTATGTTGTGTCATGTGTACTATTGTTTGTCTTTTTTCTTTTTAATTTTTAGCCATGGCGTTGTCAATTTAATTTCGATTTATGAGTTTGACTGTCCATTTGGTATCTTTCGCCCCTCTTTTAAACAGTTTTTATGACAAATGCCTTATTTCAGCTTGTTTGAGAAAATAGAATAATGATAGATAAAGACAACAGTAGTATACCGCTGTTCGAAATTCATAAATCGATTGAGAAAAAAACAAATCCGGGTTAGAAACTTAAACTGAGAGAAACGCATCAAATATAAGAGAACTACGACACAACAGAAAAACAACATTAAAAATGTAACACACACAGAAAAGAATGATAGGAGTGTTTCACGCCGTTGACTAGTTGCACATTTCTCGCACAGTGAGGATTAAAATGACATAAATTTCTTTTCGTTATAAGGCTTAACGAATACTGTTATGCGTTGTAATTTGCACGGGTGGATTCACCCGTGCATACTTAAGCGGAAATTAAATCATTCGACGGTTTGCATTCAATCAGTCTACACGTTTAATTCAATTGCTGTTAAGGTCTGTTTGACTTTTTTCTACTTCATGTCTGATGAGGAAGTCCAAAGTTCTCCTGATTGTGCACCTACAAGAAGTCATTATAGGAGTGAAGATGACAATCCTACTAGACTCCCTACAGCTGATGCTTTCTCGTTGTTTTCCACGGGACATTGGTCGTCTAATTGTCCAGAAATAAGCGGTCTAACAACACCAGAGGTATTATCTTTGATTGACTTTAATTTATGTTTAGACACATATGAGTATGACAATGAGTTAGTACAAGTTTATAATGTAAAAGGTCGATTGTATATTAGCCTACAATTTTGGAAAGAAAAACTTTTATTGGCCGAGTTAAAAAAAAATAGTTTTACCTATAGAATAGAATAGAATAGAATAGAATATACTTGAATCTGGCATTTTTTTGGAAAATTACCGATGCACCTACTTCTGTATTTTTGGTATTTACGGGAGTCGCTAAGGAAGTTAGCACTCCCCCTTTTGTTGTTAATCCTTTATCGGTGTTGATTCTTGACCTCAGACACGTACATCAATACGAAATGTTATTTAAATTTAAATACGAGGTTGTAAAAGAGGCCAAAACGTATGCAGCAAATACAAATTTTGCATTTAAGTTTGATTCAAGACATCATCGGGGTACCTTCATATAGATATGCATGTTGAATCACAAAAGTTTCTTGTGTTTTCATAGAAAAGTGACACTTATAAATCCTTGTTATACGACTGCAAGGAAATTTGCAGCGGATATTGGTAAAATCATTGCATTATCACCCGCATTAGGTAATATATGTAGAATTTTGACAAGACACTTACACCATTTAGTAAATGATCGATCCTCTTGGGACTCTATAGAGTTAAGTTAGATATTGTGTCTATTAAAGAGTTAGAATTTTGGCATTCTTTACTAAAATCTCAAGGTCAACTTGGCGAGAATTAAAGGCAGTGATTTTGACTTGGAAAGCTTTCCTGGTCATTTTAAAATAAATTTCAAACTACTCACCGTTTACCAAAACGTAGATAAAATATTCGAAGTTGGCAGTATGAAACTGGATTTGCCCAATCTAGCTATGGAGATTTTTTATTTTTGTACAGAAAATTCGATGTGTTTGAAAATTAAGTGGATACCAAGAACTTTGAATACTACCGCGGATCAGTATAGGAAAATATTTGATTTTGACGATTGGTCGTTGTCGGACAGAATTTTACATTATTTTAATAAAATATTGGGACCTTTTAGCTTAGATCGGTTTGCTAATAGTGACAATGCTTAACTCCCAAGGTATAATTCAAAGCTTTTTGATCCTTTAACAAACGGTATATTTTTATAATTGATGCATTCACGTTTGACTGGTCAATCGATAATTTGCTCTTGTCACATGTATCTTTAATAGCTTACACCGTAAAACATATTCAATTATGTAAAGCTAACGGTACATTGGGTATCCCTTACTTGAAATCGACAGTTTTCTAGCCGATACTGGAGTCTGTTGACACCGGCAAGTTTGTTAGTTTAGTGCAAGACTTTGTTGAGTATAAAACCCCTTCTAATTTTTTTTTTCAACAGGGGATGTGCTGAGAATTCGGTTTTAAACGATTATAGGTTTATTTCAAATGTGCTTGTATTGAAACTTGATGCTAAAGTGAATGAATGAATTTCGAGAAAATATTCTTTATGCGGACCTTGCCGCTTTTTGATTTTTGATATTGTAACTGTAGATTGTACAGTTTACATATGTTTAATATGCGGACCTGGCCGTGGTGTTCTGTCCTTGAAGGATAGGATTTTGCATATCTTTCCATGTCTTGTATTGAAACTGGATGCTTAAATGAATGAATGAATTTTTAATAAAAATATCTTTGTGCCGACCTTGCTGCTTTTTGTTTTTTTTGTTTTTTTTTATATTGTAACTGTAGATTGTACAGTGTACATAGGTTTTATATGCGGACCTTGCCGCTTTTATCACGGACCTGGCCGTGATTTTCTGTCCTTGAAGGATAGGACATTGCATATCTTTCCATGTCTTGTATTGAAACTTGATGCTAAAATGAATGAATGAATTTTGAGTAAAACTTTCTTTATGCGTACCTTGCCACTTTTTTGTTTTTTCATGTTGTAACTTTAGATTGTACAGTGTACATATGTTAAATATGCGGACCTGGACGCTTGTATTTCGGACCTGGCCGTGATTTTCTGTCCTTGAAGGATAGGATATTGCATATCTTTCCATGTTTCTATTGAAACTTGATGCTAAAATGAATTAATTAATTTTGAGAAAAAATTTCTTTATGTGGACCTTGCCGATTTTTGTTTTTTGGTATTGTAACAGTAGATTGTACACTGTAAATGTGTTTAATATGCGGACCTGGCCGCTTGTATCACGGACCTGGTCGTGATTTTCTGTACTTGAAGGATAGGCGAAAACCATACAAAAGAAAGAATTTAACTTCCTATTTAACCTGTATCATGATAATTCTAACCTGTCCTATTATAGGTTATTTTGTATGTTATAATTGGCTTATGCTTGATTTTTTAGATACAAAGAACTCTCGCTTATAATAATGAGTGATATCAATTTTCATAAAACACACGTTGAAATTATAGTTCACAATGGCAATACCGATATTTATAGACAAGGTAGTATAGTTATGATAGCAAATACGGATATACCAACTTATCCTGTCAATTTTATTTTTTTTAGATATTATTGTGACTTAATTAGCAATCATAAGATTAATTCTTCGGAGTACATTTTTGTTCTTTGCAGCCCCCAAAAGATACCTTAGTATTGAGTAAAATATATAAGCCTTCATCTTATACCAGAGCCAGAGAAGCTTCAAGTGCAATAGGGTTAGACAAAAACAATTTAGTTTGTATAGTTTACGAAGAGGAGGCGCTTCTCAAGCCGCAAACAACGGTGTTTCAGATATGCTTTTCGAGGCCGGTTGGCGAGCCGAAAATTCTAAAGACGGATAGGTGAAAGACAGTCTGTTTCTTATATCTTGGCATCTAATATACACTCTTTCGCCTTTTGTCTCGACTGGATGCTGCAAACCTACATCCCATAGTATATTTGTGTTTTGTGTTATTAAGCCTTGTATAGAAAAGAAATGCTTTATGTTCGGTTGAACCCGTGAAAAAGAACATAAATAAATTTCTTTTCGTTATAAGGCTTAACGAATACTGTTATGCGTTGTAATTTGCACAGGTGGATTCACCCGTGCATACTTAAGCGGAAATTAAATCATTCGACGGTTTGCATTCAATCAGTCTACACGTTTAATTCAATTGCTGTTAAGGTCTGTTTGACTTTTATTTTGTTTTAAAAAAAGAATAAAACACTTGTTGTTCTATAGGTACTGTCTTTCACACGTATATTAAGATTATTCTTATAGAATTGTACAATTCAATAGAAGCACATGTTTACTGTCCAAAGTTACAGTATTTAATTTTCATTCATTTAAATGTAGTTGCGAATTGTTTCTAATTTTTGTAATTATATTTTGTAGATTGTTCAGGCTGTTGATCATACTTCTAGTGAAGAGAATGTGATAAGGACTGTTTTTTGCGTAACACCTGCCATTCTAAATTTTTTTCCACATGTTAGTATGTTCCGAATGTATTATTAAAAGACTGGATGCTGCAAACCTACATCCCATAGTATATTTGTGTTTTGTGATATTAAGCCTTGTATAGAAAAGAAATGCTTTATGTTCGGTTGAACCATGAAAAAGAACATAAAAGTCATGGAACCACAGAAAGGTCATGTTAGTATTTAAAGTATTAAAACAAATGTATGATTAACAACTATTGTTCAAAGCAACTAAAATATGTTTTAAACAAATTATAGATAAAACATTTAAAATAGCTATTTATTAAAACAGATTTAAGTTTCAGTTTACGACTTGTTTGAAAAACACATCATCGTGTCATCTACATTATAATACTCAGCAGTGAGGCCCGAATTGAAATAGTCAAAATAATTACATGCGAATTTGAAAAACATTAAAATGCTGTGTCGAATAATCTATACCTGGAGGTAAACGTGTTTCGTATTATTCAATATTTAATAATAATTGCACCGATCGAGTGGTTAGGAAAATTTCATCAAAGACACCAGACTCCGTCTACTTATATATAATTAAGACTCATCACAGACTCTCCAGCTTCCATAACACATGTTTGAGAAAGATAATGAAAAAAGAAAAATCACAAAAATTCTCCGAAAAAAAAATTCAAAACGGAAAGTTCCTAATCAAATGGCATAATCAAATGTTAAAACACATCAAACGAATCGACAACAACTGTCAGAATCCTGACTTGGTATAGGCATTTTCAAATGTAGAAAAATGGTAGATTGAACCTGGTTTTGTAGCGCTAAACCTCTCACTTGTACGACAGTTGCATCAAATTCCGGCTAAATATTCTGGCCAAACGAAATCTCCAACAAACCTACATGAGATTACCCACACCAAGGACATGGAGACGTTGCTGAAACAAAAGAGTTGGAAGTGGCTTGTTCATGTTATACCCAAACAGTCTGAAGAGATGACCAAGGTAGTCCTTATATGGGCAACAGAAAGAAACAGAAAAAGAGGAAGACCAAAAACAACAAGGAGACGCACTATAGAAAAGGAATTAGTGAATGGGGATATACCTGGGGCACAGTGGACAGAAAAGCAAACATCACAGAAGAGTGGAGGAAACTTGTCCTAGCCATATGTGCCATAAGGCATAGCAAGTAAGTAAGTAACTACCGCTCGTAAAGACCAAATCAAATTTGATAACTACTGAGATGATGATACCGTCATATAAATTCTTGTTATTGTATAATTTTTGCTACCTTGATTTGTCTACCTATGATTTTTGCTACCTTGATTTGTCTACCTATGATTTTTGCTACCTTGATTTGTCTACCTATGATTTTTGCTACCTTGATTTGTCTACCTATGATTTTTGCTACCTTGATTTGATTTGAACATCGGTAAACTATTGTTGTCTTTATCTAATAAATTGTTTATAACATCCAGTTTAATGGAATATTTTGAATAAAAACACTCAAAGCAAAAGCAACATGTAAAGAAATATTATTTTTCAAAGCAGAAATCATCGAGTATCAGTCTATTACTGAGTATTAGTGTGCCAATTTGTTTTTTTTTTCTTTTACACGAAAGTAATAATTATTTTACACATTCTGTACGGCTTTATTTAATTTTAAAGACTGAAAAGACGAATCTCGTAAACATAATCAACCGTATTTATGATCTGGTGAATCGTTGAACTACAAATGAACTTGACGGTATATTGTTTTACATGATATTCCAATAAATTGTCCAGTCATTTTCAAGTGATGATGTCTTACCGTTCAAAAGAAATCAACATCATAGAAAGGGATTTCATTGAATCGTGTAATTTGTTAAATGGGCTATAATGAAGAGGAAACGAACATATCAGAAATTGAATTGGAAAATGTTATCAATTGAAGACATGTGTTTTTATACGGGTATTACCCACAAAGACTTCATCAGTGATTTTTTTTTTATACAAGAACGGCCATATTGACTATACAGTATGTTGTGCGGGAAAAACAAATGCGACATCCGATTACAATAACATTGTTTAGTTAAGACTCACCTTGAGTAAATTGAAGGCACAAACGTTATCATACAATACAAACTAACATCCCTCGACTAACATTTCTAGAGATTCAAGAGATTCACCTGTATCCTTCGTTCTTTCATGGTAAACACTTTTATCAGATATACTTTTTTGTACGTGGGAGCGTTCATTATCACTAAACTAGTATATATATTTCTTTAGGGGTCAGCTGAAAGACGCCTCCGGGTGCGGGAATTTCTCGCTGCATTGAAGACCTGTTGGTGAACTTCTGCTGTTGTGTTCTCTATGGTCGGGTTGTTGTCTCTTTGACACATTCCCCATTTCCATTCTCAATTTTATTCTTTGAATTAAAGAAGGTTTATAGTTCATTTCTAACGTCACAGAACCCAAATTGTCCCTATTCAACAAAAAAAGCTGTGGGAATCTTATAAGATTTCTTTGAGCCAAAACACTTGGTATTTTTATAATTTGATATAATACACATCTTTCAAAATTTCTGAATATATTCAAATATGCACAAAACGTACACAGTAAATACCGAAAGATGAAGCGTTCAATGGAAAACGTAAATCTAAGGAAACGTCGTCATCCGACGTTCTCAAAAAGTCATCTTTTAAAAATGAGCAAATTAGATATGTTATAAGCATCCGTTTCTTATAAAAATAGATAGTAAGCATGGACTTATGTCAAATTACTCCAAATAATTAAAGAAATGGAACAAAACATCTGTTATTTCATTTTAAAGAATGTGAATTTAAGCATGGATGCAATTTGGGTACTCCTTATTATGGAATCATTGATCATATGGAGGTCGGTTCACGCCCATTTTTCTAGGATTCAATATGGATTCAAAATTAAATTTGATGTAACTATATAGTAAACAAAGATACATCTACAAAATAAACACAGAAAGCAAACTTTTGTCTGGATCATAAAAAAATGTGGGTGAAAAAACTTACAAAATAGGTGTAATTGGGTACCGTCACGTTAAACATATAAACGTATAAAAAACGTTATCATTGGTGTACCAGTGTATGATCCTATCATTTTCACTGTATATGCCATGCATTTCTGATGTAGAATGGTAAATAAACAGACGAAAAACTTATGATTTTTGAAGAAAATGAAGAAAAATAGTTCAAATGTATATGTTTAGTAATAATTAATATAAGTTAAACAAAGTAAGAGATGGGAACGGGCTTTTATCGCGCCGGGAACCATCTATACGTGAAATATATACCGAAATAGGTGAATATTTTGGACGTTTTACGAACAAATCGTGCAGGTGATTAAAAACTAGCAGGAAAGATGTAGTTACAGAAGAATATTAATTTCAACACAATTATTAATGTTGTATAACGTAGAATAGCTTTTGTTATTCAGTTTGTCCATATTATATTGATTTCCACTATGATGCTATCTTTATGCGAGTCATGTTTACTGTTGAATAATGATACTTTACCTTCATTTTCACTGTAGAGCGATTCATTAGTACTGTATATGCGGTGCATTTTCACTGTATGAATTTTATTCATATTTATGCATTAAATTCCTAATTCAGCCGACTTGCTCAAACAATAATTAAAGTAAGAAAAGGATTTGATAGTGCTGACTTTGAGATGGAAAGTTTGATTGAACACTCCAACATGACCAATAAATTCAATAGAATCAATTTTTATTTAAAATATAACACATCGTAGTCATAATATAGCAACATGTGGATCATTTAAGAGTTGAAAGTGTTTTAAATTAATGAAATATATTTTAAAATGCCTGCCCATTTGATAAAATTCATGTTTCTGCAGTAGTCATTATACGCATGTGCAAACAAATTTTATCATTGGATTTCGAGTATGGGTCTGTTTACAAAGCAGAAGAATCATGTAATAGACATCAACATATTTATTTAAAGTGTAGTTATATTTATCCAATGCAATGACACTTCATCACTGAATACGTACATCTATCATGTCTATCGAAATAGAATGGAATAAAAAGGGATAAAAAACAACAATACTTTTCTAATATTTTTTTATAAATCACTTCTTGACCAATTTCAATGAGGTTTTGAAGTAAGATTTTTGATTTTGGGTCTGGTCTTAAATTGGCCCACAAGGTCCAAAATAAAACTTGAGGTTATTTGGTAGGCTAAATCCGTATACATGATTGTGCATATTATTTTTTTTAAATTTTTGGCACATTTAACAAGTTTGTGGGGTCCACACTGTCAAGAGATAAATTCTTTTGGATTTCAACAACAATTGAATATTTGGGGTACTTTGGCATGCTGAATCTCATCGTGTTTTTAAATTTTTAAATTTGGTATTTTGGATTTTAAGTTATCGAAATGGTCCACATTGAGGTACAAAGGGTCCGACATTCAACATTTTTTTTTTTTTTCATAAAAAAAGAGTCTAGCTTGAATGTTGTGTACATACTTACCCCAAACTGTTCAGGGTTCGACCTCTGCGGTAGTATCAAGGGTGCTCTACAACACGTACATCATGCACGGTACCAACTTTATCAGTTATCAGTTTACATTTTTGACAGAAAAAGTTTGCCCTACACAACTTGACTTGCATTTCACGCTTTGCTGACTTTGGATAATATAAATGTCACATATCGTTTCATTTTATACAGTAAAGAACATGCAAGCAACAATCGAGCTAAAAAACTATCTTTCCTTTAGAATATGGATATGGTGGATATTGAAGCATTAGGGGAGGCAAGTGAAGATGAATCACAGAAAAAAGACTTAAAGTTACGAAGGAGGGGTCTTCATACCAATGCACTTATTGTCCTTTCAACACAAAATGGGTAGCTAGTTTGTACAGGCATAAAAAGATCCACACTAATGAGTTACACACATGTGACCAGTGTGAATAAATTTTTTTAGACTTCTCAATGATCATAAAAACTGATAGCATGGAGAAGGCCTAATTTGTACTCATTGTTCCAAACACTTCAAAAGCAGGACTGGGCAGTGGCCGATCCAGAACTTTTTATAAGGCGGGCCCGATGGCTTACCTAAAGGGGGCGCCCCATCTCACGCTTCAGTGATTCCCTATATAATCAACCATTTTTTTCCAGTCCCCCTGGATACGCCTATGCTGGCCTGGCTTACCATGATATGACGAAAGCAGTAGGAACTTTTAATCACATCTGCTCGTTTTGTAGTAAAACATTAAAATGCTTCGCTGACCGCAGAGGTCGAACCGTGAACAGTTGGGGCAAATTTGGACACAATATTAAAGCTTGATACTATCTGAATTTGGATTATGATCAAATTTAAGACGTTATAGGTTTCTGACACAAGTAAATGTGATCGAAGATCTTACAAATCGTATGCGCAATACTTTTAAAAATTTGAAATTCAAAAAAAATAAAAAAAATAAAAGAGATATGATCCCGTTTAAACCATCAAACGAAATCCCAGTCTTTCCTTTGTGGTATTATAAGTAAACCTTGTAGAAACATTGTTTTTTTTTGCCATTTCTGTTGTCCCTAATTTCTGCATGTTTAGGGCAATTATCCCTGAACCTAATCCCAGTCTTCCCTTTGTGATATTGTTCCTTGTGGACTGGTACAATGCCAGAAAGATACAAAAACTTACACACAAGTAAACATGATTGTTGGTTGTCTCTTTTTGTTCCTTAATTCCTAAACTGTTAGTACCATAACCCCCAAAATGAATCATAACCTTCTACTTGTGGTATTGAACACTGCGGTACAATATCAGAGCAATCGAAATTCCTATACAAAACAAAATTTAAAAAAAATGCTTCTTGTATGCCCCTTGTTCGTAAACGGTTGGAACCATCGTTCCCAAATATATCCCAACATTCCTTTCATGGTTTTGAACCTTCTTTAAGATTCATATAGATCCATTCACTTAAATTTAAGTTGTCCGGAAACCAAATGTGTCTTCGGACGACGCAGACAATGACGACATCATAGCAATATACGAACCAAAAAAAAAAATGTGTTTGTATAAAAACTACACTTTGATAGCCATGTCAACAAGCATCTAAACAACAAGCCCTATAAATTTAAGAAATGCGAGAGGTCATTTTTTTACAAACATAATTTGAAACAACATGCACCAAGAAAACAACAAAAAGTACCAGTGTGATTTGTGTAATCAGGAATTTGCAACTTCAAAAGACCTAGCGAATCACAAAGCAGGGAAACATGGCAATACAGTTCACACATGTCAATACTGTGGGAAAACGTATAAATGGCCAGCCAGTTTTTATAGACATATACAATTCATAAAAAGAAAGAAATATAAAAGTAATCAAATAAGTTTTTCATTTGTTACAAGTCTAATTATCACATTAATCTACAATGAAAATTCATCGCATCTTCGAAAATTCTACATCAGAAATGAATGCCATACAGTGATAATTTATCGCATCTATAGTGAAAATGGGTCACTTTTAATAATTTGTATTCTATATTATGTTGCTTTTCTAACACATATTTGAACTTTAATACTGTTATTTTACATTAAAAAGACACATCATAATAAAAATATCTTAAAATTTAGTTTCAAATCAATTATTTTGGTATTTTTAAAACGTAAACAAATAAAAGTTTTTCCATGATCCATTATTATACAATGAACCTACTCGCATACAACAGTGAAAATGAACTGACTGGATTCGCACTTTATATACACTGTGTACGGGCATTAAAAAATACATCTGATTAAAATATAGAATGCTGATTTCGTTATACTATATGACCTCATATTTTGAATAAGATTTTAAAAATTGTGGACACTGTAACTGTTATATCATTTAGTCCGAACGATAGCTTCAATGATACAATATTTGATATTTGAGTTCAGTAACTTTTGTAACACTATTTTATAGATTATTTATGACAAATGTTCATTATATCAAACTAGAAGACAATAATAGCTGTAATTGCGCATTTAATTGTACGAAAGAAAGTGGTAATAAAATTGTTTCATTAAATAAATGACAATTGAAAACATCGGAATTATTATGCGGAATATATCAAATGGACAATCAAAGAGTTCTATTTACAGTAAATGAAATACTTCAAATTGAAGACATAAAATTCTATTGATGTTATGTAGTGATAAATCATAAATTTCAGGAATTAAAAAGTACTAGACAACAACTGTTCCAGTGTATTCCTTGTATAAACATATGAGGGGGGAAAAAGAAGTAAAATCACAAAAGTACAGAGCTCTGAGGAAAATTCAAAATGGAAAGTCCCTAATCAAATGGCAAAATCAAATGATAAAACACATCAAACGAATGGACAACAAGTGTCATATTCCTGACTTGGTACAGGCATTTTCAAATGTAGAAAATGGTGGATTGAACCTGATTTTATAGCGCTAAACCTCCCACTATGACAGTCGCATAAAATTCCTTTATATTTACAACGATGCGTGAACAAAACAGACATAGTCTGGAGCTGGCATGTCAGTTAACTGCTAGTAGTCTGTTGTTATTTATGTATTATTG
This sequence comes from Mytilus edulis, assembly GCA_019925275.1. NCBI lineage: Eukaryota > Metazoa > Mollusca > Bivalvia > Mytilida > Mytilidae > Mytilus > Mytilus edulis. Next base: position 110,714,348 of record CM034352.1, on the reverse strand, counting down.
TCATTTTATTTATTTTCTTTTGTTACATCTTTTGACATCAGACTCGGACTTCTCTTGAACTGAATTTTAATGTGCGTATTGTTATTGTTTTACTTTTCTACATTGGCTAGAGGTATAGGGGGAGGGTTGAGATCTCATAAACATGTTTAACCCCGCCGCAATTTTGCGCCTGTCCCAAGTCAGGAGCCTCTGGCCTTTGTTAGTCTTGTATGATTTTAAATTTTAGTTTCTTGTGTATAATTCGGAGTTTAGTATGACGTCCATTATCACTGTACTATTATGCATATTTTAGGGGCCAGCTGAAGGACACCTACGGGTGCGGGAATTCTCGCTACATTGAAGACCCATTGGTTGCCTTCGGCTGTTGTTTGCTCTATGGTCGGGTGGTTGTCGCTTTGACATATTCACCATTTCCTTTCTCAATTTTATAATAGGTAAAAAATCAAAATAGGGGTACAGCAACTATCAATAAAAGGTAGAAGTAATATGTCATAAAGCTTTTATGATTTAAGCTTGTCAAAACTGCAGTTTTAAAAAAATTGGCATATTTAGAGGGCTTATCCCAAAATTGAAAAGGGAAAACATTCAAACCCAAATCCTAAAGACTATTCTAACGGAAATGTATCTAATATACAAAATAATTTACTTTTGTCCCTAATGTTCTTTGGTGCAGATTTTTTTTATACATAAATTTGCATCAATGAACCAAAATTGGTTTCAACAGTAATGATAGCACGCAAATGCATTCCGATTTCATCTAGACTTAAGTTTTGTGATTCATGTTACCTTTTCCATGTATTATATAAGTACACATGATGCAAATATCTAGATTATATTCCAATTTCACTTAATGGTAAATGTGTGTGCTGAAAATTAGCTTGAATGTAACCATTTCTTTAGCTCACATATTCAATGCTTTCGGGTTGTATAATAAGAGACTGTTCTAATGGTGTAAAATAACAAAGGGACAACGGCATGGCTAAATCAAAGTGATGGAAATCACTCATGGAAAGTTAGAAGATTAGTTTAAATTATTTCATATTAAGGTATGGTGGGGGGAAATGAACATTAATAAAGCACTATTGCTGAAAATTGCATCACCAGCAGGTCTTTAGAAGGAAACGTGCTTTTCCAGTATGAGGATAAAATAAGCTCAAATTAAATAATATGGGTCTCTTAATTTGCACAATTGTGTTCCAACTAGAGTTTATATCTTATCGAAACAATGTTGCCTGTTCTGAACATGTTTCAAAAAACAAACAATTGCAAATCAAAAAGTCTTCTAGTAAATGTTACCAACTATTCTTGTAAGACATAAAATAAGTGTCAACAAAAATAATCTAAAAACGTTGTGTTGGGGCATTTTGTAAGTTGAAACAGAGGTTAAATGACATTGAAGATTTAAAGTTGTAGAGTGCCTTTTGGTCAATTTTTTAAACACAGTGCATTGAAAATGTACCTTTTCAACGTAAACAAATTAAAATACTTATTTTATTGAAATTTGGATTCTTTCTTGATTGCAAAAATATATATTCACTTCTAATAAAAGTTCAAATGACTAAAATAGACATAATGATTGATGGGGAATAAACTAATAAACAATGGTTTGTTTATAATGATTAAAAGGTTTAAAATTTGAAACTGTTTCAAGCCAATTTCTGATAAAAAAAAAAAAAGTGAACTAATCTAAATTGTTGATTAATTACAGATCATAATTGCTTATTTCTCAAGTAAAAAAATAGGCCTTACTTGAATACCTTTTATATATTCATATTTATATTCATATTTCATTTTTTTTTTAAGATCTTGTTTATCCATTAATCATTTATCTTTCAGATATAATTTACAAAATCACTTTATGTAATGTAGATCAAAAGTAATTAGCAATTAATAAATATTTCATCCTTAAATATATCAAACATCTAATATATACATCTGTGTATTCAATTATGAGGTCAAATATTTGTATATTGCAGGGTCTGTATAATTATGTAAGACTGAGGTTGATAAGTAATGTGGTCAATTTGATTGACAGTTTAGGAGGTGGGGCATTGTAATTAAAGGTTTTCCTTGTCTCTGATTGTTTAGTGATAATGACAGTTGTCAATCATACTAGTATTGTATCAATACCCAATTACCTAATCAAACTTGTTTTTTTTTAAAGCCTGCACATCAACACACCTTAATGACATACATTCTTAAATGAACTGCTCCAATAATATACCTATTTTTTTCCAGTTTATATGTGTATTATGTGCACATACATGAGAACCATAGGGAACTGTATTTCAGTGTGAATACATTTAGTAACAGTAGCTAACCTGTCGTGTTTTAGGGAGGCCTGTGCCTTAGTAAAGATTTAGAACAAGTTATAATCTTTCCAAAAAGAAGACAAAAACCTGTACACAAATAAACGCAACATAGAAATCTGAAGACTGAGCAACAATAGACCCTTAAACCGGGGATGCTCTATAAGGGTAAGCAGATCCTGCTCCACATGTGACATTCCATTGTAAAAACACACAATTTACCCTAACACAGACATATTTTTGACTTAACGAATAAAACGCATTGTAAAATTAACATGCATGCATTGCCAATATTAAAATAAAACTCTAGAAACCAGTTTGAAAACAAAAAGTTCTTATTAGCTTCCCTTTTTCGAGTGTCAATGTTGTATACTTAAGAAAGAAGCAACGAATAATAATATTACTCGTACTTAACAATGCGAAGAAAACATATGTACTAAACCATCTGTGTCGATTATCAGTTACAAGAAGAAGCACCTAAGCAGTAATGATTTTCATGATCCATAAATGGTCAGACTATTCTGAATTATTAAACATTATCATCAACTCAATTGTCAAACAGATAAATGTTGGTAAACAAAACTAAAAGGCTCTAAACAAGAGCCAATTCTAGCGTTTCAAAAGAGTAAGGAATATTCCGCACAATTAGGCAATCACCCCATAAATATATAAGATAATTTATTTATATCCTTGATTGAAGTTCTGATAAAACACAACAGATGGTAACGCTAAGGTATTATCACTTGTAATATTCAAATAATTTTACATAACAATCTGGTTTGAGTCTAGAACAAACAGGATAAATGCATTAAGTGTATTGTTCAAATTTGAGATATTTATAACTATACAAGTCAAGGAAAGTAATGATACAAAAGTTAAATATAATAATGAATAGAAAAAACAGAAAAAAAATCAAATTGAAATAATATTAATTTGAAAAAAAAGGATGCATTATATTTAGAAAATCTGACCAAGTTTGAAAGTTAGATTATATTACGTGATTATATCATATTATTGAACGATGGCAATACAATTTTGCAGAAAGTTGACAATAATCTGCCCTTAATTTAAAAGTTGAGAACTTAAAAGTATTCAAGTATTAGCGAAGTTGATAACAGTTTCAATCACACAATGACTTTGTTGTAAGTTGTTACATCGGTTTTAGATATTGTTGGTGCAAAAAAATAACAATATATTAGTTTTTTTACAGTAAGAAAACACATATCTGGGTGTATTAGACGATTTGGACAATTTTTACTAGCAAGGAACCGTGTATCCTTAAATGATCTTAAATGGCTGCTTTGTTTTTTCTAGTACATGTATATAGCACGACTTTGTTAAAACAAAATCCTCAAAGATACCAGGCTTAAAATTGTATTCCAGACGCGCTTTCATCCACAAAAGACTTACCAATGAGGTCCCATTCAAAAACATTTAAATTAATGAATCGCTGAAAAATTAAGTTTGATTATAAATGTTGTTGTTTTGTAATACATTGGATTATAAAAACATGTTGAAACTATTAAAAGGATGAAATGGGTATATGACATTGAGACTCAACGACAAATATAACAGACATTGCTCAACGTAATACTTCTACTGTTCACTGATTGTATACATCTTTCTTTTTAGCTCTTCCTTTTTTACTGGTTTGGTCATTTATATTGTGCTCATGAATTAATTTTTATACAGTTAATCGATTTGTTCAGTTCAGATGAAAATGACAATATCAGTACAGAAATGTATCCACTAGTAAACTGCTTGAATAGCATATCATGGTCTAGCACTTTTGAACTTTGCTGGAACACCATCTTTGCCTAGCATAATCTAGCCCGTTTGGAACAAAATTGAAAAATAAACAACTGAAGTGATTCCAACTAATTAAAACCCAGAACACTCGTTAGGAAAAGGGAAATGCTGTTCATTCATGCTGCAAACAAGAGAAACAAAACCCGAAGTAACAAACTACATATATGTAAGGGTTGAAAGGACGATATCAGAATTGAGAAAAAATTGGCCTAAAACAAAATGGGCAAAAATAAGGAATAGTGAATAAGGGGCAATTAATATATATATATAAAGAATAGGCTCTGTATACATGCGCTGCTGGAATGTTGCTACATAGAAATTGAAAGTTCACAATTTGGAAGCTGAAATCATCTCTTTTGTTGTAAAGTTTTGTTTTCAACCGACCCTCATTGTCAATTTCTAGATGTAAGTCAGATATTAGGCAGACTTAACTGTATCTGTTGTATCCTTTATCTCTAGTTTGATGGGATAGATGCATTAAACATAGTCACCCAATTTTGAATTATTTAGCGGTAGGTAAAGTTAAAGGATATTGCTAACTTCATATCTTCATTCCTAAGAAGTTCCTGTATGAAGTCAGCCTCATGATAATAAAGAAACAAGTCAGCTAGAAGTTGGACACAATTGGTTCCCATTGGAATGCAACTGTCTGTTGAAAAACTTGTCCTCCATACGTAGCAAATATTTTGTCAATCAAGAAATCAAGCATCTTGATTATGGCAGTTTCAGAGATGTTTTGTTTTTAATCAGAGTGATTCATTACAAAGTGAATTTATCCCTCCCAAAGACAAGATAGTTGAATCTACGTTTGACATTCTTTTTTATGAAACAAAGCAAAACCAACTCTTTCAATTTTTCTTTTAGTTTGGAATGGGGAATACTTGTGTAAAGAATAGAAAAGTCAAATGTTTTAATACTATTGCAAGATGAGAGAGTCTTAGATTGAATGTACTCTAAAAGATCTTTGGAATGTTTTAATATCCACATCTGATTCACGCCACCTCTAGAACAGACAGTTTCACACTAACTTTGAAGCCCTGCTTTGATTGCTGATGGATGTTAATAATTTAGAAGGAGGTTTCGTGGAGCACTTGGAAGACCCAGCAATATATTGTTGTTTGTAAGGACACTTTTGTAGTTTAGGTATCCAATACAGTGATGGAAGATCCAGTTCTTCATCTTTGGTTGAAAGATAGAGTCTAGTGGTGATAAGACCTACTTCTGCCTTCAACAATGCTGGTAAAAATCATTATCAGTATGTTACATGAGCAGCATTTGGAAATAGAGATATTTCTAAATATAGCTTCAATTTATAATAGTGCAAATTGCCTTTTGGTATTTTCTTATTCTATTGCTTGTATGTTTTTTTTTCTAATTTCTAAATATATTGACAACACTAAAACAATTAAATATTATTATTTATCTATAAAATACAAATTCTGTTGTTCTGAAATGTCTTCTTCTAGTGAACACTAATCATATTAGTCTACTTAATTAAATTCATGATAATTTGCACTTAGCATCACCACCTTGGCACAATACAACTTCAGTCTCTTTACAAACTTATCACTTTATAATCTAGCAAAAAATAAATATATCACAGTAAAAAATGCCATCCAACTATCAACTTCCAGAAGTTCATTTCCATTTTGATCTGTCACCTAAAATGTTCTTCTCCGGATGAGGATAAGGAATTCCAAACTTCACGCACATTTTTCTTAATGTCTGTTCATATTCTTTGTTTAATTTTGCTGACTGTTGTAAAGCAAATTTAATATCCTCTATTTCTTCAAAGAACCCCTGTAAAAGTAAAGTATATTATTACATTGGTTGCAACGATTTATATTGATTTTCCAGTTAAATAAAAACCGATAATTTCACATGTGAAATAAAAGTGGTTATTTCACTCTCTGACGTAAAACAACACAGGTGCGTAGCTCCCTATACGCTTACACGTAGTTGCGTGCACATCCATTCGGCATGCAAAAAAAATAAATTCATAAATTAAATGTTTAAAGGAAACACATATGTTGTCACTTTTTGAGTTGATGAAATGTCATTAAATAAAGGCATTTGGTTTCAAAATAGAAGTTTTATTGGAGATCATGACAAAATCTGACAGTAACTTGTATCTTTTACAAGATTTGAATTAATTATACTCAGTCTAAGACATGTAGTTTCGAAGCACATTTTACAGAGTAAGGTTTATCTGTTTGGAATGAGATGTATCAATCGGCATAAGATTTATCAGAACCCTTCGATATCGTTGAAAATATGCCACGGCCATGTGTTCAACAGACTACCAGAGCCAATCACCCCGCAAACATGCCAAAACAGTATTGGAAAGTCTCATTTTATTTTGTGTGTATAGACCATTTGATAATGGAACTGGAGAGTGGAGTCACGTCTGGTATTATCAGAAAATCGCTTCTTTGTGCCATATCTGCTTCCTCATGATGTAGGAAATATAATAAACGAACAAATCTCAACATTGTCTGAGACATACAAAACTGAATTGGTATGTAATTTTGGCGAATTCAATTGGGAGGTCTGTCGATGGCTAACACGTACGCTGGTTTATAACATCTCACGAGTTCTATCGTGGAGATCTATCAGTGTACTACGTCTGTTGAAATCAAATGTACGATCAACAATGAACAACGACAGTTATCATTGCTAGCATTACTGCATATTCATCAGGATTTCAGTGTGAATATTGACAAAGTAATAGAGAAGTTCCTTTCTGCCTGGACCCGAAGAGCAGATTTTGGACAATTTTGAGTAAATTCTGTATCAGAAAAATGTGTAGTTTATGTTTTTAATTAACCATGATTTACTCTATTCAGAAGCTTTATTAATAGTTTTACGTTCATAAATTGTTTATAAGTCCTATCTACATGTAGCTCCTCTTTCAACTGTCCTATGACCGAAAACCAAAAAAAAATACCCATTTTTCTACATAAAAGGATCCCAAATTTTTTTCGCCTCGCTTCCCTCAGCGGTTATTGCTTGCACATCATTTCTTTCTAGCTACGCCCCTGCAACAATAGGTGTTGTCAAGACGTGACAACAGTGGATCAAAACAAATTGTGAATGCGTAGAAAAAAGATATATTTCCTTACATGTTTTACATTAATTTCTTCAAAAAAAGCCATTTGCCAATGTAATAAAAAGAATAACTAACTAAAGAATTAAAATATCGAAAAATATTCAACTCGTGACCGAACAACACTGATAATTAACTCATGTTCTATGCGCATTCGTGAATTAATGTGTTGTTCGGTCACTCGTTGAATATTTTTCTCTATTTGAATTCTTCGATTAGTTATTCTATAAATATTATTAACTATGAACACAATGTCAATGTCTAACGTCTACATATATTAAGCTCTAAATGACTCTGACCATATGTAGACCCTTTTTCCATTTCATCTCTTTATTCTTTGAAAGAAATGCTTTTTATTCAATATAAATGACCACAAATTTTGAGAAGTATCAACTTATAGAAGAAGTTAATTTTCTGGTTCCATATGGGATGTTAACTCACCACATGTAACCATACATTTTAAAGAATAAAACAAGTCTTCTATACATGGGATAAAATCTCACCAAATCTAAACCTTTCAATTCTTTCTTGAGCTTTTCATTTTCCTTTTTTACCTTTACACATTCATTCTTAATATGTGAATATTTATCTTCTGTATCTGAAAAAGATAAGGGTTAAAATATTTATATATCAGTAATGCACAAAAAAGTAACACTACACCCATTTCCCCTTTTTCTTACTTACAAAATAAATATTATGATGTAGCTTAGTTTTGCATGTATCATTTCATTGATTGGTTGTTTATGTTTTATAAACACCTCATTCAGCACTCTTGGATTTATATATATTAGCACCCAGCTTTTATCTGGGGAAGCCAGAGTGCCTAGAGAGAACCATTAATCTGCAGTAGGAAACAATCAATGTATTAAAAAAAGGCTATGAATGCTGGAAATATAAAATTTAACATAGAGAGCAATTTGACCATGTTTTTTTTTTTTTTTTTTTTTTCTTCTTCTCTCGCCGCGATATAGCCTTTTTGTGCTAATGCGGCGTAAAGCAACCAACAATCAATCAATCAAAGTGCTTTTTTCTTTCAAGTTATTTCCTACCTTCTTTCTTCTGTGCCATTTTCTTATGTTTACCGACATGAAGATCTAGAAGTTCTTTCTGCGTCTTTTTGTGTTTCTCATTCTCATCAATTAGCTTTCTCTCTAATTCACTCAGTTGTATCTGTAAATCACAGAAAGGTTAATGAAAGATGTAGATAACTTTCTGTATCTGTAAATCACAGAAAGGTTAATGAAAGATGCAGACAACTTTCTGTATCTGTAAATCACAGAAAGGTTAATGAAAGATGCAGATAACTTTCTGTATCCGTGCAATTATTAAAGAAATATTGGACAGCAAAACTAGAATACAATATCACAAAAATTAACTACTATATAGATAAGGAAGGAAGCATCTGTGTACCTAGCTGAAAAATTGAACTATAACCAGAAAGTATTCAATATTCTTTGAGAGACTTATGTCAAGGCAGTTTGATAGTTATGAAGCCAATTACAATCAAAGCGCGAAAGCGCTGTAAAGGCAGTTAATTACAGGTTGTGTGTATTTCTAGTCCAGTTATATCATTATCTTCCATTGAACAGAGGTGGTTTGTAGAATTTAAGATTTAGAGTTCTTTTGTACCTAGTTCACCTATATCTATAGTCTACTGTTTACAGTATATTTTCTGTGCCTCGCCATGAAATGCATTTTTAGCCATGGCCTTGTCAGTTTGCTTTTTAATTTATGAGTTTGACTGTCCCTTTGGGGTCTTTCGTCCCTCTTCTTTAGACATATAAGAACTTTTCCTTTTCAATATAAATAGACTATTTTTAATTATTGATTGTATACGCATATTCTATGACTCCCATAAAAAATAGTTCACAAAGATTGACTAGTCTCTGTACTGTGTGTATAGCAAGAACATCAAGTAACATAATGGTAAATGTACATAGTAACACATCAACTTTTTTGATGGCCATACCTGCCAACTGTCAGTATTTGCAGAGTATTTCCCCCATCGAGCTCGAGGCTCCCAAATGGAAATTTTGTAAGAGCAATTTTGTCGACTATTTTAAAGAAAACAATTAATTCAACAATGGCAATGAGCTTGTTTATGCACGAAGAAGCCAAAAACCACATTAGAATATATTTGAAGGGAATCCATGACAAATCGCCCCATTAGCAAATAGCCCCACTCTTTCACTAACTCGCCCCACTTTAAAAAAAAACTGACCCAACCTGGATAACCAAATCGCCCCACTTGTGAAATGTGTTACATCCCTTAATATTACTCCTGCCAACTTGCCCACCTAATAGAAAACGATAATATCTAGATAAATATATTATTAACCAGGAAGAATTTACTAATGCCAACTCGCCCCACTCATGTAAAAAGATGTTATCCCGTTGTATATAAGTTAAATTCCGTTAATATTACTCCTGCTAACTGGTCCCACCTAATGGAAATCGGTGAAATCTAGATAAATATATTATTAACCAGGATGAATTTAGTAATGCCAACTCTCCCCACTTATGGAAAAAGATGTTATCCCGTTGAATACAAGTTAAATTCCTTATATTGCATTATGATACAATTAACAGGTTTCTTTTCAATTGTTATGCAAATAACTAAGCTTCAAAACTTAGTTATTCTTCAACAATACATTTTTTTTTTAGAATTATAATTTCAGTATATCAATAATAGTAATTAAATAAATTTTCGGTTTGTTTGTATTCTGTGTAGATTAGTTTTCATTAAAGTGGTGCGAGTTTTTATTTTTAATTATATATATATATATATTAATCTAAATATTACCGTTTTTTTTATAAGTAGGGCGGGTTGGCAGGAGTAATATTTAACATGATTTAACCAATTTCACATGTGGGGCGATTTGATAAATCAGTTTGTGGCGGTTTTTTTAAAAGTAGGCGATTAGCCAGTGGGGCAAATTGTCCTGCTTCCATTTGAAGGCCCCTTGAAGGTTTTGTTTGACTATATGAACCATCTTTCACGTAAAACCCCCATGTGCATTTTGAAAAGTTGGCAGATATGTTTCTACCTCCAGGCAAAATCTACCGGTATGAATGAAAAAGAAGTTTTCAATTAAGGCTCTGTGGCCATAACAGCTGTCTCATTAGCATTTTAACCACTTCCCATATTTGCAATTAAAACAATAGAAGAAAATTATTCAGCACAAAAACAAAACTTACTTGTAAATATGAAATTCTCTTTACGGTATGAGTTTTTCTCATTGTTTGAGATTGTACAGTAGTACCTGTAACTGCTTATACCTATTTCTTATTCACTTTTGCTTGATAAACTCACTAAATTTCATGTATATACATTGTACCACATCTCCTTATTTTTATATGCATTCCAATAACATGAACAATTGTAATTCAATTCTATATACCAAAGCAAAATGAACTGCACCACTTTCATTCACTAGTATGCATCTTTTGGCAAAATACAAGTTCTTAAATGACACAAGATATATTTATTGATAAAAAAATAAAATTTAGTATACAACTCTTTAACAGTATAAAAAAAAAGCACAGCTGTGTCATAACTTGTGAAATCTGTGCTGAAAACATAGACATTGATGGTATTTGAGTAATTCCATATGTGAAGCTCAACATTAGCTCGTCAGTTGGTGGTGGACAGTTATAGTTCCTTTCTGCAGGCTAGGATGAATGACTTTTCAGGAAAACCAATTTCACAAATCAAAACTTCCTCTAGATTTCTCCTACAATATTCATCCAGTTTAGTTCTTTTGGTTTAATTGGACACCGTCCTGATTTTTAATTTTGCAAACCATTCAGTCTCTTGCTTGCAAATGGTGCATGAAAATAGGATGGGTATGGCAGTAGACAAGTCTCTTTAAAGTGGGTTTGTGCCCTGAAAAAAAGTTTTATAACTTAAGTTTTTTTGAAACTTGTGCAACACACATACCTAAATAACTATAGCATAGAAGAGAGCATAATTCGTGTCAATGTTTTCTTCCTGTTTACATTGTCATTGATATTTTTTCAGAAAGCCTGAGGCATAGCTCATGAATTCCTGTCATTACATCCTAAATTAACATAATTACTGCTAGAATAATTATCAGTATGATATACGTACACTATCATTGTACAGCCCAAGTCTTCAGTATATATAATTGTTGCATTCATTCACTCCTGTGTTCAGTCGTTCAAAAATATTTAAACATCAACAAATGAACTTTAATAAGGACAAGAAAACACTAGAAAAGATACGTACATACAACCCGTGTTTAAGTGTATTTGAAAGAGAAATATATCTGGTTAAACGATGTATAAAGGAGGAAAAAATTGTAGATATTGCATTACGATGCTTTCTACCTAATAGCACGTGGATATGTTTACATATTTAGACTTGACCCAGTATGACCCGTACCTTGTAGGTCACCGCCGTCGTTTAAACACCAGACTACAGTCGTGTATAAGACAATAAAATGCTTAAGCCTGTACTATTTGTGTGAAGTAAATGTGTTTTTTCTGTACATTTAAATTGTTTTACCTGATAGCAAGGACGTATATCTATCCGTTTCCTTCTCAATTCACTTTGTAAATTTCTTAGAGCTTCTTCAAAACATACGTATTACTGCGCCCGGAAGTGAAAAAAATATTAGAAATCCTCGTAAAATAATGCTATTTTCAATTTTGTGGAATCCATTTTGTTATATTTATTATATAAAGATAAAAAAAGTTACGATTAATTATGAATTTGCATATCATTATACGGAACGTTTATGGACTATTTTTCCATAGCTGTAAGTCGGTCATTTTGGCGGGAAATCATGTACACATACACACGTAGATTGGCTGGTACCTGATCGTAATGTTACACATCAGATATATCAAATAGCTAATACCCGGAACGTAGTACCGGGAACCAGGATAATACGTAGACAACATACATAACTAATACCGAAATTGAAAACGCTTTACGGTTTCTCCTTTATAAACCGAATTCCGCTTTGAATTATAGAAGATGCAATATTAATCATGTTCAGTCGACTTTTCATTGTTATATCAACGTCTGAACTAATTAAAAAATCTTTAGATGTCAGATAACACTCGAAATTGACCCGACCTCTTTCCACACGGAATACAAATAATGATAGTTTGTAGTCAGGTTGACTGCTTATAATGCAAAATACACATTAATAACAAGTTCTATAAAACGAACAATACACACTGATCGTTTCTTTAGTCCCCAATGTAAATGAAAGAAACAAAAACCATATCATACCATAAAAAGAAGAGGAGAAATTCGAACATTTCCGGATCTATTCCTGGCCAAAAGACCCCCTGCATAGATTGCGTATGAAAAGATGAACCTCATGACTTGAAAGTCAGGCCTTAAAGCACTGCCTTTAAAAATTAAGAAGTTTAAGAAATCTTGATTATTTCTTGATCAGTTTAAAGGAAATTGGGCTACCACACACAATAGTAACAATACTGAAGTGCAAAACACTTTAACCCTTAAAAATATAGAATCCCATGTACTTAGCACTGCTACAATTTACAAATAATGCTACATTTTGTATTTAAATTTCAAAATAAAAGATTATATTTTTTCAAAACCTTTTCAGTCACAATTTTTGCAATAACAAAACATTGACAAATAAAATGCTTCGCTGATCACAGACTGATACTACTGCCGAGGTTGAACCCTGAACAGTTGGGGCAAATTTGGACACAATATTCAAGCCTGATACTTTCTGAATTTGGATTGTGATCAAATTTTTGACATAATATAGGTTTCTGACACAAAATAAATGTGGTCAAAGATCTTACAAATCTATTCCACAATACTACATGCAATTGAAGATTTCTCCTCGAACTTTTCAAAAATTTGAAATTTGGAAAACTTCGAAAAAAATATGAACCCCTTAAGAAAAATAGGAAAAAAGTCCCCAACCAACTTTTTGAATATCCCTTAGGAGCAAATACCTCCAAACTCAATCTCAGCCTTTCCTTTGTTGTATAGAACCTTGAAAAATTTTAGAGAGAACCATACACTTAAACACAAGTTATTGTCTAGAAACTAGAAAAATGCTTGTTTTTGGCCCCTTTTCTGTCCCTCATTCCTGCATGTTTAGGGCATTACCCCTAAACTCAATCCCAGCCTTCCCTTTGTGATATGGAACTTTGTGGTACAATGTCAGAGAGATCCATACACTTAAACATTATTTATTCTTTGGAAACTACAAAAATGCTTTTTTTACCTTTTTTTGCCCTCAATTCCTCAACTGTTGGCATCTTAACCCCCAAAATGAATCCCAAACTTTTACTTGTGTAATTGAATCTTGTGGTACAATTATAGAACAATCAGAGTACTTATACACAAGTTATTGTCCTGAAACTAAAAAAATGCTTGTTTTGGCCCCCAATTCCTAAACAGTTGGGACTTTCATAAAATTTCATACACTTAAACTAAAATCATAGATCGGAAATCAAATGTCTTAAAACGACACAGACGATGTGATACCAATATACAACTGCAAAATTTTATGTGGTCCTATAGAGAATAATACATGGCAAAATCCGTATCATATGCCCCATCATCCCGAGATACCAATATCAGCCACAGGATATTTAGGCCCGAGGGATGATATTGGTTGAGGGTGATACAGCATGTGATACGCATTTTGCCATGTTTTATACGCTTTATCATATATTTCAACAGGAGAGTACAGAACATATGAACAGCTTTCTGATCCCTAGCACCTGGGTTACCTTCAGTTCTACTTTTGTCTTGTTTTAAAAGCTTTAAAAGAACTGCTCAATTACTCATCTGAAGCACCTGGGTTACCTAGCTTACAAATTGCGTGCTGTTGTTCAAAAAATATTTTGTTTATTGTATTTTTTGTGTGTTTTGTATGGTATTTCATTGAGTTCTTTTTATAGTTGCATTTCGTGTATCAGAAATATGAAAATTCGAAGTTTGTGACTTCATATTCCAAACAATGACATCATTCAATAAATTGCGCCACGCCCTAATGACCGTTCATAAAGAACCCATTTTGAGGGAAAAAAATTCTGAAGAAGCTTGCATAAACTAAAACAGAGTTAATGTAAAAAAAATAAAAAAATAGGGGTGCGATAAAGGGTAGAGGTGTGATAAAGGGTGTGAAAAAGGGTATGATAAAGGGTGCGCATCAAGGTTGTGCAATATGGATTAAACAGCAGGCTATTTATCAAATATTCAAAACTACTTTATTTACTACTAAATGTATGATAAATAAAAATTATGAATCTACAATATATTCTAATGCAATTTGTATGTAACAATTTTTTTCATTGGCTAAAAGTTGCCGTCAAATCCACAGTTGACCAGGCGTAACTAAGGAGGACAACCATTTTGAAATGATTGAACCAACAAATGTTCGATTACTACTATATAATCCAAAATAAAACAACACCTACCTCGAATTCGCCGTTTTAAAGTTATTTTATCCGAAATTTGAAGCGTACAGGTAACGTAATAACCTCCAGTTTGTAAGTTTTCATTTGTCTGACGTCACGTGTACCCATGACGTCTTTGCGCCAAAATCATTCATGAAGTTTCGCTGATTTTTTTTTATTTGTCAAATTTACGACATTTTTCCAAGTTTTATCGTATTATTTCTTTTTGAAATGCATTAGAATCGGAATAACAGTACTGTAGTTGAAGAGTTGCCACCGTCAATTTTGATTTGACGGTCGCAAATCTCCGTTTTACTGTCTCCGCTACGCGTCGCCAGTAAAACTGCATTTGCGACCGTCAAATCTACAATTGACGGTGGCAACTCTTCAACTACAGTACTGTTATTCCTTAAATATATGTATAATGAGGGCTTTGAGAGAAAATGAGATATTGTTATTACTTTAAAAAAATTAATGATCACCTTCTTAAATTAAAGTGTTTTTTTATCATCATATTTTTTTATCATTATAATATATATAAATCAAACTGCCTTTGAAATCAACTGACACAACTTGATTCATTTTAGTAATACTAGAACATGAATAAATCTGAATAGGAAAAAAGTGTTAAAGATGAACACTAATTAACATTAGGATTGCTTTATACTCCTCTCTTTCTTTTAAAGGGAAAGTTGTTATATGATTCAAAAGATTACCACTCAATTTTCAATAAGCCCTACTTAATTATTGAAGAAAGCAAACGCCTAAGAATATTACATTTAAGTCTGTAATAGTTTCCATGTGTGACATATTTAGTTTGACTTCTTTTTCATATCTTCTCATCATCTGATTATGCATAGATAACAGTCTGAAAAGAAAAAAATAATGCATAAAAAACAGTCTAATAAGAAAATCTAATTCATAGATAACAGTCTGATAGTGAAGATGATGCTTAAATAACAGTCAGACAGTTTAGATAATGCATAGATAACAGACTGAAAGATAAGATAATGTGTAGATAACAGTCATAGAGTGTAGAATAGAAAATGCATAGATAACAGCCTGAAAGAGTAGATAATGTATAGATAACAGTCAGAGATTGTAAATAATGCATAAATAACAGCCTGAAAGAGTAAATAATGTATAGATAACAGTCAAAGAGTGTAGATAATGCATAGATAACAGTCTGAAAGTGTAGATAATGCATTGATAACAGTCTGAAAGTGTAGATGCTGCATAGATGACAGTCTGCCAGTGTAGAAAATGCAGAAATAACAGCCTGGAAGTGTAGATAATGCATAGATAACAGTCTGACAGTGTAGATAATGCATGGATAACAGTCTGAAAGTGTAGATAATGCATAGATGACAGTCTGATAGTGTAGATAATGCATAGATAACAGTCTGACAGTGTAGATACTGCATTGATAACAGTCTGAAAGTGTAAATAATGCATAGATAATGCATAGATAGTCAGACATTGTAAATTAAATCATATTCATTAAATACCAAAATATTTGTGTAATAAGAACAGTTCATTTTACACTAGAAATTATTGTATGGCCATTAAAGATCAAGTTCCTGATGCATTATAGTTTAGTAACAGCCTACAATTGATTATAGCCTAGAGCAACATCATCAAGATTCAAATACACATTTTTACACATTTGGCCTTTGGCCTTTATGAATAGTTGCAATTGTCAAAGTATCTAGTTCAACATTATATAACTTTTAAGTTAACCATAAATTCATTCAACAGAAAAAAAATATTTTAGCAGAATACTTCTTTCATTTTGGTGTTATAAAATTACCATTTGGGCAGCTTATTTGCCACTTAGAACAGTTGAGTAGTCAGAATCCTAACCATCTGCTACAGTTATAAAATAAAATAAATACAAAAGTTCAAATGTTTACTTGTTTGTTTTATCAACATCATTTTCTTTAGCTTCTTCACTTTTCTTTTTCTGAAAACATATAGGCTGCCAAGATCTTCCAGGTTCTGTCTGACAACTAGTGCTGAAATATACAAACACATGTAGATATATTTCAGAAGATGTGGTATGAGTACCAATGAGAACTCTCCATCTAAGTATCAATTTGTAAAAGTAAACTATTATAGATCAAAGAACAGCCTTCAACACAGAGCATTGGTTCACACTGAAAAGCTAGCTATGGTGGGCCAAAAAAATGACTAGTGTAATACCATTCAAACTGGAAAACCAACAGTCTAATCTATATAAAAAACAAGAAGCAAGAAACACTTATGAACCATAATAAATGAATTGCTTATAAGATAAAGATAAAAAAACTAAAAGATTAATTGAGATTAAATGGCCATACAGTATAAAAATAAGGAGATGTTGATGATTGCCAATGAGACAACAATCCACCAGATTTTAAATGACAAAGATAAAGTAATTATTAGTCATCATATGTCCTTCAACAATGAGGGAAAACCATACTGTATAGTAAGCCATAAAAGGCCTAGGCATGAAAAACATAAACAGTTCAAACGTGAAAACTAACGACCTACATAATTGATTGACACAGACACTTCAGTTATCATTATCTTGATAAGGGCAAGACTGCAAAAACAAACAAAATACATGATGTTTTGCCAATAGCGTTTTTTTTTTATTATTTGTTCAGGAGCCATAACTTTTCAAAAAGAATCAAACCAGATAAGTATGCTTCGTTTCAAGAACAACTTCTCCTTCCTCTCTATATGTAAGGGTTGGAAAGATTAATCATCTGAGGATCAGTAATATGATTGAATTAAATATTGTTGTATAAAAATTACTAAGACAAGTACTATTGTATCGTGTTGTTTCGTATATTTCTTTTTCATGTATCATTTTGATAACTTACTCCCTGGTTGTGACATAACTCTTTAGAAGGTTGTCAATGTTCTCTTTCTGTTTGAAGACTTGTAATTCTTTATGGTATGTATCTCTTTGCTCTTTAACCTTTAAATACTTTCTTTTCAAGTCTATATTTTCTGATGATAACTACAACAAAAATGTTTTGTGTTTTTAAAGTTCACTGTATACATGTATGAAGAAAACATTTTTTTATCAGTAAATACTAGATACAATTGCTCTATCTAAACATAAAATTAAAAAAAATATTGAACTCTAAGGAAAATTCTAAACATAAATTTCCAAACAAATGGCAAAATCAAATAAAACCAATGGATAACAACTGTCAAATTCCTGTCTTGGAACAAATATTTTCTTATGAGCAAAACAGTAGATCAAACCTGGTTTTATAGCTAGCTAAACCTCTCACTTGTATGACAGTCTTATAAAATTCCATTATATTGACAATGATTTAGCTGTTAAATTCATGTTCACCAATTTGACACAAATTCTCATATTTGATTTATAACATACTAAAACAGTAGAAATCCAGGATAGTTTAAGAAAGTTATTAAAATTATAAAATCAAAATTACAATAATCTGAAATAAACAGTTAACAATGCATGTGCTCTATTACATATGGTCCGAGTACACAGTTATCGTCCCTTGATTTTCGTTGTCCACGAATATAGTCCCTACTGTGGACAGTGTGTTATTTGTCAATTTTTTTTATACCCCTTCCAAATTTATTTATTTATGTTTTATGCCTCAAGTAGCAAGAAGGGGGATAAAATTACACTGTAAAAAAATTTGATTCATGAATTATAATGTAAAGTAGTGATTTGGTCCAGTTGAAAAAGGTCAAAAATTAGCATTTCGGAAGCTGTCAAAAGATTTCAAGCCCCCCTTCACATAAAATTGTCCATATTTTGAGTTAGAGCTGATGAAGTTTTCTATAATTTTGATATAATTTGTCCCAAAAGTAGTACAACACACTGTAAAAATATTATGGAGAAAGCGCAGGTGGGATTTTTTTTATTTCCATTTATTGTCTAAAGGAAATGCACTACGAAATAACTGTGTACTCGGACCCTATATAAGAATTTTGTATAAAGTCTAGTCTCAATCTAAATAACTATCAAGATGACCTCTGAGGTTTGCAGACGATCACAATACCTGATATAGACATATACAGATATAGAAAGTGACCTACATTGTAGTGCAATTGGATATTTCAAGGACTGTTTGATTTCATGTTATAGATTAAAAGAATAAGTTAATTAGCATGCAATAAATGAATATATCTTGTTATATAGACCTTATCCCTATTTGGATATCAACAACACTTGACCTAAGAATTTGCAACACTTGAACCATTGACATCATACAACAAACACTTTCCCTCTTGTAGCATCAGACATTCTCTATTGTGGCGTCAAAATATTAATGAACCATTTCATATTCATGGAAATGTCAAATATTGATACGGTCAATTCCGTCTGGCCCTACTGGTCCGAGTACACAGTTATTTCGTAGTGCATTTCTTTTAGACAATAAATGAAAATTAAAAAAATCCCACCTGCGCTTTCTCAATAATATTTTTACAGTGTGTTGTACTACTTTTGGGACAAATTATATCAAAATTATGGAAAATTTATCAGCTCTAACTCAAAAAATGGACAATTTTGTGTTAAGGGGGTCTTGAAATCTTTTGACAGCTTCCGAAGTGCTAATTTCTGACCTTTTTCAGCTGGACCTAATCACTACTTTACATTAATATTTTTGACCCAAATTTTTTTACAGTGTCATTTCACCCCCCAACTTGCTATATGAGGCATAAAACATGGAGAAATAAATTTGGAAGGGGTATAACAAAAATTGGCAAGTAACACACTGTCCACACTAAGGACTATATTCGTGGACAACGAAAAATCAAAGGATGATAACTGTGTACTCGGACCTAATAGGATAGAATAAGTTGACCAATCTTAATCAAACTTGGTTTGACTAAAGCTTAATATAATATAAGACTGCTTACAAAGTTTCATAGCAATAGGATATATATTATAGACAATATGATTAATTCTATATTCAACTTTGCGTGTTAAATTTAGACGTTAAAATTGAGAAATTTCAACTATCAACATTTGGGGCTTTTAAAATTTAAATATTGCAAAAAAATACTTTTAAAATGCCTTAATATATAATATATCATGTATTTAAAGCAATAGAGTACTCATTTGATATATCAGACTTAGCATAATTATTCAAAAGTCAAATTTATATGAGCCTGTGCCTATAAATGGAGGTTTTCCAATGAAGGGGGGCCTTACATGAAGATGTAATATTTTCCAGCAATTTTAAATTTGTGAAGCTTTTTGATTATAAATAATCCTTACATATGTATTTAATGTACTTTAAATGGAAAGAAAACTTACAAATAACATATCATATTAGTTTAAAAGGGTCTTAGGCCAAGTAAGACTAAAAATAATTTAGGGTCAATTTAGGCCGTAGCACATATTTACATTAAAAAATGCATATTGAAGCTATAGGAAATAAAAATTTGTGTGTTTTCTATCATTTCTATACTCAGGTGACATGATACAATAAATCCGAGCACAAAAAGGCTCTTACATTCAACTTTTTTAGCAGACAGTATGGTCTGATACAAAGATTTTTCACTTTTTAGTGAAAAACTTGCATGCAATTTTAGTCTCAACAGGCTTGTATTTGAACCCCATGCTATCCTACAGAAGTAAAGAAAGATATTATGTGAAATGAAACAGGTACAAAAGACATTGTTAAGTGCTTTTTATACAAATTTAGTGAGGTCTTTATTATGGACTTCAACTTTTATGTGCCATGCTCCTCACATTTAACTTGATCCAAACAGGGCGTTAGGCGAGGGTCATTTATACAACACATTTTGCTCATATTGTCTGAGATAATCTTCTTTTCTGTAGATTCAGAGTTCACACATGAGTAATAAAACTGGATTAAAGCATAGAAACACAAAAATTGACACATGAAAACATGTCAGATAGAAAGTCAGAATGCCACTTATGCATCAAAATTGAAAAAGCTATGAAATGCTTATTTTGACCATATAATGCCAAAATTGGTCATTTTTGCAGAAATTCTATCAAATAAAAGTTTAAATCCTTTAGTTTTATACTATTTGACAAATTGACACCATCAAATCATTCAGGGAAGTTGCCAAAGTACAGATTCTATATTTCCTGATTTCACCTCTTAGGTCCGAGTACACAGTTATTTCGTAGTGCATTTCCTTTAGACAATAAATGAAAATTAAAAAAATCCCACCTGCGCTTTCTCAATAATATTTTTACAGTGTGTTGTACTACTTTTGGGACAAATTATATCAAAATTATAGAAAACTTCATCAGCTCTAACTCAAAATATGGACAATTTTGTGTTAAGGGGGTCTTGAAATCTTTTGACAGCTTCCGAAGTGCTAATTTCTGACCTTTTTCAGCTGGACCTAATCCCTACTTTACATTAATATTTTTGACCCAAATTTTTTTAGTGTCATTTCACCCCCCAACTTGCTATATGAGGCATAAAACATGGAGAAATAAATTTGGAAGGGGTATAACAAAAATTGGCAAGTAACACACTGTCCACACTAAGGACTATATTCATGGACAACGAAAATCAAAGGACGATAACTGTGTACTCGGACCTACTGTCCAGTGGTAAGCATAGGGGTTTGTTACAATTTGCTGGGTTTACTATCTATATATGAACATTGATTTTTTTTACAGTAAACCCAGCAACTTGTAACAAACCCCTGCAGTGGCTAAGCAAGGATCTAAGGCTATTATGCAAAGGGCTCATTTTTTTACAACAGGATCCATGCATTGTTTCATGTTTGAATAAATACACAAATCTGGGCACATTGACCAAAAATGATTTTGCCCCCTTTCAAGTTCACACCCCATGCACCCCACACGTTTGTACCCTTAATGAAGGTTTTGTGTTGAATAAGTTTTTAATTGTGCTTTAGTTAATACATTGCTATAAAATAAAGAAACTATTTTTTTTAATTATTTCAAGGATTTGTATATAACTATACCATGTATACAAATCCTTGATTTTTTAATTATTTCAAGGATTTGTATATTACTATATACAAATCCTTGATTATTTCAAAAAAAAAGTGACATTCTAAAAACGTATTTTACAGGTTTTCATTTGTGAATCATTTTGACACTTTTTCAGAATTACTATGTTAAGCTTGGCTTATATCAATAGATCTAAAATAACCTTCATGCATTTATGAATATCGGGAAATGACATTCTCAATAAAAAAAAAATGCGTCCCTGGCAGCAACAGAGTTATACCCCTTATATTTTGCCGGCATGCAATGCTCTCATGAGATTGTTCTGTTTTAAAATTATATAAAGTTTAACCAAACACAGTTCATAATTTATAAAACAATATACAACAACTTTAATAAATGTTTTATATTGCATTAAAAGCACCTGTTTAAATTTATGAGTCTGCGAACATGTAACATGTGTAATTTATTTATTATATCTCTTGCCAATTTAATACTACATTTCTTTAAAAGTCCCTATATTAATGCTTATATATAAATTCACGACTTGTTGTAAATACACTGGTTTTTATGGTGGAGGATGCTGTTCATTCATATTTTACAGAGGATTTATTGTGTGTTTTAATGTACATATACTGTTAACATTTATCGGTCTCATCCGAGTGCTCCTAAACAGGAGGGAATTACGAAAGAAGAAGAAGAAGAGGGAATTATAAAGACCCAGGACTGTCCCTTAATATATTTTTTATTTTTTTTAGTTGTCATTAAACATTTACAATGTTTGTGGTAGTACAAATTTAAACAACAAATAACAAAATAGAAAAAAACAAAATAATATACGAAAGTTAATCCAATAGACACAAAATCATTAGTGATAAATTTATAAAAATAACAATATAATATTCAATATTCATGTTACAATAAGACCTCTGTCCTCAGTTCTAATGACCTTTTAAAAAAGAAGCCAATAATTCTAACATGTCTTTTTAGGAAGCGGGATAAAATAATTTTTGATCATCAGGTAAAGGAATATTCTTACATGATTGGCCGCTTTGTCTTGGAGGCTATTGTCTGGTAAATATCATGATAAGTATGGATAGACTTGTTTTAACATTGAAAAAAATCGCCATGAACTTTGAATTATAACATTTATGACTTTTAAAATGTCGGGAGGTGTCATTGCGGATTGCAAATATTATCTTAAGCGATATTCATATATGTAAATAATGTACATAATGATAATGGTGGAAGGATGATCCAAAAATTCATGGATAAATTGTGGTGATGGGACCCACAGACACAGCCCCATTGTAAATAATGAGCATCGCCACCCAAAGCACCTGTTCAACACACAGAAATGGTGTGGCTCTCCTTTGAAGGGGGTAAAGATACAGAGGTAAGGTAAGGTAAGGTATTCTCCTAAATTGAACTACAATCTCAGGTTCTGTTTTAAATTTATATAAAGTTTAACCAAAACCAATTCATAATTTAAAAAACAACATACAACAACTTTAATAAAGAGTGAATAATAAAAACCCAGGACTGTCCCTTAATATCATGATACATGTTCTTCTGAATTGAAGTCATGATAACTGCAACCTCAGGACAAGACAAAGTCAACAACTTCATCTGAAGATCTAAGGCTGAGTAAAGAGGAAGTGCATTATTATTTTTATTTGAAGACACCGAAAAACACATATTTTCTTGCAGGATTTTATTTCCTGATCAATAAGAACATTTTCTTCCTTTTGATCATGATTTAGTCTGAAATATTCGGATAGCTAAAAGATAGCTTCAAAGTGATTTCAGTGCTGAGACTGTGATGATGACATTAAAATACCGTCTACGTTATTTGTTTCTCATGGTTAGTTATCTAATTAGGCCAATTAAAATTAATTGCTAGATTTTCATCCCCGCCCGCCCCTCTGAAATCGTCCCGCCCCGATTTTTTTTATTTAACTAAAATACGATTTCCGGATTTTATCATGTCCGTTACCGGGAACCATCGATAATTTCGTTTCATTCAACACTTCCTATTTCAAATTTCGTTTGTATTTCTCCGAGTAATCTAATAACGATATGATTGAGTCGACATATTCTGCTACTCTATTATGACAACATCTACCGAGAATAGAGATTGATAACGAGAAGGGCATGAAATATTCGAGTAACGAGTAAAACGCCTTGTCATTTAACGCAAATTGCGGTAGTCACAAGTGAATCGAAAACCGTGGTGTTTCTTTATTTATCCGATGACTTTGTGTCAGGAAATTTGGACTGTAAATGATATCCAAAGCGCAAGAATCGTAGAACAAATTGGTACAAAAAACATGACTGGATTAAAGAAATTGACACAAGCACGAATTTGTTTGATTTATGACCGTATATTGAGAAAAAAAAGTCGACAAACACGCATTTTAATTCCCTTATATTTACCCATGGCTGTTGTTTTTGTTGACAAACAGCAAACACCCTCTGTAACTGTAACAATACCCTCAATTTAGTCATTAAAAAACTACTTTTTGGTTAAGTTCATGTTTTACATCACATAATTACTTTCCACACTGAGTTTACATTTTATTTTGTACTCATAATACTTGTGTTGCATACAATTGTACCAATACATTTTATTGATTTTTTGTGGACTACAAACAATTGCTTAGAAAGCAAAATAAATTTGGTGTAGGTCTAGTCCAACTGAAGAGAGCATTTCTCTTCCCTTTGATGTATACTATAAATAGGTTTCTAAAGCGGCAATTACATGTATAACAGTGGTTGCCAATCAGGGATTTTTATTTAAGAGTTTAAAAAATAGTGTCAGATTCCTTATACAACATGAATATACATTATACAAGCTTGTTTTCCACTAGCATATACCCCGCGGTATGAAGAACTTGTGATAAGGGTTTCATATGAAATAAAATTTAAAAAATAAAATCCTCCCACCCGCCCCATGTTTTTCAAAAATTTGGATGAAAATCTACTAATTAATTTTACTGAGTTGGCCTTATCAATCATACCACGTCTCTTTTTCAAGTTTTATTATTTCTATAGACAGTTGAAACATATCAGAGACATATACATTATGTATACATCTTATTTGAAAATGTTTTTATGCTCCAGTTTTCCTTTGACATTTCATCTTGAATATGCACGAAATATTTGCTACTGGACATACATCTATAATACTAAAATTACGAGGTCCAATTTGTCAGCCGTCATCACGTAAAAACGACGAATCACAGAATTCAACTTTATATATAACTAATATAGTACAAAGGTGTAGATTAAAAATTACACCACTCCAGGCCCTTTTGTTTTCCACGTAATTAATATTGCCAATGTTTAAGAAGTTCCGGGTCGAGTCCGCTACCGATACCAATAGTATATTCACCTGTTACCTATTACCTTATCTGTACGTTCCGCATCTGACAGGCGCACCATCAAACGTTGTATTCAGGATTAATATGCTATATACACGGGTCATAACCACAGGGTTGACACTACTAAATTGTCAAATTGTTACCTATTGTAGTATTTTAATCAGTAAGACTTTCTAAGATAACAATACGAATACTAAAAATCTGGACTAAAAATAAGGCGTATAGGTACAGTTTTCAATTTGTTAGTGGGCATGACGTAAAACAGCGAAGCAAAGAATTCAACTTTATTTATAACTTATATAGGACAATGCTGTGGATTAAAAAATACTCCATTCCAGGACCTTTTGTTTTCCAAATAATTAATATTATTGTTTCAGTTCGACGGGTTCAAACAGAAAGACTTGAAAGCAGAGAAAAACTGTATAATCGGCATGACTTTATCAGATGACAATACTAATACTAAAATAAGGCTTGCGCATAGTTATATACTTTAATTCATTCACACACCCGTGATATCACGGGTGTGTTCTAGTACACCTTATTACTGAATGATTTTTTCTCCGACCTTGTAAATAATTCATTAAGATTTTTAATAGTTTCACCTGACTCTCCTCCTGTGTTATAGAAGTCTGAGTGTAAGTATTTAGTTTACCTCAACCCTCTTATATAGCTTAACTTATCAATGCTTGGCATTTTCGAATCGCCCTTTTATGTACCTTTCCTTTTCTAGTAGTCTACCTTTATTAAAAATCTTTATAAAAGATATTTTGGTGGCTCGAATGTTTAACCAAATCGTAAACCTCTACAACATAAGATGCTAATAGCAAGACATTTTCAATTGAAGTTATCTTTCTTTGTCCAGAATAGTAGTTGAATCAACTTAAATTATTGTTTTATACAATATACAATGTATATTCCCTTTTACTACCAACTGATAAATTAAAACAATCTTAACCATTCGACTGAACGTTTCAACTTGAATTATCCTTTTAAAAATCATGGTTGCTTAACAGTTGCTGCACAATAAAACAGACAAAAAGCTATCAAATGAATCTAACAAACTAACACAAACCCATAGTTATCATTGTTATTTCATGGTTTATCTAACTGAAGAAAAAAAATGGTGTACGTTGTGGTACTTGATTGATTGCTTTTTGGTATTCTGTAAAATCAAGTATGAATCTCACCAGGAACCGTTTACCTGAACCCTGCTTTGTTCAAGTTTGGGAAGAGTCCGAAAGGAAAATTGAGTAGACTTTCTGTTGTAATATATATTGAAAGTAACACTTAGTTTGTAACATTTGCTTATCATTGTTGATTATTTTTAAGGAAATTGCACAATATCTTCTGGAAAGCGTCCAAGTAAGAAATTATCAACTGACCAAAAAGCTATAATAAATATCAAAAAAAAATAACATAAGTTGTCCACTGTGTCCACAGACATTTTCCTGCTTATGCATCTCATTGCTTTTGGAACGGGGTCAGCCTGGATCCGGCTAATTGTTTAAACATCAGCCCAACAATGTTAGATCTGTAAATTTGCTAACGATTTTTTCTTTTAGGGGGATTCAGGGAAAATTTGGTTGATTATATAGGAAATCATTGAAGCATAACTGGAGAGGGCCCATCCTTAGGTCAGTCAGAGGTCCTACCTTACGGAAGTTCTGGATCAACCACGGTCTTCCCTCACCAGGAAATAAAACTCATGCTATTGAGAGATCTTGGCACCAAATCGCATTGCACCATGCCCGACGCGCTAGACAACTCTGCTAGACAACTCGACCACATAGGCTCTATAGTACATGTATTTTGAATTATATACTACCTAAATCATTAACATGATTAACAATGTTTAACTATATATATTAAACTGATTGTGTCTCTGCTCAACCTTTTCCTAAACACTTTAGATATATATTGTTTATCAAAACAGATATTAAATTTCTTGCAATTTTATACAATTTCATACATATTTTTATTCTGTTATTATTTTAAAGTTCAATATATATTTCTCTTCATTGATCATTATTATAATAAGTATTTTGCTTTTTTTTAGATTAAAGATGGCAGCTAATCGACCAAGACGACATACCCGAGAGATACCTATACTTTTTCATGATAATGACAAGTGGAGCCTGATAGAGAAAAGAAGATACCAAAGAGCTTTGTTGAAGTACATTTACAAATCACTTTATTCCTTAATAATTATTCATAGATCCAAAAAATAGTTTTTAAAATTAAAGAGGCAGTTGATAATACAGAAGTCATGTTTGAGGTGAAAAACTAAAAAGCTATCAAAATTCAGTTACTTTTATAGATATTAATTTTCAACATCTTTTGTGTAAATTTTAAGACTGTTATGAGGGTAGTTAAGAGCAAACCCTTACCTTTTTTAATTTTGGTCACATGTTCACAAATGTAAAAAAAATAAAAAAATACCATTTATTACTTTAATTTCACTTCAATATTTAAACTGGAATCATTTCATTTGCATTTTTTTCTGAAGATGTTTATATTTACATATCAATAAGTAGAATTACTACACTTTCAAAGTGGGTAAGAATTTCTATAAAGAGTTGAAGAGATACAAAGAAGTATTTTTTTTTATGAAATTCCTTTCAAATTTTTATATTTATTGACTGACATGACTGAAAACCAATATTTAATAAATAAAAAGTTAATCAATTATCTTTAAATAGTTGAATTTATTTGAAAAACTTTTTTTAAGATGAAATATTAATATTTGTTATAAGTGATATTGATATTGTCTTGTAGGCATAGTCCTCTAGAATTTGGAAAAATATCTAAATGTGTTCAAACCAAAAGTGCCAAGGAGGTAAGTTTTGTAACTCAGTATGACCACATTTGTCTCCCTTTGTTGAGTGTAACTCTGTATTATCACATTTGTCTCCTTTTGATGAGTGGAACTCCATATGACCACAATTGTCTCCCTTTGTTGAGTGTAATTCCTTATGACCACATTTGTCTCCCTTTGTTGAGTGTAACTCAGTATGACCACATTGGTTTCCCTTTGATTAGTGTAAATCTGTATGACTACATTTGTCTCCCTTTTGTTGAGTGTAACTCAATATGATCACATTTGTCTCCCTTTGATGAGTGTAACTCCATATGACCACAATTGTCTCCCTTTGTTGAGTGTAACTCCATATGATCACATTTGTCTCCCTTTGATGAGTGTAACTCCATATGACCACAATTGTCTCCCTTTGTTGAGTGTAACTCCGTATAATCACATTTGTCTCCCTTTGATGAGTGTAACTCTATGACCACATTTGTCTCCCTTTTGTTGAGTGTAAATCTGTATGACCACATTTGTTTCCCTTTGATTTGTGTAAATCTGTATGACTACATTTGTCTCCCTTTTGTTGAGTGTAACTCCATATGATCACATTTGTCTCCCGTTGAGGAGTGTAACTCCATATGACCACATTTGTCTCCCTTTGATTAGTGTTACTCTGTATGACCACATTTGTCTCCCTGTGTTGAGTGTAACTCAGTATGACCACATTTGTTTCCCTTTGATTAGTGTAAATCTGTATGACAACATTTGTCTCCCTTTTGTTGAGTGTAACTTCGTATGATCACATTTGTCTCCCTTTGATAAGTGTAACTCAGTATGACCACATTTGTCTTTGTTTGTTGAGTGTCAGTGTGACCACATTTGTTTCCCTGTGATTAGTGTAAATCTGTATGACTACATTTGTCTCCCTTTTGTTGAGTGTAACTCTGTATGATCACATTTGTCTCCCTTTGATGAGTGCAACTCCATATGACCACATTTGTCTCCCTTTGTTGAGTGTAACTCCGTATGACCACATTTGTCTCCCTTTGTTGAGTGTAACTCCGTATGACCACATTTGTCTCCTTTTGTTGAATGTAACTCTGTATGACCACATTTGTCTCCCTTTGTTGAGTGTAACTCCGTATAATCACATTTGTCTCCCTTTGATAAGTGTAACTCCATATGACCACAATTGTCTCCCTTTGTTGAGTGTAACTCAGTATGACCACATTTGTTTCTCTTTGATCAGTGTAAATCTGTATGACTACATTTGTCTCCCTTTTGTTTAGTGTAACTTCGTATGATCACATTCGTCTCCCTTTGATGAGTGTAACTCCATATGACCACAATTGTCTCCCTTTGTTGAGTGTAACTCAGTATGATCACATTCGTCTCCCTTTGATAAGTGTAACTCCATATGACCACATTTGTCTGCCTTTGATAAGTGTAACTCCATATGACCACATTTGTCTGCCTTTGATAAGTGTAACTCAGTATGATCACATTCGTCTCCCTTTGATAAGTGTAACTCCATATGACCACATTTGTCTGCCTTTGATAAGTGTAACTCAGTATGATCACATTCGTCTCCCTTTGATAAGTGTAACTCCATATGACCACATTTGTCTGCCTTTGATAAGTGTAACTCCATATGACCACATTTGTCTGCCTTTGATAAGTGTAACTCCATATGACCACATTTGTCTGCCTTTGATAAGTGTAACTCAGTATGATCACATTCGTCTCCCTTTGATAAGTGTAACTCCATATGACCACATTTGTCTGCCTTTGATAAGTGTAACTCCATATGACCACATTTGTCTGCCTTTGATAAGTGTAACTCCATATGACCACATTTGTCTGCCTTTGATAAGTGTAACTCCATATGACCACATTTGTCTGCCTTTGATAAGTGTAACTCAGTATGACCACATTTGTCTGCCTTTGATAAGTGTAACTCCATATGACCACATTTGTCTGCCTTTGATAAGTGTAACTCCATATGACCACATTTGTCTGCCTTTGATAAGTGTAACTCAGTATGATCACATTCGTCTCCCTTTGATAAGTGTAACTCCATATGACCACATTTGTCTGCCTTTGATAAGTGTAACTCCATATGACCACATTTGTCTGCCTTTGATAAGTGTAACTCAGTATGATCACATTCGTCTCCCTTTGATAAGTGTAACTCCATATGACCACATTTGTCTGCCTTTGATAAGTGTAACTCAGTATGACCACATTTGTCTGCCTTTGATAAGCGTAACTCCATATGACCACATTTGTCTGCCTTTGATAAGTGTAACTCCATATGACCACATTTGTCTGCCTTTGATAAGTGTAACTCCATATGACCACATTTGTCTGCCTTTGATAAGTGTAACTCAGTATGATCACATTCGTCTCCCTTTGATAAGTGTAACTCCATATGACCACATTTGTCTGCCTTTGATAAGTGTAACTCCATATGACCACATTTGTCTGCCTTTGATAAGTGTAACTCCATATGACCACATTTGTCTGCCTTTGATAAGTGTAACTCCATATGACCACATTTGTCTGCCTTTGATAAGTGTAACTCAGTATGACCACATTTGTCTGCCTTTGATAAGTGTAACTCCATATGACCACATTTGTCTGCCTTTGATAAGTGTAACTCCATATGACCACATTTGTCTGCCTTTGATAAGTGTAACTCAGTATGACCACATTTGTCTGCCTTTGATAAGTGTAACTCCATATGACCACATTTGTCTGCCTTTGATAAGTGTAACTCAGTATGATCACATTCGTCTCCCTTTGATAAGTGTAACTCCATATGACCACATTTGTCTGCCTTTGATAAGTGTAACTCCATATGACCACATTTGTCTGCCTTTGATAAGTGTAACTCCATATGACCACATTTGTCTGCCTTTGATAAGTGTAACTCCATATGACCACATTTGTCTGCCTTTGATAAGTGTAACTCAGTATGACCACATTTGTCTGCCTTTGATAAGTGTAACTCCATATGACCACATTTGTCTGCCTTTGATAAGTGTAACTCCATATGACCACAATTTTGTCTGCCTTTGATAAGTGTAACTCAGTATGACCACATTTGTCTGCCTTTGATAAGTGTAACTCCATATGACCACATTTGTCTGCCTTTGATAAGTGTAACTCAGTATGATCACATTCGTCTCCCTTTGATAAGTGTAACTCCATATGACCACATTTGTCTGCCTTTGATAAGTGTAACTCCATATGACCACATTTGTCTGCCTTTGATAAGTGTAACTCCATATGACCACATTTGTCTGCCTTTGATAAGTGTAACTCAGTATGACCACATTTGTCTGCCTTTGATAAGTGTAACTCCATATGACCACATTTGTCTGCCTTTGATAAGTGTAACTCCATATGACCACATTTGTCTGCCTTTGATAAGTGTAACTCCATATGACCACATTTGTCTGCCTTTGATAAGTGTAACTCAGTATGACCACATTTGTCTTCCTGTTTGCTTCATTTAATTAGTAGACATGACGTTCAAATTTTAAATTTTTCTGCACATTTACAAATGTACAAATTTCTGCACATATAAAAATGTTAAAAAATCATTTTTATACAAAAACTTGCAGTGTTGACATTTGAAACAACGGCTGCTAATAGTAGAATATTTTGTTTAGAAAGTAAAGACAGATTGAGTTAAATGTTCAAATTACAAATAACAAATTTACATTTAAAATTTTATGTTTATATTCATAAAGACAAACATACAGATTGATGGCCCATTATCAAATATCTATGGACCACCAATATAGTAAAGGCCTTAGGGGCAAACTATATAGATAACAATGTTTTTGTAGGTAAAGGCGTATTTAGAACTAATGGAGAAAAGAGTAAAGAAAAAAGGTAAGTTTTTGTTGACTGACTATGTGTAAATTTTAATTGCATCCAGAAATTGACTTTTTGGAAAATTTGAAATGCATGTATTGTATTCTTTGTTCTATATTGATTTTTTGGGATACGATTGCTTTCAAGCAATCTGTAGACCTATACCATTTGCTCAGGGCCATGCCCTCATGTCAACTGTTTTATTCTAAACATTAAGGAACATCTCAGATTCTTATGATTGTCTTGCTTTAAAAGGTAAAAACAAACAAAGGGATTGAACTCGAACAACTTTCCTATAATTTTCTTTTCATTATCTTCATGTTTGATATTTCCCTTGACTTATATGCATGTTTTTAACAACACAGAAAATCAGAATTAAGCAGTATTTATATTTAGTGTTTTTATAAATTTAGAAATACGTCGGAGGGAATTCCCCAGTTTTGATAAAAATGTGAGATTTCTCTGAATTCTGATAAATCTATTTCTGTCATATAAGAACTGAAGTGGAGTTTTTCTTATATGTCACCGTTATGAAACTGATATTTGATATTGTACTTCCAAAAAGAAATAGAGAACCATCTAGGTCGTTTAATTAACATTTAATATACGTTCTTGCTCCAGGGTTTGTTTAGGTAATTATGCGCATGCGTTTAGTTTTCTTGACTATTAGATTGAATGGTTGCTCTGGATTCCCCACTCAATTGATTAATTTAAAACTCATGGGATCCTTTCTATGTATGTCTGCTATTGAGGGTTATTGTTGTTGCATAATTTTAAATCATATGCATCATTTAAATTAAAATAAATGTAGTCCCATCGTAAAGGTGTAACTACAACACCCCTTAAGGTGAAATGGAGTCTTCCATATTATTGTTTCAAGTTGTCTCCCTTCCAAAAGTAACTTCCATCAACTCTGAATCAAATTACGATACAACAAGTCGAGAAAAATTAACTTGATCTGTTGATAAACGTCGTATTATATTTAAAACGATCGCAATTTAAACCGAGGAGTGTGTACGGAAAGGAGTCTTGACCACTGACCCAAAGGAAATTAAATATTTCAAGAGTTAGGAATGGGGTTCTTCATAGAATTAATGTAGGAAAATAGGTGATAAGATACGAAGTGAAATACCTTCTCTCACTCTGAGACTCAGTGACTGCTGTGGAAAGTAAATTTTGAATTGATAGTACAAAAATAAAACACAATAAGTACATTGTTATACACTTGTATCCGGGATTGGCTATTTTGTAACTATTCAGATTACGTAAATTACATTTTACATATGCAGTTGAATTAGTTTTGAAAATAATATTATCCAGCTTCATGTATACATGTGTCAATGAAAACAATGACAATCGTATCCCTCAGAGCAATCTGCTCTTTGGTCTCATTAGGTTTTGGCAGCACAGCTTATTTCCATATTTTACAATTGCAGTAGTTTAAGGAATTATTTAAAAAATTTCCTCTCTGATAAACTAAGAACATGATATAATTTTGTTGAATGTACTATTTATTATGTGGTCTGGTTAATGATGTATTCAGTTATATAAAACTTATGACATTTGATGTTTAAAATGCTGCCAGTAACAAGAAGATGACTTCATGATCAGAAGAAAAAAGATTTTGATAAACCCATTATCAGTAATCGTGACTGTAGTCCTTTTGGAAAAGTTTAAAATTGGGATAAAAAAAAAAATTGTTTAGATTTTTATGTTTTCAATTTTCAAAACCTTGAGTAAGGGCTATATTTTGTGATTATGATCATGCATTTGGGACAAATGGTTATAGTCCCTTTATTCATATCTTAAATTTGTATGTGTATTTCAGGTATTTGTTTGTTACTGATTTCAGTGCATAAAATTATTTCTAGGGTAAGCTTCATCATGAATGATTGAGATACACATTTTAAGAGGGCTAATTCATAAAATATAATCCAATCAAACCAAACCAATTGGGACTTAACATTTCAATCAAATCATTTATGGTCCTAAACCCAAATGTACGCAGAAATTCTTTTGAAATATCACTGCTAATCCAACATTCCATAAACTGTTGGCCTAAAAAATGATTAAGGAATTATTTTTAAGTTTTCTGAAATTGGCACAGTTTTGTTTTTATTATTCAATTATGTTTAATAGAAAGAATGATAAGTTTAATTTTTTGTTTATTTCCAGCGGACGAAAGACCAAAAGAAGCAACAGAGGTATGTAAGAGGTTTACTAGTATAAGTAGGCTCAAGACCAAAAGATCAGGAATTGAATGTAGAAAATATATGTAGGACTCTAAAGTGTGATGGGGACGCTAAAGTACGATGGTCATGCTAAAGTGCGATGGTCTACGCTTAAGTGCGATGCTTTCATACGCTAAAGGCTGATGGTCCACGAAAAATATAGACGTTAGAAATGTAGTTCGATAATGACGTTAACAGTCGTTTATACAAACTAAAAATGAACATGCCGGAAGACTTTTACACCAAATGTCCATGACTTACGAGTAATTGATTTAATTTAACCGCTCTTTGTCGACTGAATCACAATGTTTATTTTTTTGTGTGCTGGAAGAAGGACTTGTATCCTACAGTTGACCATTTTACTATATAAATACAAAACAGTATACGCATACTTATCCTGCTTCTATTTGAAGCAAACCAATAGATTTGAATCATTGTTTATGTGGCAGTT
The DNA here is from genome assembly GCA_019925275.1 of Mytilus edulis. Classification (NCBI taxonomy): domain Eukaryota; kingdom Metazoa; phylum Mollusca; class Bivalvia; order Mytilida; family Mytilidae; genus Mytilus; species Mytilus edulis. The sequence goes on along the minus strand of CM034352.1, from coordinate 110,680,006 downwards.
TACTTTGTGATCCCCATTAAAATGTCGTCGATTTTGATGAAAAGTAATGTAGATAAAATAGAGATACATGTTTTCATGCGTGAACTATAAATTGTCTGCTAAAACATTAGTTCATACTGTATATTGTGGGAAAATAAAACATGTATTTGTACTCGCTACAAAAAAGAAGAAAGCTAGGCAAACATTGCATTTCTCTCGCATTTAGATTAAAGCTTATACAAATAAATGTTACATATTCCGACGAAGAACAAATTTTGTATTTTTAATTTTCAATGAAAAATGTAAGAGAGGTTGTCACATTAGTGTAAAACGACAATCTACATCAGTTATCCAAATATTCAATACGCTCCGAATTGTTAAAATTTCATTTTACATGAAATATAATATTTGCAAAACATAAATTACCTTTATAGCAATTATAACTTGGTCAGACTTGTTAATTTAAAAACAATCACTTTAGCCTATCGGTAAATTGTAAAGCCTATCACATATGTTATACTTTAGCATAAAAGCTTGTGCAAAAAGACTTTTGAAACCTCAATGTTTTAATACTTCGAAACTTACCCTTTGGACCATGGCACTTCAGCGTGACACACCATCATACTTTAGCAAACAAACAACCATCACACTTTAGCGTGAGACACCATCATACTTTAGCGTAGACCATCACACTTTAGCGTGACCATTGCACTTTAGACTCCTACATATATATTTTTGTAATGGACATCAAAATAATTTGGAATGCTCTAAGGTTGAATTCCTTAGTCCAATTACATAATTTAGAAACTTATTTCTTTACAATGACAGTGAATCATTTTAATCATGTCAGTACTTTAGTTGTTTTTTTTTTTGAGGGAATAATTCTCTCAGGGACTGACAGCACATCAGCAGCAAATAAGAAAGTAAACTTGTAATACCCTCTACAAAACACAGTATCTTGAATAAATTTTAAGCTCATGACCACAAGTTTTGAAAGGACAACTGCATGCCATTTTTGAACCTAAGCAAAACTTAATTTAGGAATAATCACAACAGCTAAAGCAGTCTGATGCCTTTATAGGAGTTTGAACCCAAGTTTTCGTTAATTTGTATAATTAAGTACTTTAGCCTGTTGCATTTATTTCAGATGTGGGGTACTTTAGCTTCAGACTTAGTATCATGTGAATTAAAAGATTATAGTGAAGCTTTATCACAGGTATGTCTATATCAATAGTCAGACCATATGAAATAAATCTTGGTCAAACACACACAAAAAAAAACCTGCTGGCTTCTATTTAGTGATGATAAAAATGATAAACTGGGGTAATATCCGAAAATTAAATTTTCCTTCATTTTTTGTCACATGTTGGGTTGCTGTTTCATGCAATGTTAGGGTCAGCAAATTTTGTGATTATGTCAGTTTTTTTCTTAATTAAAGCACACACATTTCTTATCTGATTTCATGTGTTTATTTTAGCCAAACTTTACTAAATGAATGAATTGAAAATGATATAGTAAAATATATTGTTTGCCATATGAAGTTTGATCTTGTTTAACTTTTTAAGCCAGATCTGTAAGTAATTCAGAATATTTTCAGGTAATGGCCGTAGCAGGGAATTTAGAAAATCCTTTTCCACCAGATTCTCCTGATGCTCCAGATTACAGTTCTATTTATAGATACTTGTCGGCTATACTTGCTGGGGCGGATTTACCATATTTAGGATATCTTGGTAAATACATATTTAAGTTCTATTTATAGATACTTGTTCGCTATTCTGTCTGGAACAGATTTATCTTATTTAGAATATCTTGGTAAATATATATGAAACAAGTACAGAAAATAAGTAATGAATAGTCATGTCAACAGAAAAATGAAATTGGTACTAGAAATTAAATACAAATATTATTGTACAGTCAAATAGGCTAATTTGATATATTTGCTATTTTGGCAGAGGGTATTTTTCATTACAAATGATGATTTTGCATGTAATCATTAATTTGGTGAAAAGTGAAGTAGGAAAGAACCAAAATTTTCATACTAAACAAAACATGAGAATTCAGTGCATGGTAACAATTGTTATACAAATAAAAAGACATGGTACATAAAGGCAACAGTAGTATACCGCTGTTCAAAACTCATAAATCTATGGACAAAAACAAAATCAGGGTAACAAACGAAAACTGAGGGAATTTACAACCCTTCAATGAGACAACTCTACGCCAGGGATCAAAATGACACAGAAATTAGCAACTATAGGTTACCATATGACCTTCAACAAAAAGCAAAGCTCATACTGCATAGTCAGCTATTAAAGTCAGATATAAAAAATATAAAACAATTCAAATGATAAAACTAACAGCCAGATTTATGGACAAAATAATGTATTGTTCATTTTATAGAATGTAGAATAATCACTAAATCAGGAATAGTTCATGGTTATTCACCACAAAGTAAATAAAATTAATTGTTTTTTATGTTGTAGAATGTAGCATTGTCCAGGATCTACTTCATGGTTTGGTGGACACAATCAGAACATCTGATACCAGTAAACAACAAGAGATAATGATAAACAAATATCATCTATTGACCAGTAAAATAGATATCAACAATACCATGGCTAATGTCAAGAGATGCCGTAAAGCTGTTAATAATGGTATGGGTTATTCCATTAAATTATAAGAGGGAGGTTAGGATATAAACAACACCATGCTTACTGTCAAGAGGTGTCCAAAATCTGTTAATAATGGTATGAAATGAATGTAGGATGGTATGGAGGGAATTATTATTTTAGACTAATCATCTAATTCATAATTTGGGTTGCAATTCCCTCTGGCATAGTTGACCTTAAACTGTTTGGCTTTTATTGCTAGGTCTGTTTTTGGTCATAAGCTCTTTATTGGTTTTCAAAATAATCATCTTTGAGAGTTCTTGATGAAGGTCAAACCAGAAAAGAGCTTAACACACATCAAATTTATAAAGTGTTGGGGTTTTTGTTATGCCTCACCTAGGGGCATTATGTTTTTCTGTTCTTTGTCTGTTTGTTTGTCACACTTTTGGTTAAAGATATTGGTCAAGGTAGTTTTTGATGAAGTTGAAGTCCATTCAACTTGAAACATAGTACACATGTTCCCTATGATATGATCTTTCTAATTTAATGCCATATTAAAAGTTTAGACCCGTATTTCAGGGTCCAGTGAACATAGAAAATGATAGGGCAAGTTGGGGGGGGGGGGGGGGCATTCTTGTACTCTTTCTTGTTTCATATTCTCCAAAATCCACTTTAAGGGCATTTTAAGTGTTAGTCAGACCTGAAGTTACAATGAAAATTTTCCTAGAATATCACAATTGCCCTTTCCTACAAGTTTTTAAATAATTCTCCCCTTTATATTAAAAAAATCTTAGTAGAGTCTTTTACCTGAATTACATTTAAATGTAATTGGTTGGTTTGACTGTATGCATATGTTTGTACAGAACAGTTGCTGATTGTGTTCTTTATATGCTTGTTTTGAGCAATGCTAATTAAGATAAGTATTTTCTCAGACTAGGTGAACTTTTGTGGAAGAAAATGTGTGACATTGTATTTTTGTTAATACATTTTTATCTACAATGATTATTTTGTTTATAATTTCAGATTTTTCTGACTTTGAAAAAGCTGAGAATGCTCTATACAGGTCCAAATCACCCATTCTTATAGATGAAAGCCTACCAGCTCCACGTAAGCCCAAATCACCCAAACTTATAGATGAGAGCCTACCAGTGAATAAAAAACAGAAAGAGGAGAGCACACCAGTCAATAAAAGAAAAAGAGGTAGACCAACAAAAAGGACATCTACTTCTTCTGAAACTGTACCTGCAGATAAGGGACCAGATGAATTATCTACAAGACAGAATACAGAATCAAATAGGACAGACAAAATCTCTGAAACTACAGCAAAAAAAATATTGAGGAAAGATTCAAGTCATCTGCCTGGTCCTTCAGGAGATTGTTCAGATACAGAAACTCAAACAAATATTGCAAAAAGTGGTCAGTCACCAAAGACCACAACTGTTCACCCTGAGGGTGATAGTTCTAAATCTACACCACTTAGTACCAGTCAGAACCAGCCTGGACAGTCAGGTGACACAACATTTAGTTCTTCAGCAGCCAATGAAAATGGTCAAGATGAAGTAGATGGAAGTCAAACTGAAGATATTCCCAAAAAACCTTCATTGTTTACATTGAACCCATATTGTATTCCTATAGACTTGATTAGATTCAATCCTTTAGTTTCAGCAACAGTTGTCTTTAACCCGGTAAAAAAGAATACAACACCTATTCCAGCGATTGTACCAAAAACAAACAGAAATGTAAAACAACAGAAAGATGGAGAGGTGGATGTGATTTGTATGAATCAGAGAAAAGACATTATTGGTAGAGAAAGATTCATTTCTATAACTCGTACTAGTATGAATGATGACAATTGAAAATATCAGTATAAAAAAGTTCAACACCAAAATACGCCAGTTATGTTTAGGATCATGTCTTTTTACCACTGTAATAAAGTTTGAAAAATGACATTATTGATGTTATTGCAAATATAATACTCACTGCCTTCACAAAGATCCTTTTATTTGTATTATTTACCACAACTATTTAAGTCAACTTATGTTTGACCTCAAAACAAAATTTTATTGGCAGTTGACAATCTTAGTCTTTCATTATTTTAGCTCTGTTGGATCTCAGTGCCAGTGAAACCTTATTTTGACATCTTGTCCATCTTTTGTATTGCCTAAACATATTGACAGCAGTGGTGGCTGAGTCAACAACAGGGAAATTCTATGCACAGTACACAAAAAGTATAAAATGGTATTTTAGGCAAACATTCACATTTTTATCACATTTTCTAAAGACAGTCCCTCGGTACCCATTACAAACTTTTTTCTTAGATTTACGGAATTTGTTCAAATCACATAAAACAAGATTGATCCATATGGTGTCTGAGATATAATTATTAAAACTATATTTTGGTCTAATTAATAATAACCAACATGGCTAAAAAAAAAAAAAGAAAGGTTGTAGTACACATAATTGTTCCAATATCTTTTATTAAAATCAAAAAGTATGTTAAAACGCTCGCTGTTTATTTTTGAAATTTGGAATTTTATGCTACTGTCATACAAGTGAGAGGTTTATCTAGCTGTAAAACCAGGTTGAATCCACCATTTTCTACATTAGAAAATACCTGTACCATGTCAGGAATATGACAGTTGTTGTACCCTTTTTGATGTGTTTGAGCTTTTGATTGTGCCATTTGATAAGGGGCCTTCTGTTTTGAATTTTTCTCGTAGTTGGGTATTTTTTGTTATTTTAAATTTTGAGTATAAATATCTATTGAAAATCTATTTCAGAATTATTTGTTAATTTCAATAAATTTATATTTGAGTCAAATCTTGGAATAACAAAACAGGGACTGTTTGAGCAAAGCAATTATCATCTTCTTGTGATTGAATCAGTCTTTGAATGTATTAGTAGTTACAATTACTGTAAATTCGGTAATCTTTGCGTGCTATTATTATTGCGATTTTGTCATTTTAGTCTAAAATGCAATTTTAATTTTTGCAATATTGAGAAAAATCCTGTTTAATTGATATACCAAACAGTTTTAGCAACAATAAAAACATTGCAATAATTTATGAATTTACAATTAGCCTGTGTCTCCTAATTTCATATGCATTAATGTAACAGTTCATTGATTCTTCCTGAATGTGTGAATATCAAAATCTTGCAGCATTCATTGTTTCATGGAAGACTCCAGTTCATTGACAAAATGAAACTGATTGTCATTACAGAGCCTCTTTGTATTAATTACCACAACATTTAAAAGTAAACTTATGTTTGAGGTCAACAAAAAATTTGATTGGCAATTGCTAACAGTTAACAACCTCAGTCTTTTATAATATACGCTTTCTTGGTTGTAAGGGCCTGTGAATCTTTATTTTGACATCTTGTCCATCTTTTTTTCATGTTTTGTATAACCTAAACGTATTGACAACAGTGGTGACATCTTGTCCATCTTTTGTCAGGTTTTGTATAACCTAAACGTATTGATAGCAGTGGTGGCATCTTGTCCATCTTTTGTCAGGTTTTGTATAACCTAAACGTATTGATAGCAGTGGTGACATCTTGTCCATCTTTTGTCAGGTTTTGTATTACCTAAACGTATTGACAACAGTGGTGACATCTTGTCCATCTTTTTTCATGTTTTGTATAACCTAAACGTATTGACAACAGTGGTGACATCTTGTCCATCTTTTGTCAGGTTTTTATAACCTAAACGTATTGACAGCAGTGGTGACATCTTGTCCATCTTTTGTCAGGTTTTGTATTACCTAAACGTATTGACAGCAGTGGTGACATCTTGTCCATCTTATGTCAGGTTTTGTATTACCTAAACGTATTGACAGCAGTAGTGACATCTTGTCCATCTTTTGTCAGGTTTTGTATAACCTAAACGTTTTGACAGCAGTGGTGACATCTTGTCTATCTTTTGTCAGGTTTTGTATAACCTAAACGTATTGACAGCAGTGGTGACATCTTGTCTATCTGTTGTCAAGTTTTGTATAACCTAAACGTATTGACAGCAGTGGTGACATCTTGTCCATCTTATGTCAGGTTTTATATTACCTAAACGTATTGACAGCAGTGGTGACATCTTGTCTATCTTATGTCAGGATTTGTATTACCTAAACGTATTGACAGCAGTGGTGACATCTTGTCCATCTTTTGTCAGGTTTTGTATAACCTAAACGTATTGACAGCAGTGGTGACATCTTGTCCATCTTTGTCAGATTTTGTATAACCTAAACGTATCTTGTCCATCTTTTGTCAGGTTTTGTATAACCTAAACGTATTTACAACAGTGGTGACATCTTGTCCATCTTTTGTCAGGTTTTGTATAACCTAAACGTATTGACAGCAGTGGTGACATCTTGTCCATCTTTTAACAGGTTTTGTATTACCTAAACGTATTGGCAGCAGTTGTGACATCTTGTCCATCTTTTATCAGGTTTTGTATAACATAAACGTTTTGACAGCCGTGGTGACTGCTCTGCTTTTGTCAGGTTTTGTATAACCTAAACATTTTGACAGCAGTGGCGACATCTTGCTCTGCTTTTCTCAGGTTTTGTATTACATAAACGTTTTGACAGCAGTGGTGACATCTTGTCCATCTTTTGTCAGGTTTTGTATAACCTAAACGTATTGACAGCAGTGGTAACATCTTGTCTATCTTTTGTCAGGTTTTGTATAACCTAAACGTATTGACAGCAGTGGTGACATCTTGTCCATCTTATGTCAGGTTTTGTATTACCTAAACGTATTGACAGCAGTGGTGACATCTTGTCTATCTTTTGTCAGGTTTTGTATAACCTAAACGTCTTGACAACAGTGGTGACATCTTGTCCATCTTTTTGTCAGGTTTTTTTATAACCTAAACGTATTGACAGCAGTGGTGACATCTTGTCCATCTTTTGTCAGGTTTTGTTATAACCTAAACGTATTGACAGCAGTGGTGACATCTTGTCCATCTTATGTCAGGTTTTGTATTACCTAAACGTAATTGACAGCAGTGGTGACATCTTGTCTATCTTTTGTCAGGTTTTGTATAACCTAAACGTATTGACAACAGTGGTGACATCTTGTCCATCTTTTGTCAGGTTTTTATAACCTAAACGTATTGACAGCAGTGGTGACATCTTGTCCATCTTTTGTCAGGTTTTGTATTACCTAAACGTATTGACAGCAGTGGTGACATCTTGTCCATCTTATGTCAGGTTTTTGTATTACCTAAACGTATTGACAGCAGTAGTGACATATTGTCCATCTTTTGTCAGGTTTTGTATAACCTAAACGTTTTGACAGCAGTGGTGACATCTTGTCTATCTTTTGTCAGGTTTTGTATAACCTAAACGTATTGACAGGAGTGGTGACATCTTGTCTATCTGTTGACAAGTTTTTGTATAACCTAAACGTATTGACAGCAGTGGTGACATCTTGTCCATCTTATGTCAGGTTTTGTATTACCTAAACGTATTGACAGCAGTGGTGACATCTTGTCTATCTTTTGTCAAGGTTTTGTATAACCTAAACGTTTTGACAGCAGTGGTGACATCTTGTCTATCTTTTGTCAGGTTTTGTATAACCTAAACGTTTTGACAGCAGTGGTGACATCTTGTCTATCTTTTGTCAGGTTTTGTATAACCTAAACGTATTGACAGCAGTGGTTACATCTTATCCATCTCTTGTCAGGTTTTGTATAACCTAAACGTATTGACAACAGTGGTGACATCTTGTCCATCTTTTGTCAGGTTTTGTATAACCTAAAGGTATTGACAGCAGCGGTGACATCTTGTCCATCTTTTGTCAGGTTTTGTATAACCTAAACATATTGACAGCAGTGGTGACATCTTGTCCATCTTTTGTCAGGTTTTGTATTACCTAAACGTATTGACAGCAGTGGTGACATCTTTTCCATCTTTTGTCAGGTTTTGTATAACCTAAACGTATTGACAGCAGTGGTGACATCTTGTCCATCTTTTGTCAGGTTTTGTATAACCTTAACGTATTGACAGCAGTGGTGACATCTTGTCTATCTTTTGTCTAGGTTTTGTATAACCTAAACGTTATTGACAGCAGTGGTGACATCTTGTCCATCTTTTGTCAGGTTTTGTATTACCTAAACGTATTGACAGCAGTGGTGACATCTTGATCTGCTTTTGTTAGGTTTTGTATAACTAAACGTATTGACAGCAGAGGTGACTGCTCTGCTTTTGTCAGGTTTTGTTACCTAAACGTTTTGACAGCAGTGGTGACATCTTGTCTCTTTTCTCAGGTTTTGTATTACCATAAACGTTTGCAGCAGTGGTGACATCTTGTCCATCTTTTGTCAGGTTTTGTATAACCTAAACGTATTGACAGCAGTGGTGACATCTTGTCCATCTTTTGTCAGGTTTGGGTATAACCTAAACGTATTGACAGCAGTGGTGACATCTTGTCCATCTTTTGTCAGGTTTTGTATAACCTAAACGTATTGACAGCAGTGGTGACATCTTGTCCATCTTTTGTCAGGTTTTGTATTACCTAAACGTATTGACAGCAGTGTGTGACATCTTGTCCATCTTTTTCAGGTTTTGTATAACCTAAACGTATTTGACAGCAGTGGTGACTGCTCTGCTTTTGTCAGGTTTGTATTACCTAAATGTTTTGACAGCAGTGGTGACATCTTGCTCTCTTTTCTCAGGTTTTGTATTACATAAACGTTTTGACAGCAGTGGTGACATCATGTCCATCTTTTGTCAGGTTTTGTATACCTAAACGTATTGACAGCAGTGGTGACATCTTGTCCATCTTATGTCAGGTTTTGTATTACCTAAACGTATTGACAGCAGTGGTGACATCTTGTCCATTTTTGTCAGGTTTTGTATAACCTAAACGTATTACAGCAGTGGTGACATCTTGTCCATCTTTTGTCAGGTTTTGTATTACCTAAACGTATTGACAGCAGTTGTGACATCTTGTCCATCTTTTTCAGGTTTTGTATTACCTAAACGTATTGACAGCAGTGGTGACATCTAGTCCATCTTTGTAGGTTTTGTATAACCTAAACGTTTTGACAGCAGTGGTGACTGCTCTGCTTTTTGTCAGGTTTTGTATTACCTAAACTTTTGACAGCAGTGGTGACATCTTGATCTGCTTTTTAGGTTTTGTATTACATAAACGTTTTGACAGCAGTGGTGACATCTTGTCCATCTTTTGTCAGGTTTTGTATAACCTAAACGTATTGACAGCAGTGGTGACATCTTGTCCATCTTTTGTCAGGTTTTGTATTACCTAAACGTATTGGCAGCAGTGGTGACATCTTGTCCATCTCTTGTCAGGTTTTTATTACCTAAACGTATTGACAGCAGTGGTGACATCTTGTCCATCTTTTGTCAGGTTTTGTATAACCTAAACGTATTGACAGCAGTGGTGACATCTTGTCCATCTTTTGTCAGGTTTTGTATACCTAAACGTATTGACAGCAGTGGTGACATCTTGTCCATCTTTTGTCAGGTTATGTATTACCTAAACGTATTGACAGCAGTGGTGACATCTTGTCCATCTTTTGTTAGGTTTTGTATAACCTAAACGTATTGACAGCAGAGGTGACTGCTCTGCTTTTGTCAGGTTTTGTATTACCTAAACGTTTTGACAGCAGTGGTGACATCTTGCTCTGCTTTTCTCAGGTTTTGTATTACATAAACGTTTTGACAGCAGTGGTGACATCTTGTCCATCTTTGTCAGGTTTTGTATAACCTAAACGTTTGACAGCAGTGGTGACATCTTGCTCTGCTTTTGTCAGGTTTTGTATTACTAAACGTTTTGACAGCAGTGGTGACATCTTGTCCATCTTTTGTCAGGTTTGTATTAACCTAAACGTATTGACAGCAGTGGTGACATCTTGTCCATCTTTTGTCAGGTTTTGTATTACCTAAACGTATTGACAGCAGTGGTGACATCTTGTCCATCTTTGTCAGGTGTTGTATTACCTAAACGTATTGACAGCAGTGGTGACATCTTGTCCATCTTTTGTCAGGTTTTGTATTAACCTAAACGTATTGACAGCAGTGGTGACATCTTGTCCATCTTTTGTCAGTTTTGTATTACTAAACGTATTGACAGCAGTGGTGACATCTTGTCCATCTTTTGTCAGGTTTTGTATAACCTAAACGTATTGACAGCAGTGGTGACATCTTGTCATCTTTTGTCAGGTTTTGTATTACTAAACTTTGACAGCAGTGTGACATCTTGTCCATCTTTTGTCAGGTTTTGTATTACCTAAACGTGACAAGTGTGACATCTGCACTTTGTGTTTGTACTAAATTTGACAGCAGTGACATCTTGTCCATCTTTTGTCAGGTTTTGTATTACCTAAACGTATTGACAGCAGTGGTGACATCTTGTCCATCTTTGTCAGGTTTTGTATTACCTAAACGTATTGACAGCAGTGGTGACATCTTGTCTATCTTTTGTCAGGTTTTGTATTACCTAAACGTATTGACAGCAGTGGTGACATCTTGTCCATCTTTTGTCAGGTTTTGTATTACCTAAACGTATTGACAGCATGGTGACATCTTGCCATCTTTTGTCAGGTTTTGTATTAACCTAAACATATTGACAGCATGGTGACATCTTGGTCATCTTTTGTCAGGTTTTTATAACCTAAACGTATTGACAGCAGTGGTGACATCTTGTCCATCTTTTGTCAGGTTTTGCTATTACCTAAACGTATTGACAGCAGTGGTGACATCTTGCCATCTTTTGTCAGGTTTTGTATTAACCTAAACATATTGACAGCAGTGGTGTCATCTTGTCCATCTTTTTTCAGGTTTTTGTTAACCTAAACGTATTGACAGCATGGTGAAATCTTGTCCATCTTTTGTTAGGTTTTGTATTACCTAAACTATTGACAGCAGTGGTGACATCTGTCCATCTTTTGTTAGGTTTTGTATTACCTAAACATATTGACAGCATGTATGTCTGTCTTGTCCACATTTTTGTTTCAGGTATTTTTGTATTTTAAGTTTCGTATAACTAGTATTGACAGCAGTGGTGAAATCTTGTCCATCTTTTGTTCAGGTTTTGTATACCTAAACGTATTGACAGCAGTGGTGACTCTGTCCATCTTTTGTTAGGTTTTGTATTACCTAAACGTATTGCAACAGTGGTGACATCTTGCATTTTCAGGTTTGTATTACCTAAACGTTTTGACAGCAGTGGTGACATCTTGTCATCTTTTCTCAGGTTTTGTATACCTAAACGTATTGACAGCAGTGGTGAATCTTGTCCATCTTTTGTCAGGTTTTGTATTACCTAAACGTATTGACAGCAGTGGTGACATCTTGTCCATCTTTTGTCAGGTTTTGTATTACCTAAACGTATTGACAGCAGTGGTGACATCTTGTCCATCTTTGTCAGGTTTGTATTACCTAAGTATTGACAGCAGTGGTGACATCTTGTCTTTTGTCAGGTTTTGTATTACCTAAAAGTATTGACAGCAGTGGTGACATCTTGTCATCTTTTGTCAGGTTTTGTATTACTAAACGTTTGACAGCAGTGGTGACATCTTGTCTCTTTTGTCAGGTTTTGTATACCTACCATATTGACGCAGTGGTGATATCTTTGTTCTTTTTGTCAGGTTTTGTAATATACAGGTGTGTTTATAATATTTGTTAAATTTGTATTACCTAAAGTTTGAACATGGCATCATGCTCTGCTTTTATCTAAGGTTTTTGTATTACTATAACGTTTTTTGACAGCAGTGGGTGACATCTTGCTCTACTTTGTCAGTTATTGTATACCGACCTAAACGATGACAGCTGTGAGTATCTTTGTAATCTTTTTTTGTAGGTTGTGTGCTGCTAAATGATTGACATGCAGTGGTGTTGAGTAATAAATTTTTTAAAGTTTGTATTACCTTTAGACAGTTTAAGAGGATTACATAATTAATTCACATTTAATATTAATATTTTTGGTAGTATACTAGTATGATCATTGCACATCTTATTCCATGAGATAATTTGGGGTCCTCTAGAATAAAACTAATTTAACATAGACTGAAAACTGTAGATTAAATTATTTCAATATTTTCTTAGATACAATAGTGTGACAAATTACTGGTGCTTACTAGCCATGAGTTTTATGTGAAAGACCTTAGAGATGATTGACAAAGTTTTACTAAACTTCACATTTCAAGATCATGCACAATCATGGTCAATAACTCTGCAGACAACATGTTCACTTGCATTTAAAATAATATCAATTTTGATCTATGCTTATAGCAAAAAGATTGCTGTTACAGCAAAGCATTGCATACATGTAAAAATTGGCAAATGAAAATGAGGTCAAGGTCAGATGAAACCTGCCGGATATACTTCCTTTCTAAAATTGTTTAACATCTCGCCCTTATTTTATTGATTTTGTATTTGAGAAAATATCTGAAAAAGTCTAATTTCCATGTCTCGTCTTTCACCAGCAATTATTTTTGTATTCAGGTATCTCTTTGGAAAATTTTAAGTTTCAGTATTAACTAAAGTATATAATGCACCAACAGAAAAAAAAAATTTTAGAGAAAAAATCCTTTCTGTTACCAACTCTGTCCTGTTACCGTTGTCCTGTTTCTCAAGATTCTTTCATGTTACCGGCATATCTAGCTATAGTTTAGTATATTTCTAAACCTTTTGTATTGCAAATGCTAAAATCAATAATTGGTATTTGATAAACTATTGCAGGATATACTAGTAAACCACAAATAGTGTCTTAAACTTATTCCGTATTCCGTTAGAAACTTTTTAAAATTGATTCACTTTGGTAACAGGAAAGTACTGGATTTTTTGTACCATTTTATAAATTGCTATTGTTATTGTAATGTTTATTGGTTGTTAAGGTAACAAACAAGAAGAATCTTGTTGTACATATGTATATTTCATGCAGAAGGAAGCGTTGTGTGGATTTAGACGTTGCTGGGCCAACTCTCCTTTACCCGCTATCTTCGATGAGGGTTTACAGTTAGATGATCAACGGTGATTTACCACAGGAAAAGAGACAGCTATTTACAAACCTAGTATTTGCACTGGAGAAACGCTTTGCTCCATCCAGTCAAACGGAACTTTATCGCGTTCTATTCAAAGAACGACGCCAGAAAGCAAGTGAAACTCTACCGGAGTTAGGACAGTCAGGTTAATAGACGACTGTCTAATCTGGCATACCCTACTGCCCCATTAGAATTAAGAGACACGCTCGCCAAGGAACAATTTTTGGACGCATTAGTAGACTCTGAAATTAAACTTAGAATTAAACAGTCCCGTCCTAAAGGTCTCAAAGATACTATACGATTGGCAGTTGAGCTTGAAGCTTACAACAAAGCTGAGAGTAGAACAATGAAAAGCATGGGTCACTTACGACAGACTATGAGTGACGAACGGACAGAAGCATCTAATAGTCCGGATACCGTTGTATCAATGGAGATTATGGCGACATAGATGCAGACAATGGAGAATAATTTACAATCTTTAACGAAAGACACGATGACGCTACGCTTAAGGATTTAAATTCTCAAAAGAAGTTCCAACCACGTGGGGAGACCTATAATACTCAAAGCAACAGAAAAAAGGGGTGGTCCTTGTTTTAGTTGTGGTGAAATAGGACACTTTGCAAGAAATTGACACATCAGTATTAAGAAACAAAATGCTCGGGGAGGATATACGAAAAAAGTAAAAAAGTGGTTTTATAGCGCTAACCCTCTCACTTTGATGACAGTCTCAATTAAAGGACCTGCTGATACGGACGGATCGGTCAGGACACTTCAGTCTGAAGAAAAGGCGGCAAATAAAGATAAAGGCGCTGTCATTATATCATTTATACAGACCCTCATAGATAGGAACATTGCTTAATATCGTATGATTTTATACACACCCTCATAGATAGGAACATTGCTTAATATCGTATGATTTTATACAGACCCTCATAGATAGGAACATTGCTTAATATCGTATTATTTTATACAGACCCTCATAGATGGGAACATTGCTTAATATCGTATGATTTTATACAGACCCTCATAGGTAGGAACATTGCTTAATATCGTATGATTTTATACAGACCGTCATAGGTAGGAACATTGCTTAATATCGTATGATTTTATACAGACCGTCATAGATAGGAACATTGCTTTATATCGTATGATTTTATACAGACCCTCATAGAAAGGATAATTGCTTAATATCGTATGATTTTATACAGACCCTCATAGATAGCAACATTGCTTAATATCGTATGATTTTATACACACCCTCATAGATAGGAACATTGCTTAATATCGTATGATGTTATACAGACCCTCATAGATAGGAACATTGCTTAATATCGTATGATTTTATACAGACCCTCATAGATGGGAACATTGCTTAATATCGTATGATTTTATACAGACCCTCATAGGTAGGAACATTGCTTAATATCGTATGATTTTATACAGACCGTCATAGATGGGAACATTGCTTAATATCGTATGATTTTATACAGACCCTCATAGATAGGAACATTGCTTAATATCATACGTTTATACAGACCCTCATAGATAGAAAAATTGCTGAATATCGTATGATTTTATACAGACCCTCATAGATAGGAACATTGCTTAATATCGTATGATTTTATACAGACTCTCATAGATAGGAACATTGCTTAAAATCATATGAATTTATACAGACCCTCATAGATAGGAACATTGCTTAATATCGTATTTTATACAGACCCTCATAGATAGGAACATTGCTTGATATCGTATGATTTTATACAGACCCTCATAGATAGAAACATTGCTAAATATAGTTTGATTTTATACAGACCTTCATAGATGGGAACATTGCTTAATATCGTATGATTTTATACAGACCCTCATAGATAGGAACATTGCTTAATATCGTATGATTTTATACAGACCCTCATAGATTGGAACATTGTTTAATATCATATGATTTTATACAGACCCTCATAGATGGGAACATTGCTTAATATCGTATGATTTTATACAGACCCTCATAATAGAAAATGCTTAATATGTATATTTTATACAGACCCTCATAGATGGAACATTGCTAATATCGTATGATTTTATACAGACCCTATAGATAGGAACATTGCTTAATATCGTATGATTTTATACAGACCTCATAATAGGAACATTGCTTAAATATCATATGATTTATACAGACCCTCATAGATAGGAACATTGCTTAATATCGTATGATTTTATACAGACCCTCATAGATAGAACATTGCTTAAATATAGTTGATTTTATACAGACCTTCATAGATGAGGAACATTGCTTAATATCGTATGATTTTATACAGACCTCATAGATAGGAACATTGCTTAATATCGTATGATTTATAAAACAGTTTTTTTCAAGTCAATTCTTTCCTTTCCTTTCCAGTACTGTTAATTGTTGTTGTTCTATTACAAGTTTCATGTACTAAAGTTACTCCACTGAAAGGCCACTTCACGGTTCGTTCGGGCATATTGAATAGGTTTTTTTGAAAGAGGTGTAAATAGTATGAGAGTACGAGAAATCCTATGCATGTTTTCAGCGACTGCTTTTCAATGATGTTTTCCCGTATTTTTCACACCATATCCATTATACGCTGCTTCATGCATTATTTTTAGCCTATTACCACTTGCTACCTAGCAACGAGCATTTTCAGTGACTTATGTTACACCTAGGATTGTATAAGCAGGTATTCTATTGCTTGCAGTGGCGGATCCAGGGGGAGGGTTCCGGGGGTTGGAACCCCCCTATTTTTTGGACGATCAATGCATTTGAATGGGGACATATAGTTGGACCCCCCCCCCCCCCCGCTTTTTCCTGGGTCGGGAACACCCCACTCCCCTTTAAAATGGCTGGATCCGCCCCTGTGCTTGTCTGGTTTGGTTTGGGGTTTTCGTTGTTGTTGGGGGGGGGGGGGGGGGGGGGGGGGGGGGGGTAGTGGATGAGGTTAATTTGGTTTCGATGACAGATCATAATTATTCACTTTAATATTGTATGTTCTCATTAATGGCGACTGTTTGTTTTACTCGAAATAATTTCTGTTATTTTTGTCGTCTCTTTGAATCTTCCCCTCGTCCTCTTGTATTCAAATCAATTTGATGATACATATTTTTTTATGGTGAATCGCACTACCTACTAGTTGGTTGGTCTTTTACTAGATATCCAACTTTCAATTGGATTTTTAAAGGTGGGGTAAATTTAATATCTGCACAGCATCACATGGACCAACTAAAGAAGAATTCAACACAATTACAGTCGTTGGGTAATTTATTCCGCACCTCCAGCTTTGCCTGAAAACAATTCATCTAAGTTGACTAAACAAGAATCGAAATAGGCTCCTAACCAAAGACACCAGTATTGCATACCTGAAAATGAATTGCAATGCATTATAAGTAAATTATGATCAATAATAATTTACACTACTTCTTAAAATGCTATGGGAAGCTGATTTTAAGGGATTTACTGCGAAGAAATCATATAGTTAAAAATAAAATTTCAAAAATTAAATAATGTCAACTCAAGGTTGGAAAAAATTTGAAAATGGCCCTACCTAGATATGATTAAATGGTTGATTGGTTATGTTATATAGATACAATGGATACACGTTGATTCTTGAAAAAGAAACCGTGAGCCCGGAGGGCGAATGGTTTGTCTTTCATGAATCAAGGCTTATCCATTGTATCTATAACTTAAACTATTGTGTTTAATGTCTTTTCTTAGTTAGAAGGTATTGTAAGTGATTTTAAATAACCATTTTATCATGTTCAACGATGCATTAATAAATCTTAGGTCACAATTAATTGGTTAGAAAAATACTTCTCTAATTTTTGTGCTTTTTTCACATTTCTTGATTGGTGTGAGAAAGAAAGGATAAAAATCGTTAGAGAAACAGATTCCACCACTTATAAAATTATAATAAAATTGAGAATGGAAATGGAAAATGTGTCAAAGAGACAACAACCCGACCAAAGTATATATGAAGTATGTTACCGAAATTTCTATCAAGAAGCCTAATTCTAGGTACATCACGATTTACTCGCATAGAAATTTGCGAATAAACATTTGTAAAATTATGTAGTAAAACAGATGTAATCATACTGTATTTATAAAACAAAAATGACAAATACTAGAAGAATGTAATCATTTTCGTTTCAAATATGTGAAAAGCCAATAATAATCCAAAAATATACGGAAAACCCTCTATTATTACAAAAAATATCCTCAATAACATACAAAATAAGAAAAAAAAACAGGAATACTTAAGAATAGGGACAACAAAGAGAATACAGGGATTCGAACCTAAACCGACAAGTTCCTATCTTTTAACTCATTAAGCATAACCATGCTAACCTCGCGGTTACCATCTTATACTATACGACTGCCTGTTATGTATGTTTAAAGGTACAAGCCCTGTGTGACCGTTCATATGTTCATTTATATATATAAAATAGACATCTAAATTGTAACCCATTGGTAGCCGAGAGGTTTCGTCGATATGTTGATGACAGTCACACATAACAGATTTCAAATTACAAAAAATAAAGGTATTTTTTTTAATTAATTCCATTGGTGAACAGAAATCAGTAATTTAGCCAATTCAAACTTAACGAAATTATGCACACAGAGGAAACAGTTGAATATAATTTGGTGACTCCATTTCAGCGACAGATTTAGGAATCGACTTAGTTGATTCTAGAAACAGAATCCACGGTGAAATTAATAGGCAGACGTCACGACAATGGTTTAAAATTGTATGATTCCAAGTGTGACGGGGTTGCTTCCATTAGAACAAGTGGAAGATACTTAGTCAGCCATAAGCGGTTGAGCTAAGGAAGTACTTCTTTAGCTCGGTCGATTAACGCGCTGCCTTATAACACAGAGGTCCCGGCTTCGAGTCCCGGTGGAGACAAGCAATTTTGTAATGAAATTCATGCTCACCGGTTACACAAGCTTTATCCGTCGATACATCTTTATAATGAAAAAAGGCTTTAAGGCGACGAATTTAAGTTTGGTCAATCTAAGTTGAAACTAAGAGTACAGTACATAGATATTAGCTTTAAATGCTATATTTTTACTTACTACTGGTAACTCGCAAATATAGTATTCTGAGTCAGTACAAGAATCAGCGTCCCAACCCCAAACACCGTCACTGTTAAGATGTAATTCTACACAGCTCCCTCGCGGCTCGTCCGGTTCATTTTCTAAAAAGAGAAATAAAAATAAATACTATACTTTAAGATGTTTGTAGTTATAATTTTACCTCAAAGGTAAAATTATTCACAATATGTCCAAAAGCTGATATTTTACAAAAATCTATAAACACGAAAATTGTATAATGAATGAGATATTGAATTCTTAGGTATGTTAGGCCTACAGACGTCAGTTCTTTTGTTGGTGAGACTGGTTACCTGTAAATTGCAATATAGAGAATATAGCATTATTGTGAACTTTATGTTTTGATGACTACAGTTTACTAGTCAATCTTGCAAAATTTTGTAAAATTGTTCTATCTGTTACAAATTAGGGTTGCCAGTCCTAGTGACACAGACGCAAGGTAGACAATTATGATGACACCCCAGTCCAGACCTAGTGACACAGACGTAAAGTAGATATTTGTGATAACACCCCGGTCCAGTCCTAGTGACACAGACGTAAAGTAGACATTTGTGATGACACCACCGTCCAGTCCTAGTGACACAGACGTAAAGTAGACATTTGTGATGACACCCCCGTCCAGACCTAGTGACACAGACGCAAGGTAGACATTTGTGATGACACCCCGTCCAGACCTAGTGACACAGACGCAAGGTAGATATTTGTGATGACACCCCCGTCCAGACCTAGTGACACAGACGCAAGGTAGACATTTGTGATAACACCCCCGTCCAGACCTAGTGACACAGACGCAAGGTAGACATTTGTGATAACACCCCGTCCAGACCTAGTGACACAGACGCAAGGTAGACAGTTATGATAACACACCCCGTCCAGACCTAGTGACACAGACGTAAGGTAGACATTTGTGATGACACCCCCGTCCAGACCTAGTGACACAGACGCAAGGTAGACATTTGTGATAACACCCCCGTCCAGACCTAGTGACACAGACGCAAGGTAGACATTTGTGATAACACCCCCGTCCAGTCCTAGTGACACAGACGCAAGGTAGACATTTGTGATAACACCCCCGTCCAGTCCTAGTGACACAGACGCAAGGTAGACATTTGTGATGACACCCCGTCCAGACCTAGTGACACAGACGCAAGGTATACATTTGTGATAACACCCCGGTCCAGTCCTAGTGACACAGACGTAAAGTAGACATTTGTGATGACACCCAGTCCAGACCTAGTGACACAGACGCAAGGTAGACATTTGTGATAACACCCCCGTCCAGACCTAGTGACACAGACGCAAGGTAGACATTTGTGATAACACCCCCGTCCAGTCCTAGTGACACAGACGTAAAGTAGACATTTGTGATGACACCCCCGTCAAGACCTAGTGACACAGACGCAAGGTAGACATTTGTAATAACACCCCCGTCCAGACCTAGTGACACAGACGCAAGGTAGACAGTTATGATGACACCCCAGTCCAGACCTAGTGACACAGACGCAAGGTAGACATTTGTGATGACACCCCCGTCCAGACCTAGTGACACAGACGCAAGGTAGACATTTGTGATAACACCCCGGTCCAGTCCTAGTTACACAGACGTAAAGTAGACATTTGTGATGACACCCCCGTCCAGACCTAGTGACACAGACGCAAGGTAGACAGTTATGATGACACCCCAGTCCAGACCTAGTGACACAGACGCAAGGTAGACATTTGTGATAACACCCCGTCCAGACCTAGTGACACAGACGCAAGGTAGACATTTGTGATGACACCCCCGTCCAGACCTAGTGACACAGACGCAAGGTAGACATTTGTGATGACACCCCCGTCCAGACCTAGTGACACAGACGCAAGGTAGACATTTGTGATAACACCCCGGTCCAGTCCTAGTGACACAGACGTAAAGTAGACATTTGCGATGACACCCCCGTCCAGACCTAGTGACACAGACGCAAGGTAGACATTTGTGATAACACCCCGGTCCAGTCCTAGTGACACAGACGTAAAGTAGACATTTGTGATGACACCCCGGTCCAGTCCTAGTGACACAGACGCAAGGTAGACAGTTATGATGACACCCCAGTCCAGACCTAGTGACACAGACGCAAGGTAGACATTTGTGATAACACCCCCGTCCAGTCCTAGTGACACAGACGTAAAGTAGACATTTGTGATGACACCCCCGTCAAGACCTAGTGACACAGACGCAAGGTAGACATTTGTGATAACACCCCGGTCCAGTCCTAGTGACACAGACGAAAAGTAGACATTTGTGATGACACCCCCGTCCAGACCTAGTGACACAGACGCAAGGTAGACATTTGTGATGACACCCCCGTCCAGACCTAGTGACACAGACGCAAGGTAGACATTTGTGATAACACCCCGGTCCAGTCTAGTGACACAGACGAAAAGTAGACATTTGTGATGACACCCCCGTCCAGACCTAGTGACACAGACGCAAGGTAGACATTTGTGATGACACCCCCGTCCAGACCTAGTGACACAGACGCAAGGTAGACATTTGTGATAACACCCCGGTCCAGTCCTAGTGACACAGACGTAAAGTAGACATTTGTGATGACACCCGGTCCAGTCCTAGTGACACAGACGCAAGGTAGACAGTTATGATGACACCCCAGTCCAGACCTAGTGACACAGACGAAAAGTAGACATTTGTGATGACACCCCGTCCGGACCTAGTGACACAGACGCAAGGTAGACATTTGTGATGACACCCCCGTCCAGACCTAGTGACACAGACGCAAGGTAGACATTTGTGATAACACCCGGTCCAGTCCTAGTGACACAGACGTAAAGTAGACATTTGCGATGACACCCCCGTCCAGACCTAGTGACACAGACGCAAGGTAGACATTTGTGATAACACCCCGGTCCAGTCCTAGTGACACAGACGTAAAGTAGACATTTGTGATGACACCCCGGTCCAGTCCTAGTGACACAGACGCAAGGTAGACAGTTATGATGACACCCCAGTCCAGACCTAGTGACACAGACGCAAGGTAGACAGTTATGATGACACCCAGTCCAGACCTAGTGACACAGACATAAAGTAGACATTTGTGATAACACCCCGGTCCAGTCCTAGTGACAAAGACGTAAAGTAGACATTTGTGATAACACCCGGTCCAGTCCTAGTGACACAGACGTAAAGTAGACATTTGTGATGACACTCCCGTCCAGACCTAGTGACACAGACGCAAGGTAGACAGTTATGATGACACCCCCGTCCAGACCCTCTTGTATTTCCGTGTGTGATACATCTCTGTGTGTGTGATTGCAAACCTTCATTAAGTTACTCCCTTTGAAAAGCGGATTGTTACCCTGTAAGACACAGGAGAAGATTGTTACCCTGTAAGACACAGGAGAAGATTGTTACCCTGTAAGACACAGGAGAAGATTGTTACCCTGTAAGACACAGGAGAAGATTGTTACCCTGTAAGACACAGGAGAAGATTCTAATCATAAACCATAAGTAGTCAAAAGACAATCTAACAAACAACGGTTATAAAAAATATTGAATCTTGAATCTGAATCTACAAACATTATTGAGCATTGTTAATCCTACCAACAATCGAGGAATAAAATAACGGTAAAACGGGTCATGCACGCTCCAGTGTTTTAATTACCTTACCTTATGTAATTAAAAACCCGGTGCAAAATGGAAAGAAGTTGTGATTACGACAAATTAAACATATCTCCCAGCTTTGATCAATTGAGACAAAAATAAATTTCCTGAACGGGATACCGTCTGTGAAATGTTTGAAGAAATGACTTTAACTTTACTATTAAACATATTCAACATAAGCCGAAACCGAAAACAGTAGTGAGGTAAATGGTATATGTTTATAATGTTTAATTAACTCAACTCTTTACTCCATTATATTGTTTGAAATTGGAATATACTAGATGGAGTATTACTTCAATTCAACAATTTACATCAACCTATCAAAAAAAAAAGCAAAGTTAAATTCAACCAGTATTAAATACACTAATGCAAGTAATATACAAACAAGATGTTGATACAAATTTACTTACGATGTACAAGTTTTGTCGAAGGGAAAGAACTGTAGGTAAACGGACAGAAAGTCACAGGACATAAAGTCACAAATTTGATAGGACAAAAAGTCACAAATAATTTTTTGACAATTGTTTAAATATATTTTGAAATATTTTATTTTTATGACAAATAAGCATTTTTAAGTTAGGAAAATTGCTCATTAACCTCGATAAGTGAAAATGTATTTAAATTTTAATCATGCAAAGGATATATTTATTGGCAAAATGACGCCATTTAAGTACCAAGCCATTTTGACATTTTGTTTTCATAACAATTATTTGATCATTATTGATATTTGTTGAATACATTTTAATTACAAAGTTGCTTTAAACTTCAAGAAAAATACAAAAAAATCTCAAAACTGAATTGTGACTTTTTGTCCTGTGACTTTCTGTCCTACATTCGAACTGTACATAGTTCTACAATATGTGCAATATAGTTCCGACTATATATATATAAAGATAACCTTTAGTTTGCAAATGAACAAAAACAAATACTTTAAAAGGCAAACATTTTTTTATTCTATTTTAAAATAATATTGAGACTAAGAAAACAATATATATTGGTTTTATTTGGGTTTCAGAGGAAAATACTGTTTTATTTGATGCTGTTAGTCATGTCAACGAGAAGAACAACAACACAATTCATTTTGGAATACGAAAAGGTCTTAAATTAATTTCGTTACTACCACAGCTTTTTTTACACAAAATTAGAGGCTCTCAAGAGCCTGTGTCACTCACTTTGGTCTATATGCATATTCATCAGGATACTCTCCAACATTGTTGAAGAAAACAGAATTAATGATAAATATCTGTTTTTATGTTGTATCTTATATTGCTGATCATTGAAGTCTGTTTAGTTTCTCTCTATCTAAATGATCTTTTTCCGACGTAGTCGGTATAGTTTCGGTTTGTGCCCTTTGAACTTAAGGACGCTTAAATATGGCAACAGAATACGCATGCTCGAAAATCCTTTCTGTGATTGAACAAAATGCTAACATGGTGGGTGATTTGGTTGTGTTTGAAAAAACGTCTCGTTAATTATATCGTGATGGAAAACAAGTGAAAAACTATAAATATTTGAACTAGATCTTACAAAGATTTATATTTTTATTAAAATAATTGTTTCTCCAATAGCTCTTTGCATCCGTGATAGCTGTTTATTCGGGACAATTATATAATTTTTAATGTACACTTTGTTGTACGAACGTACATGACTTTTAGAACGCACCTACGCATGTGAGATTTCCGCGGGGTTTGGTGAATGTAAACAGAAAGAAACGAGGACCGAGAATACTGAACACAAACAGAGAAAACGTTATTTAAATGGTATCTTTGTGCTTCTGAAGGTTATCGAAATGATAGTTTAAACGTATACTCAATTTTAAATACGTCGGATGTCTTTTTTAAAGATAGTTCTTGTTTAGCTTTTGCTCCAAACACAAAAGAGGGTAAAAAAAACTCCTATAAAGAGTAACAGTCTACTAATTATATCAGCAAAATTTGACTTGTTAGTAGGTCTTTTCTTGCTTATCATTTTTGATTATCTAAGTTTCTATCTATCTATTATAATTTTTATCATATAAAAACGCAAAAAAGTGGTAAAGGGCAATAACTCCAATAATGAGTCGTCGGACAATTTCCACCTTGTCTTAATTGTAGATCTTGTCTTGCTGATCATTTTTGTATAATTAGTTTTTTTTTCTATCTATTATAAGTTTTAAGATACAAGACAAAAACGCAAAAAAATGTACAAATCAGCATCAAAGGGCAATAACTCGAAGAAGGAGTCAACTGACGATTTCAACCATAAAACTAATTTGTAGAACTTGTCCTTCTGATCGTTTTTGCAATTTGTCATTTAAGGGCAATCACTCCTACAGGGAATCGTCTGACAGTTTTGACGTATTTGGATAATTGGTAGAGCTCAACATTCTGAACAATTTTATCCTTTTCAGATTTCCTCTTTTTATAACGGTTATCAGAATAATAGACAAAACTTGCATTTTACTCCATATGTTCATTTTTTTTTGTCATGTCAGCCATTTTTGTTGGCAGGCGGGGTCATCGGACACATTTTTTAAACTGAATACTCTTATGATGAATGTGGCCAAGTTCGATTCTATTTGGCCCAGTAGTTTCAGAGTTGAAAATTTTTGTAAAAGATCACAAAAATTTACGAAAAATTGTTAAAAATTTACTATAAAGGACAATAACTCCTTTAGGAGTCAATTGACAATTTTGGTCATTAAACTTATTTGTAGATCTTACTCTGCTGAACATTATTGCTGTTTACAGTTTATCTCTATTTATAATAATATTAAAGATAATTTCCAAAAAACTGCAAAATTTCCTTAAAATTACCAATTCAGGGTCAGCAACCCAACAATGGGATGTTTGATTCGTCTGAAAATATCAGGGCAGGCAGAACTTCACTTGATGAACATTTTTACCACATGTAAAATTTGCTCTAAATGCTTAGTTTCAGAGGAATAAAGAAGCGGTACTTATAAGCTTGCAAATTAAACTTTTAATGGTTTGATTTGGTTAAATGTTACCCTACATTTGAACAAATGGCTTCGATGTTTGATGTTAGCAAAAGAGGGGCGAAAGATATCAGAGGGACATTCAAACTCATAGATCGAAAATAAACTGACAAAGCCATGGCTAAAAAAGAAAAAGACAAACAGGCAAATAGTAGTACACAGGATACAACATAGAAAAAACTAAAGACTAAGCAACACGAACCCCACCAAAAACTGGGGGTGATCTCAGGTGCTTCGAAAGGGTAAGCAGATCCTGTTCCAAGCTATCACTGAAATTTAGCCAATTCTTCATCAAGCTTTCAGTTTAATTCAAATTCAAATTCAAATATTTATTGCCATGTAAACTTTAAACATTAAGTTTGTGACATACAAAATAATAAACAATATAACTATATTTCACATATATATATATACACAATCATTCATTTACAGTAAATATTCCAGTGTCCCCTGTCCTCAGTTCTAATGACCTTTTGATGTAGGACCCCAATTTATTTACTTGTGATGGTGTTGATGGATTGAGTATAAAAATCAACTTTTCTTCATCAGATAAATCTTTAACAGAAAAATTAAAATCCAAATTGTTAAGAAAGTTATTTCTTAGTTCCATATTTAATTTACAATCTAATATAAAATGTTTTTCGTTTTCTAATGTTTTACATTTAAGGCATAATCTCTGCTCTCTAGGAATATTAGTATGTCTGCCTTTTTCTATATTTAAATTATGGTCACTAATTCTTAGTTTTGTTATTAATTTTCTATATGTAAAGTTTGATGTTCTTAAATAGTCTTCAAAACGTAAATTTTGTTTAAGATTCTTATATAAATAAAGTTTACTTTTTTCATCAATGTTTTGCATCTTATCATGTATCAAATTTTCAAAGTAGTTTTTAGAGCTTGTTTTTATATAAACTTTAAATGAATTATTTATTTTTTTGTCTGAACTAGTATTTTGTTGAATTTGTGCTATATCTAAATAAAGTTCACTTAAAATATTTTTTACATATGTAAACCAGGAGTATACTCCTTCTGAGTCTAAGTTTTTACTGAGTGTGTAAGCTTCTTTCAAAAGAGGATTTAACTTGCAGCATTCAAATCTCTTTAAATATAATAAAGTTTGTGTTTTAATATTAAATTCTATAGGAAGTCTCCCCAATTCAGCTCTAGTTGCAAGATTAGATGCATTCTTTCTAGTTCCTAGTAAAAATTTACAAAAATGCAAGTGTAATTTTTCAATTGGACTTTTTTCTGCAAAACTTAAAATATCTACTTCTTTTCCAGAATTTAAAGCTGCTCTAAAAAGAGATATATATGTGTCTAAATATGTAACTTCAGAGTTGTATATCATTATTGGTTTTATGAGGGAATCAAAGAGGTGGCATGCAACTTTGACTGGTAAATTATTCAAAGACTTTGTGTAAGCTTTCAACCCAAATAATGCTTTTTGGGCTTTTTTGACAAGTTCTTTAGTACTATGTGACATGTTGCCATTGCATTTAATTAATAAGCCTAAAAATGAGTATTCTGATACATTATCAATGTTACTGTTTTTAAAATTTAAAAATGATTTTTCTAGTTTAGAGCATGTCCTATTAAATATGATAGCATGGCCTTCAGCTGAAGAATGGGAATCTATGAAGGGTGATTGGCCAGAATTGGAAGAAGCAGTTGGATCTATAATGATGGCATCTCCTATAGAATAAATCGCCCAACCGAAAACCAGGCACTGTTTTATTGCGGACATCGTCATGTATACACTTTGTGCATACACAAGTCATAATAGACACAGGAAATAAGATTCTGGTTTCCAAGGTCATTACAGTGACGCGATGACTTACAGATTGATGGATGGGATCGGTCCACACCGTCACGAGATATTACCGTTTCCGCGTGATTGGTACTTACTTATATATATACCATATATATGTTATCCGTCTGAACATCCTATTGCAACACCATATACTGTAAGGCAGCTACGCAATCGAAATGCAATAATCCGCGATCAACGCAAATTTGCCAATGAAAATATTCGTGCAAGAAGAGTTTATGTAGAACATTTCATAAGGCAAATTCAAATTTATAAAATAATAGGCATAGTTGAAATGATATTGCACCTATTGTAGAACTATGTGCCGCTCTTTCCCTACGACGAAACCTGCTTCTTGATGAATGTAAATCATAAATAAATTGTATCAACATCTTAAATTGTATATTTCTTGCATTCGTGTATTTATAATGGTTGAATTTAACTTTGATTTTTTCCAGTGGCGGATCCAGGGGGGGGGGGGGGTCCGGGGGTGCGCACCCCCCCCCTTTATTTTTGCCGATCAATGCATTTGTATCGGGACATATGTTTTGCACCCCCCCTTTGCCCTGGGTGCCCTGGGTTAGCACCCCCCCCTTTCGAAAATTCCTGCATCCGCCCCTGTTTTCATAGATTCATGTGAATTGACGAATTGAAGTAATACTCCGTCTTGTGTATTCAAATTTCAAACAATATAATGGAATAAAAGGGAAAACGGTACTATTTATTCTGCCATAGCATGCATAGGCGACAATACTAACAATTCCTAAATTTACCACTTTTTATAATAAAAACCTGGATAAAACAGTTATGTGTGGTGTTAGTACTTTATCATTCTATTTTAAAAATTAAAGCCAAATAGTATCATGACCAATTTCCAACGGAGCTTGTTTATGTTATCCATGCCCACCGTCATTTTACAACAAATTTTTGAAATTTTGGAAGCCTTTTCGAATAATTCTCTAGAAAATATTTCAAAAATTTCCTAATTTGACTTTCGTCATCTGCCTTGGGTACACAAAAGGCCAACCTTATGCTGGGAAAATGTAATACTACCGTTTTTCCAAAAGGATTGTCATTGAGATAATTAACATTATAAATATTTACCATTTACCTCACTACTATTTTTGGTTTTCGGTATCAGTATCGGTATCGGTTTCGGTTTCGGTATCGGCTTATGGTGAATGAACCTTAAGCTTTGTAAACAATGAAACCCGTATTCATATCATTCCACCTATATCTTGTACTAAATATCTGTTAAAGTTCAATTGTCGTCATACTAACCTATTCCAAATGGCAGAGCGTTGAAATCAAACTTTTTGTTGTTTCCTTTAAACACAAAGTTCCCGGGACTGTTCAAATCGTTGGCACCAGTCCAAACATCACATCGTTGTCACCTGGATGTAAGTAAATGTAAATTACATGATTTAAATAAAATTGAATGCTTATTTTTTGTAATTTTACATGGTTGTTTAAAGAGTTAAACGTGCTCAAATTAGTTGTATAAAGTGCGGAATATTACATGTAAATGCTACAACCATCATGAAATTACTATAGTTAAATCAAGCTATTCGGTTTGTTAAGCCTTGTTTTAATGTTGTCATGCAAGGGAGCACGTGTAGTCAGCCATGTTGCATTGTATCAGGAAATAAAATATAGGTTTTGGAATGCCTCAACCAATCAAAATTACGAAATCGTATGAAACTTCCTATTTAATTTTCTAGTGATTATATATAAAGCCAGCTAGTGTATCCTGGCCCTCTTTTGTTTTGTATGGATCTGGAATATCTCAGCGTCGATTTTACCGTGAAATTTAATTAAATCAAGCCTCGTGAGCCAATTGTTATTCCACAGCCTCGTGTTATTCCAGAGCCTCGTGTTATTCCACAGCCTCTTGTTATTTCAGAGACCAGGGTTATTTCAGAGCCACTTGTTAATCCGCAGCCTTGTGTTTTTAATGAGACCAGGGTTATTCCAGAGCCACTTGAAATTCCACAGCCTTGTGATTTTCATGAGACCAGGGTTATTTCAGAACCACTTGTTATTCCAGAGCCTCGTGTTATTTCAGAGCCACTTGTTATTCAAGAGCCTCGTTATTAAGGATTTCAGAGCCACTTGTTATTCCAGAGCCTTGTGTTTTTCATGAGACCAGGGTTATTCCAGAGCCTTGTGTTTTTCATGAGACCGAGGTTATTTCAAGCCAATTGTTATTCCTCAGCCTTGTGTTTTTCATGAGACACGCGTGACCGTTGAAATCACATTATCGCTGCTAAAGGAACAGTAGACATTAGGCCATTAAAATAAAAGGCGGAAGATACCAAAAAAGGACTCCACTGAGAAGTAAAAAAAATATAGGATATAGATAGTACAATTTCAAAGCTTGATTGAACATGTCATGGTCTTGTGTAACAATGAATACATTATATAAAGTCCTTAGCACAGGTAACTGACACTGGACATATATATCCTTATGCATCTTACAATTATCGTTTGGCTACATATTATATAATATCTTTATTCCTATACAGCCAATACATTGCATCGGTACAGAGATTATGCCAGGGAATGGAGGCATGGTTTTTTTTAAAGTAGATTTCAAATCTTTTCAGAAAGATAAATGGTCAGTGTCATGTATAGCCTGCTCAGATGGTTATCGCTTACTCTAAGTTATTTACAGAGGATTTACGAAATGTATGAAAGTTAAAATATATCAAACTTATCTAATGGGTTTACCTCCCTTTACTAATGCCCCACTTTTAAAAAAAGAAAACGAAGACATACTTACCGATGCCAAATTTCCGTCGGAGAGCGTTAATCTCATTTAGACTATCAGGTACTAAGAGATAAGCTCCATTAGTACTGGTACATACGGCCTGAAATTAAAAGAAGTTCAATTCAACTCATGCAAACTAATTTAACAGACTAAAATGTACTTTAAACTTTCTCTCGTTTGAATTAATTTACATTGAACCCTGTCAGGGCCTTTTATAACTTACTTGTTACTATACATTATAGGTTTTGCTCATAGTTGAAGAACGTGCGGTGATTTAAGTATGTTCGTACTCTGTTTCAAAATAACAAGCTTTTTAAAAGACTGTAATACATTGAAAGTATTTAAATAAAGAAACTAATAAAGCAGAAAAAAAATGAAGGTTCGTGTGCTTGTTTTCGAGATATAAGCCATTGAAAATTTGGCGGGAAATACTTCTCTCTAGATTTTTCATACATTTTACATAAGCACCTTTCTTCTTTCAAAAACATTGAAAAATAACAAGGATTTTATAAGACTTTCGAAGATGACATTTTAAACTGTATGTAATCAAATTATGGTAAGGAAAGTAGGGGTTAGTGGGCAAAATTTTTAATGGCACTACATGGATAAAACCAGAGGATTTCGAATACTGGCAAAAAAATCAAAAAAGGGGAGAACAATACAGTCTGTAAGAGTTGGTCTCTCTACATGATAGATAGTTGCATCACTTGGCAATCACTGCATCCTCATTATACTTAGGGAGCAACCATTTAACTTCAAGGGGGTATGGTTTTTTGTCTGAGTCAGATTATTTTTTTTAGTTTTTCAACGCTATGATATCAATCAATTTTTTTTTCAATATTTAACACTATATAAAGGTATGGGTAAAATTGGATTCAGAATATTTTTTTTTCATCTGCTTGACCAGAATATTTTAGAAAAAACCACATCGTTCTATAAGATTGTATAATTATGCATATAGGTACTATTTGAGCTGATAAATATATGAATGGGTTATGATTTCACTGTGAAATATATGTATTGGTAGGGATTTCACAATTATTCAATATATATATGGGGGGGGGGGGGGGGGGGGGGGGGGGTTAAATCCCAGCTGCACAACTGTACCCAAAATCCCATGTTGATCCCATGGGACCCTCCCCCCCCCCCCCCACATTGAAGTTAAATGGCCGTTC
Organism: Mytilus edulis; assembly: GCA_019925275.1. Taxonomy (NCBI): domain Eukaryota; kingdom Metazoa; phylum Mollusca; class Bivalvia; order Mytilida; family Mytilidae; genus Mytilus; species Mytilus edulis. The sequence continues at coordinate 110,648,898 of CM034352.1, read as the reverse complement.
CCTTACCTCTGTATAGGTCATGGAAGTTTTTTGACGCTGGTCGATTTGCAAGCAACAATCAATTCATAAAAAGATATCAACAAACATTTTAATCTATATAACTTTCAACTGCATGGTAGAAAGTCTAGGTTCTTTTTTTACAACGAAGTACGGCCAGTGGAAGATAGGACAAGAGCGTCTTGATGAACATATTGTTTTGAAACATAGGGTTATAATATTTGTTAATGTTTTTGTATGATGCAATTTGTAATTTGTCACAAACTGTCTAATTCAAATGTTTTAATCTTAAGACTACAACAATAGCATGCACTGCCACATATATATCGTTTGGATTTGATCATCAGTGGTAAATATGTGTTGAATGCTACTTTTAACGACCTTAATTGTGTTATGGCGGCTGTTTTGTAGGGGCCTCGGTGGCCAAGTGGTCTAAGTGTTATGGCGGCTGTTTTGTAGGGGCTTCGGTGGCCAAGTGGTGAATGCTACTTTTAACGACCTTAATTGTGTTATGGCGGCTGTTTTGTAGGGGCCTCGGTGGCCAAGTGGTCTAAGTAGTCAAACTACTGTATTGCTAGCCAGGACGTGGGCTTGTAATCCACACGTGGTTCTCTCTGGGCATTCCGGATTCATCCACCAATAAAAACTGACCGCCACAAAATAGCACAATAGTGCTGAAAGTGGCGTTAATCAACAACCAATCAACCAATTAATGTGTTGGTGGAGAGAGCCAAGGCAACCTAGAGAAAAATCACCAATATTCGGTAAAGAAAAGTGAGCATCTTTGTGAATGAGGATCTGAGAGGACATGCTGCCATTGCTCACTGTAAAGGAACTATGTTGACAACTCGGCCATCGTCCCCTCCTCTCAAAAATAACCCCACCCAAACAAGTATGATCACTGTAAAGGAACTATGTTGAACACTCGGCAATCGTCCCCTCCTCTAAAAAATAACCCCATCCAAACAAGTATGATCACTGTAAGGAACTATGACATAATGTGGACCATTCGGCTATCATTCCCTTCTCTCAAAAATAACACCACCCAAACATGTATCAACAGAAAGAAATATCTTATACATCAGCAGACTGCCAATTCCTTATATCGTTTAGTCCACCAAACAAGTAACAGTTCGGACTGATTTGTTGGTCATCAAGCTTCGAATAACCAACTGGACACGTTACTGCTGGACAATCGGCACCCCCAACTGCACCTCCAACTGCACCCCCATCTGCACCTCCAACTGTTGTAGCTAAAGTAAAAATCATATGACAATATACTCCGTTTTGAAATACCGTTGAAATATATTTTTTTCGTTGCTTTATTGTATTTTTCCTTAAGAATGCCAACAGAAAGATTGAACAAGATTTTATTATTTGGAATGTTTATAATACGAAATCTTTTTTAACGAATTGTTTGTTTTATGTGTTTTGGGTTTCAGTCTCATAAAACGTATGTTCACAGTTGCATTTTCTTAATTTAGTGTAATTTTTAAATGCTTTTTTAGGGCAGACACATCAATTCAGTTACAGCAAGGTTAAAGACATTCAAATATAGTGATAAGGGACATAATGTGTTAAAAGATCATGTGTCCGCGCGTCGCTTATTTTACTTTCTATTTAAACGATCTTTCGGGATCCTCAGGTTTTATCGTAATGATAAACACCTTTAAAAATGTGTTGGCAGACATTTCATTGGTTGATATAAGTGTTATCAGATCCTACATATTTACTTACGTGAAGAAGACCCTAACAACGATGAAACAATCAGCAGTAAAACAAAAAGTCCAAGAATGCCTGATAAACCTGATAAACCTAAGTAAACAATAAATATATAGATGATAGTGTTGTTTATGTAACATTATAAATCATTCTAATATGACGTCCTCATTAATATTTGTAAACAAAGCCGTGTTCTAATTAGCACAAAATGTATTGTTTTTATTAAACACAATTTAAATTCGTTTTGCTTAATCTTTAGTTTTCTGTGTAGTGTTTTGTAAATCGCTATTTTTGGTCGGGTTTGATTTCGACTTCCGGTTTTGAATTTCCCCATTAGTATCCCACTTTATAATAGAGCAACAAGATGTGTTATTGTAGCTATTGATAGAATCTATCGCTTTTGCAGAAAAGAAGTCATAATTGAGGGTCATCGTGGGATTTGAAAAAAAAACAGAAAATGATGTGCAAACAATTTGAACAAAAAGCAGAAAAAATAGAAATAAAGAAAAAAATTATATACAAAAGTTAAAAGATAAAGATTAGAATAAAGAAAAATAAGTAAAATAATTAAGAAAAGTAATAATGGAGTGTTCAAATATAAAGATGAGTGAATAATTAGCATAAAAGATTAAAGAAAAGTGAACATGACCTTCAAAAATTAAAGAATATAATGAAATGAACACCCCAAAAGCAATAATATCATAGTAATCCATTGTTAACCTTCATCCGTATTCTCTTCATTATCTCTCAACTGGAAAATTTGGGTTGATGGCGCTGGATCATCTATAAAACCGCTGACAAAAGAAGTCTTAAGGAGGAGTATGCCTAGTAATACTGACAGGAAGATCAGTCGGTGCTTTGAAAAGAAATAAAAACATAACTTTTGTCGCATTCGGCACACCTCGGCAGATCTACCAATCTAACCAGATGTAGGGTAGCGGAATCTGCCGAATGTAGCCGATTGCCATTGTCGTTGGTCATAAGCACTCCCTCTAGCAAATTCAGTGATGCACTGCGTTTAAAAATGCCATTGAAATGCATTCATTGGTTACAGGTTAACTGAAAGTCTAATGAAACGAGTTTCTGGTGATTATGATGAATTTTAAGAAATTATAGAACCAATGTTGACGATCGTAAAGTTTCAGTGAGAAAATTCAGTATGTATGTGAAGTTAGCGGCCGGTTCGTTAATCAATATTCGATATTCAAATAAAGTTGAAAATCATAAAAAAAAAAAATTTGATAATATTAAAAGCATGATTTTCATAGTTAGGAGGAGTGAAAATATACGTAGGAAATCGTTTTATGACCCCTTCAAGCTGTCGTAAATTCTCGTTGTATCGAATATAAACCCTTATGTAAGTTCCATATTTGTTTTTATGTAATATAGATTTTAATTAATAAAACGACATCAAAGATGTAATTCTATATTGCATAAAGACAAATATGCAACTTACATAAGCATTGGTAAGGGTTTATTTTCGAGAACAACGAGAGTTTAAGACAGCCTGAAGGGGTCATAAAACGTATCTTTTCACTCCTATCAACTATGAAAATCATGCTTTTAATGTTATCAAATATTTTAATGTTTTATGATTTCAACTAAATTTGAATATCGAACCGACTGCTAGCAGCCAGTTGGATATTGAATATCGAATATGTGTTTTTTTGTACTGGTATGGATAGTAAAACCCACATTGACAGAAACAAGTGCCTGTGCTCACACGGTAACGAAAAATCTGTGTGTTGTTCACATAATATCAATGTGTACCTCAATCTAAACACAATTGTTGTTTTAAGAAATGATTTGGTCGTAGGTTGATGATTAAAATGTCTCATTATTTACCCAAAACAAGAACCATTACTAAAAACATGTGCAAATACTTGTCAAAGAAGTTGGCACTCGTCTCATCCGATATAATTCTATATTAATTGCAACTCTTTTTCTTATAGAAAGCCACTGTGTGTGTGTAATAAGTAAAGTTGTATCAATAATTGGTATTGCATTCTTTCATGCATATGTTTTTTTCGATATTTTATTCAGATAAGAAGCATTGTGTACGGTGTTTAGCTGACCACATAAATCTTTCTGTACGGTGCATAGTTAAGTTGCTGTACACCGTACACAAAAACAAACTTAGATAACAACAGATACCAAAGGGACAAACTAGTAAGTCGAAAATAAACTGACAACGCCATGGCATAAACAAAACGAAAAAAAAGCAAAATTTTAAAACAAGCAACAGTTTGCAACTTGACTTACATCTAAAAATTGACAATGAGGGTCGGTTGAAAACAAAACTTAACGACAAAAGAGATGATTTCAGCTTTCCAATTGTGAACTTTCCATTTCTAAGTAGCAACATTTCAGCAGCACCTGCATACGGGGTATATATATCCAAATTGACACGATATTCCCGTGCTTGCATTTCCTATCATGATTTTCTTGATAGAGGGTTGCTGCTCACAAGAAAGCTATTAAACCAAGAGTTCCAAATGGTGAAGTTGAAATCATCCCTTCGTAAATTTTACGGACGCCATCACGAGTTGGTTGACCGTTATGGAATTACCGTTTCACAAATGATATCGGATATGTTTCTTACGTCGTAACTACAATCTCCTTCCCTTTTATGAATGTGACCTACCGAATTAGACTATTTACCGGATTTGTAATCACATAAGCAACACGACGGGTGCCACATGTGGAGCTGGATCTGCTAACCCTCCCGGAGCACCTGAGATCACCCCTAGTTTTTGGTGGGGTTCGTGTTGCTTATTCTTCAGTTTTCTATGTTGTGTCATGTGTACTATTGTTTGTCTGTTTATCTTTTTCATTTTAAGCCATGGCGTTGTCAGTTTATTTTCGATTTATGATCATTTATGAGTTTGACTGTCCCTTTGGTATCTTTCGTCCTCTTTTACAAAACATATAACATGGAAAACAAAAGACTGAGCAATACGAACCCCACATAAACCAAAGGATGATCTCAGGTGCTCCGGAAGGATTGGAATATATTGTTCCACATGTGGCACCCATCGTGTTAAAAAGGTTCTAATGTGATAGAAGTTGAATTCTTCGCAGTTACATATATATAGACGTCGCGTACGGTGTTGGTGTTAGTTTTGGTAACGTTAGTTTGACGTTATTTTTCATGCATTGTATAAATAACGTCGTACTTTTTTCATTTCGTGCAGTTCAATCATACAGCATAATTTATATGACCGGTTCGCTTGACTTGCTACGTATAGAACAGAAACGAAAAGCGGCACATATTTTTTAAGTAAAGTAAAATTAAAACGGAAAATTATATACTTTTAAATATAGTATCCCCTTAGAGCAAAGACATTTACTCTTTCTTTTTGATTGTAATAGGATAATTAAAAAAAAGTTTAAACCGCTGTCTTTTCTGCTGCTTTTTCTTTTAGGGTTAACATATTTATTTATATTGGATTCGGAAACAAGTTATTACAACTTATAAGGATCCGTTTCCACTTTAAGGGTGTGAGTGCTTCCTCGAAGCCTTAAACCTGCTCTTTTCCAAATCTACAAGGTGTCTTTTACGTGCAACAGATATTGCTCTCGCTTAACACGGGTCAGCCATCTATCGTCCCTTTCAGACAGACTATCATTGTTTAAAAAGACCATACTCGCAAATGTTGTTAAGGGCTTATTCTCAGTTTATCCGCTTTTGATAATTTCTGAATAAAAGTTTTATTAGTTGAATAGTTTGTTTTATCACTTGTATTTAAAAATGTTAAAAGAATAAATACAAAATTAACAACAACAAAAATAATTTAATCAAATTTGACGATTGCATAAACACTCGGAAATTAAATTTCAACTATGAACAAGAACACAGATGGGCGCAGATAATTTTAACGAAAAATGTTAAACTACTAGGGACATTTTAGCGAAGACATTAGAGCCCATTTTAAGCTGGGGTCACACATTCATGATTTTTACTGCCGTCCTTGACAGGACTATTCCGATTAAAATTTGTCCAAAGTCTGATCAAGATCCTGTGAATCGTGGATGGAAATTAAACTTGAATTAAAATTTGTAAAACAAATGATTTAATCACGACAACAATCAGATATTGACCAGGAAGCGTCGATATTCAACCGTTTCCAAGCGAATTTATCCCGATAATCCCGTTCTGAATCCGCTTCTAATTCAATTTGTATCTTTCGCCTGGTAAAATTCGACCAAGTCTGTCACGACTGCGTCCCGATTCTACCGAATGTATTCCGACAGAGATCAGACAGTGACCAGACAGTGAACCGACTCTGACGGAAATTATCCGTTCGAAAACTGTCGGCATATTCGGGATGATCAGGTACTGTCTGAACGTAACCCTATCACGGTCCTCTCTATCGCATTGCAAACGGCTTTGTCTGGTCTCAGTCGTATTGTATTCTGTAATTGTCAGGACTCTGACGTGGGTATCATTGACGAATTTTGTATTGATAACGGGACTATTCTAGAACGGTTTCGGCAAAAACGGTTCGCAATTGACAAGATCTGGATGCAATCTGGACTCAATCGGCAGAAAAAAAGCAATGAAAAATTTCTCCAATCATTCCCGTTCCACAGGACACCGTCCAGAATACACAGAACATTGTTAGGATTTTGATCCGATACAGCAGAATCTGTCATGCACGAAATAGGCACGATTGTAATCTGACTAGACAAAATCAGCTATAAGAATTTATAAATTTGATATATCAAATCCCTTTCGCACTGATTGTGCATGGGTTTTCCCTTGTAGATCTCGCGCATGGGTCTTTGTTTTGAATAAAATGTGTCCAAACAATATAAATATTGAAACAAATATATAAAGAAAAATGCAAGGATGAATGTTAGGATGTTTCATTAATCATGCCTTGCATGTGCCCATCGAAATTGATAAAGAAACATGCCAGACTATTTGACGAAAAGGAAGATTTTTTATTCATGCAAGTTCATATATGTTCCTAGAAACACAAATATCTCAATAGAACTATCCATGACGTTCTGACTTGAAAATGTGCAATATAAATGGATCATTTTTTTATTATTATAATCGTTCGTTCTAAGACACCAGGTATGGCAAGCCGTTCTGGTCAAAACTATGTTTAAACCATTTTTCGAAAAATTTACACACTGAGAATTACAACAAAGCACACTGAGATTTTAAAATTACACACTGAGAATTGAAAATTACACACTGAGAATTGAAAATTACACACTGAGATTTCATAAAGACGCACTGAGATTACAAAAATGAAAAACGCACACTGAGAATTGAAATTACACACTGAGAATTGAAAATTACACACTGAGAATTGAAAATTACACACTGAGAATTGAAAATTACACACTGAGATTTCAAAAAGACACACTGAGAATAAATAAACTGAAAACACACACTGAGAATTTGAAATTACACACTGAGAATTTAAAATTACACACTGAGAATTTAAAATTACACACTGAGATTTGTGCGCACTTTTTATGCGCACATATCTTATTAGCATACTTAATCTGAATATATTACAAGCTTATAAAACAACAAGGGGACAGAACTCGTTAGTCCTTCGATTTGGTTCCAAATTATTAATAAAAAAAACTTTAGAAATACAAGAAAAGAAAAATACCACTTACTCTTATTACAAAATATAACCAAATGGTGAAAAACTTTATTAAAATTATAAGAAAACATTGGAACAATCTGCAAAAGAATGCAGTGAAAGTTTTACTCAAGTGTCTCTTATAGCATATAAAGGTAACAAAAATATAAAAGATTAACTAGCGAAATCAGGGAAACAGTTTGAAGACTTTTGAAAAGGGACCCACGGTTTTAAGTTAAAAAAATCATCCCGATACACTGGTAGTAATGTTCTGAATTATAGGCAACAAACTTATGAATATGAGCGATGTTAAGTCTTGAAATTTATTACGAATGTTGGTTGAAGGAATCGCATTTCATTATAATGACAAGAGTTCTTGAGATCAAGATATTAATCTTGAATTATTCATCTCATGAATATTCATTAGTAATTTGCATATTAATCTCAGTGTGTATTTTTGAAATCTCAGTGTGTAATTAACAATTCTCAGTGTGTGTTTTTCAATTTATTTCATCTCAGTGTGTCTTTTTAAAATCTCAGTGTGTAATTTTGAATTCTCAGTGTGTGTTTATTTTGTTTTTCAAATCTCAGTGTGTAATTTCGATTTCTCAGTGTGTTATTTTAGGTTTTTAAATCTCAATGTGTATTTTTTTCGAAAAAAGGGTTTAAACATAGTTTTGACGGCTTGCCATAACCAGGTCCCATGTACTGAGTATAGAATTTTCAAACTAGTCCCCAAAACTGCCTCAAATAATAGATAAAAGGGGAAGGAGAAACATTTAACCTGTTTAGAAAGTTTTAAATAAGTATTCAATGACATATTTGTCGCTGAACGTCAGATGAACAATCAATCAATACCCCCCCCCCCCCCCCCCCACAAAAAAAAAATGCGCCAATTTTGGTTTCGCAATGTTTCAATCAATCTCATTATTATGATTAATTCATATTATTGGTAGTGAAATTCACAATTTTTTAAATCAAATTGACAATTTGTTTTTTTCTAATTGATAATTTGTTATATCAAATTGATAATTTGTTATATCAAATTGATAATCTGTTATATCAAATAAGAAAAAAATGTTAGATCAAATTAATAATTTGTTATATCAAATTGATAGGCTAATTCTCGACTCCTAGGAGTCGAAAGACTAGGAGTCGAGATTAAGAATTGAACGATGGACAGATAGTGCGTGAATTTTTCTTGCTTCCTGATTGGAAGATATTACGAGACATGAATAATCAAAGTTTATTGATTGGTTAGGACAATCCAAACCAAGTAAATGTCCTTCAATCCCGTAGAGTATCGGATTTGTCCTCTCTATTTTAGCAATTAGATTTTACACAGGTAACCTTTATCTATAAATAGTCGAATCTTCTGGAGTAAACAACACGTTAAACGATAATAATTCATAGCGTGTGACCTCACGTGTGTGGTAAAATTTGCTGATTGATGCACGTGGCTATTCTAGTAAATAAATTAATCTACAAAGCGAGAGCACTTTCCATTTTCATCAGCTAAGAGTCGAATAGCCTTTTTGAAAGGCTAACGCTTGTATGTTATATCAAATTGATAATTTGTTATATCAAATTGGAAAAAGATAATTAGAATGGTACGTCACGAAAGGCTTCCGTAATATTTGCGACGTTAGGCACTACACATGTCAAGTTTTACAGAACGTAACGTCAAACAGTCATTCCCAAAAAATGGGTACAATTCGAATGTAGACACTGTTAAAAAATAAATTTCAACTGAGCAGAGAGAGAGTGTTGTTTTCTTCTTTGTCTATATCTAGTCTGTCATTTTTTTAATTTTTACTTACACCATTTTAGTTGTTTTCTAGTTTTAGCATTTTTTGTAAGACAAGGTAAGTATGAACGTATCGGAGGTTAGTGTTGTATAAAGTCATCTTAAAAATTGCATTAGAGAAAAACACAAGATTTAAATCCAGGCTCATGTGAAATGGGTTACATTTACCACCATAGCAAACTGATTTATACGTATTATTCTGTATATATTGAAAGCAAATACCAATTTTAAGGTCTGAATTAATATAGTGTTTAAAAAATAATTCAAATAAGTAGTTTTCACAACTTATTTAGTAATAAATTTAAACTAATGAAATGTTATGCTGTATAATATTTTAGTTTTATAATACAGCTTTCCAGGAAAAACCCTATTATTTATGTTTTGAATCACTTGTATGTATTTTTTATGCTTGTATTAATCCACACCCCCATCTTTGTTACGGAGGTTGATATCAAACCAGTATCTGAATGCTGATACATAGTAACACTTAACTCTTTAATGCTAGCTTTTCTAAACAATTTAATGACATTACAAACTAAAAAACTGTTTTCTATCAAGTTATATGTTTCTTTTAGTCAAATGGACTTGTTCTTGTCAAAATCTCCGTAACGATTCATGAACTTTCACTCAATAATATGTTTTACCTAAACCGAATACTGTTCAACTTAATTTGATTAGCTCTATACAGATAATGTCATCTTCCTTCACACCATAATGTATGTATTATACTCAACTATGTATATGTAAGAACATGATAATCCTCTTCTTCATGGTTAAGTACGAGCGTTAGCGAGTACTTATCATGAAGAAGAGGGTTATCATGTTCTTACCAACAGCAAACATATAAATGAATGTAAATATTAGAATTAAATGACAAACAAGACAACAGAATTAAACATTTTTCTTAGTAAATCGTTATCTAAAAAGAGTAAAGTCCTGTTAGAGAAAAAAAACTTTTTTTCCTTAAATTTCTATCCTCCGTAACGTAAATCAATGATGTCGTCTATGATTGACATCACCTTTTGATTTTTATTAGTGATAATTGATGAACTGATTTGGTATCTATAACAATGTACAAGAATTTCAATTGGTATGATCGTGTTTACATGCATCTTTAGATTTTTTTTATTTGCGTAACCTCCGTTACATTGATGAGTCCTAAATAATCTTGAAAATGTTTGCCATAAACCGCAGTTAAAGTTATGATTGTCGTCGTAATTACACAAGTTGTGTTGTAGACTATTTTAAATCTAAGAAAATGGCTGATATAACGTTTATTAAACGTTATAATGTTGCTCACATAATAGGGAAAAAACAAGTTAACCTACCTTTCTCAAAACAACATTTTTTTTCTTAAAATCTGTATTTTGTTTGTCTGTTTTCTTTATAATAAATGATGTCTGCTAAAAAAAAATGACTTTCGGCAGTGTCGGCAGCCGCTGATACTGATAGAAAAGTCTGACAACTTAACTGTAAATAACTGCGTCACGGAGGTTATTTAAACGGAGGTTAGTTTTATTTACATTATACATGGAAATATGTAACAATATTGTTGAGTTGCTTTCTCAAAACTGATTATTGAGAAGCTTTATGGGTGCTTTCAATGAAATAATCATCATTTTGATTTGTATTGGTTAGTGCGTTCCAAAATACGCGTTACGTAGGTTGCGACAATCGAAAAAAAGGAAAAGATTTATGTCCCCTTGAAGGGTGGAATGGAAAATTTTGCTCTGCTGAATTTCGTTGAAAATGTCGTTTTAAGTTATAGCTAGCTAGTTGATTTTTGGAGATGATCTTTATTCAATAATGCAGATGCGTGAGTGTTAACGACGAATTGTTTGAAGTGAAATATAACTTTTGCAAATTTTGATTATTTTATTTCCTATTACGGGCACAAAGATATTTACACAACACAACCTAAACATTGCTCACACTAAGTTTTCCGTATTGATTACTAAACAAAGGAGAAGTTTTCGATCGAGCATATAAGTTGGACTTTGGACTTTCATGTATATATGATATGCAAATTAGAAATGACACTTTTTGGTTAGCCTTTGAACCTTTTGTTTGACGTGTTAAGTATATATAAAGTGTAGAGATGTCACTGAAAGAAACGGCGGAACTTCTCGCTGAAAGTCGCAAAATAGTTAACCAATCAAAAGAAGATGATTCGTACGTTCTCTTAAACATGATCCTCCAAGTCGTCACGACCATGGATAACAGAATGCAAAAAATAGAGAAAGGTGTAAATAAAATTGATGAACTGAAAACTATAATCACATCTATAGTAGCGAGAATTGGGGATCTGGAAAAAACTGTTCATGACATTAAATTAAAGAATTCTGAAATGGAGAGTAATATTGAGGGCATAAGCAATGTATTTGACGAAGTAAATAACATAAATAAAGAATACAAAGCAAAAATACAAAATCTCTCGTCGAAATTTAACCAACTCGAAAACTCAACAAAATCTGAAATCGGCAAACTCAGGGTGGAAAATGAAAAGGTACAAAAACTTGAATCGAACATACTAGACCTCCAGTGCAGATCCATGAAAAACAATTTAATATTTTCTGGCCTAGCATACAATAAAGATGAAAACTGTCAAGCAAAATTGAGAAACTTCATCTACGAGGAGCTGCAAATTGAACACCACATAGAATTTGGCAACGTCCATAGATTTGGGAAAATTGGGATGAATAGAGCTAAACCAATTGTAGCGCGTTTTCTGTATCGACAAGACCTCGAATGCGTTCTCCGAAAAGCATTTCGTCTCAAGGGAAAGCCATTCAGTATAAACGAACAATTCCCCGCAGAGGTTGAAACTCGCCGAAAAAAACTTTATCCGATTATGAAACAGGCGAGGCAAGAGGGGAACCAGGTGTCATTAGTGCGGGACAAACTATACATAAACGGAGAACAGTTCACATTCACAGAACATAGTAATATAGATGATCAGCACAGAGGGCAACCGAATGGAGGGTTCAGGGACGTAATGATGACTCCAGCAAATGCTAACGGTCGACCTTACAAACGGCAAAGATTTGGGTCAAGCCCAAGTAGTGAATCAACTCACCTATAGGAATGCCAAGGAGAACATAACCAACATTTGATAAATGTAACTTTTAACTGTAACGATACTTTAAAGACTACAAAAACTGTAAACATAAAAAATGATTTAAATATTTTGTGCCTAAATTGTTGTGGGGTTAAAAAAAGATTGAACTATCCAGAATTTCAAACATTATTGAAAAATAACGATATAATTTGTTTAGTATAGAAACAAAAACTGACGATATAGATATTATTGATTTACCAGGTTATGAATTTAAAATGAAAAATAGAAAGAAAGTGTCAAGAAATAGGTCAGGTGGTATAACTTTAGGATACAAATCAGAACTAGCAAATAAGATTAAATTTTTACCAACTGACAGTCAATTTGTTCTTTGGTTCAAAGTGTCGTCAGAGTTACTTGATATTGATGATGACATTGTTTTTGGCATAGTATATATTCCTCCGGAATACACAAATTACTCATCCCAAGATGCTTACAGTCAGTTAGAAAATGAATACATTATTTTTTCTAATAATTATAAATATGTGTCATTACTTGGCGATTTCAACGGACGAACAGCAGACGACGACGATTTTGTTATAATACATAATGATAAACATATCGATAATTTAACAGATTTTATAGAAAATAAAGTGTATATGCTTGAAGAATTGGATATCCCAAAGAAAAGAAAGTCTTTGGACAGGGTAAAAAATGGATACGGGAAACGATTGTTAGATTTATGTAAAGGAAACAATTTATTTATTGTAAATGGTCGAATTGGTGATGATAGACAGTATGGTAAATTAACATGTAGAAATAGCAGTATTGTAGATTATTGTATTAGTAGTGTTGAGTTGTTAAAATATTTTACTAATTTTCATGTACTTGATTTTTGTACCTTATATTCTGATGTTCATTCGCCATTACAGATAACTTTGGCGAGCACTAAGCAAGATGTTGTAAGCAATCAGTGTTTAATTACTGGAACAGATACATGTAATCGTCCAGAAAATATTAAAAAATGGGATAATGATAAAATTGTGGATTTTCAAAATGGGATAGATGTAGAAGAGATTTACGCTCTAATTGAAGATATTAATAAGGTTGAAGCAAATATGGACAAAAATGAAATGAACCTGATTGTTAATAACATGTGCGACTTATTTTTGAATTCTGCTAGGGCAACATTTGGGGTAACCAAAACTAGCGGGTTAAAGAAACATAAAAACAAGCCTGTAAAATTGGATAAAGAATGGTTTGATTGTGATTGTAAATTTGCTCGCCAAAATTATCGTAAACTCAAAAGAAAATTTAAGAACATTAGTTCTGAAGAAAATCGTCAAATTATGAAATCTTCGGAGAAACAATACAAAAAAACTTTAGATAAAGCAATTATTGCTCATAGAAAAAAAATGGCGAAAAAAATAAACACATTGAGATCCAATAACTCAAAAGAGTATTGGAAATTACTTAACAGTAGAAAAAAGAGAGCCCAACCTGACATCCCTATCAACAAATTATTCGATTTTTTCAAAAATCTGAACGCCGCCCCAGAAATTGAAGAAAATACAAATATTCCAACTCTAAACCCGAATGATGTCGATAGGCTTAATGAAAATCTAAACAGAAGAATTTCTAAAGACGAAATTCTTAAGGGGATCAAAAACCTGAAAAATGATAAAGCATTTGGGGATGATCGTATTATAAATGAATATATCAAGTCTACAGCTAGTTTATTCATTGAATTTTACGAAAAACTATTTAACATTATATTTCGCACTGGTATTATACCTGACAGTTGGCTAGTTGGTTACATTAAGCCTGTTTATAAAAATAAAGGTAACAAGTTGGACCCCAAAAATTTTAGACCAATTACCATTTTGAGTTGTATGGGGAAACTTTTCACCGCAATTTTATGCGAGAGACTAAATCTTTTCTCTGAAGAATTCATGATTTTAAACGAAAACCAATGTGGTTTTAGGAAGGGTTATTCAACAACCGATAATTTATTTGTGATTCATACATTGTTTGAAATTTTAAAACTAAAAAAGAAAAAAACTATTTTGTGCATTCGTCGATTTCGAAAAGGCTTTTGACACGATATGGCGAGATGCACTGTGGTACAAAATGCTTTTAAACAATATGAATGGATGTATGTATAATGTAATTGTAAATATGTATCAAGGTACAAAGTCATGTATTTCATATAACAATGCCTTATCTGATTTCTTCCCATGTAGTAACGGTGTTAGACAAGGCGAAAATTTATCGCCTTTTCTTTTTTCTTTATTTTTAAATGATCTTGATTCTTTTTTGCAAAATTGTAACCTAGAGGGCCTCAAGTCAGTGTCAAAGGAGCTTGAGGAAAAACTTGACATTTTTTTAAAACTTTTTATCATTTTGTACGCTGATGATACTGTTTTGATGGCCGAATCAGAAACTGAACTCCAAAAACTTTTAGATTGTTTCCAAGATTACACAGATGTATGGAAGCTTAAAGTAAATGTTGATAAAACAAAGGTCGTGGTTTTTTCAAGGAGACGACCATCATGTGATTTTCAATTTTTATTTAATGGCAAAAAACTGGATATTGTTGATGAATTTAACTACTTAGGAATAGTTCTCACAAGAACAGGCAACTTCAATAAAACAAAACAGTTTAATGTAGAAAAAGCTACAAAGGCTCTGTACGAAGTGTTAAGACTAGGTCGACTACATAATCTTTCTATATGTAGTCAGCTGGATTTATTTGATAAAATGGTAAAGCCAATACTACTGTATGGTTGTGAAGTATGGGGTATTGGCAATAACGACATGATTGAAAGGGTACATCTAAAATTTTGTAAATTGTTATTAAGTCTGAAAACATCTACACCCTCTTATATGATTTATGGGGAGCTTGGGAGCTATCCTATAGAATTGGACATAAAAACTAGATTGATTTCATTTTGGGGGAAATTAAACTCTGGTAAAGAGACAAAACTATCATATATTTTATATAAATTGTGTTATCACATGTCTATTAATGACAATGTGAATTTTTCATGGTTAAACAGAATAAAGACTATTCTGAACGAATGTGGTATCCCAAATGTATGGGAAACGCAATCTTTTATAAATTGTAAGTGGTTAGTTTCATTCGTCAAACTTAGACTTAAAGATCAGTATGTACAAGTCTGGCATTCTTTACTTGAAAACTCGCCAAAAGCAATAAATTACAGACTTTTTAAAGATTTTTTTGGAAAAGAAGGTTATTTTGAAATTCTTGGGAACAAATTGTCTATTGATTTTTGTAGATTTAGGACCACAAATCACAAGCTCCCTATTGAACAGGGTAGATGGAACAATATAGTTAGAAACAATAGAATTTGTCTTCTATGTAATAAAAATGATATTGGTGATGAAATGCATTATATATTAGAATGTAAATACTTTGAAGAAAACAGGAAACATTGTATGTCAAATTATTATCTAAAAAATGCAAATATTGTCAAATACAATCAGATTATGTCTTCAAAAAACAAATCAGAATTGATTAAACTATGTAAATTCATAAAGATTATTAACACAGGTGTATGTGCTCCTGGCTGAAATGGACTTCATATATTGTATTAGCAACTATTTTTGTTTGTTCTGTCTTGTTGTAAATATTGTACATAATTCATTTGCCTTCTCTATACCTATGTAATATGGTTTATTGAGAATAAAAAGATATATAGAAAGAGAAGATTTTTTTTGATTTTTCGTTTCATTGCAATAAAAGTTAAAGGCAGGATTTTAAAATTTGATGTATCAACTTTGCTTAAAAAGGGAAACTTCGCAAAAAAATCAAAAATTGATATTATGTTCATTCTGTATAAAAATGCTCAAATTCATAGATATTAAAGTTTTATTCCGCTAGATAAGCGATCACCATCGATTTTAAATTTAGAGTATCAATTCTCTGCGATCCGCCATTTTGTCTTCTTTCCCGATTAATAAAAACGATATGTCTATAAACCACAAAGAAACAAAACTACAGTAACCGGTGTAGTCGTAATTGCGTGTCGATATTTATCTTGTCAATCGTACGGTTGTTTTATCCGACTAACTAACTTGATACGAAAAATATTCTTACTTTTTTTAAATTACCATGGTCTGTTGTTTTTAAACTGTTGATATTGGAATTAGGTGAAAAGTCAAAGTTGAAATCATAAATAAGTGTTCCGTGAAAATTGTTTTCGAAAATCTAATTTGTTCATAATTCTTTAAAGTAATAAACAAATATATTTTGATCTTCCCTCATCTGATCACCAGCATGGCTAAAGGTATTACTTCCAAAGGTATTGTGAGGGGTGTGAGGTGACACGTCCAGGTATTCAAGCGATTTCCTGTCGGGCTTGCAAGTTCATGCATCGTTTCACTTCTGCAGGTATTGATCAGTGTACACGGCTGATAACTTATAACTTATAACTTTCCATTTTGAACTATCAGATGAATAATATACAACTCTGTCTTACTTGTCATTACTAAACTCATACGCTTGTTTATAAATAACATTTCTGGTGTAAAAAATATAATTCATAAACATATAAATAATACCCAAAAAATAAGATTTGATGAAATTAAAATCTATTTAAATATTTTTTCCAAGGGTGAATTTGGGAAAATGTAATATATAGTCATTGTCAATAGTGAAGGACAAATTGGAACAGACCAGAAATATTGATTTAAAAAAATGTACGCACTTGCCGACGATTCGTTTATACGACTGGATAGAAAGTTACGGAACTATAGCGCAATTTAAAATATATACATGTATACATTGGACATAAGAAAAAAACATATATTTTGAATAAATAGGGGTAAGAGTGTTGTAAATAGACTAGTCCACGTATGCCAACAGTATGTAATCATCGAATGTCGATAGACTATTGTATACCAGAAGAAGAAGAGAACCAATTTGATTTAAATACAGGTCGATGTATAACTTTTGCTTTGGTTCATTGAAGCTGTGGACCTAGTAAAATCACAGATTTATATTTCAATAAGATTGTTCTCGAACAAAGGAAGTAATTCGTCATCACAATTGTTATATATGCCACTGGACGAACACTAATTATCCCCAGGGAATGTGAATATTTTGCTGGGAAACTTTTGAGTATCAAAGTTTCAAATTAATTTCGGGATTTATTTTCTTTCTTGGTATTCAATAGCAGAAAAAAGAATAAATTACTTGTTCGCTAAATAGGGGTATTCTTGTCAGATAAAAGACTTTTAGTTATATTTGAAAAATAGGGAAATATGACATTAAATAGGTTCTGTCTTTTTTTTAAACATCGTTAAAAAGATGTGTGTCTAAGGTGAACGCCACAAGAACCCTGTAATACTAGTACGAGAGTATAGCATGTAAACATTCCTTCTCAATAATATGGTTGTATTGGAAATCTTTTCATACAGATTGACAACTCATTGTCCGATATGCATGTAATATTTGCCACATGACGCCCATAGTTCTTTCTACCATCATCATCTTATTCTGTGATATTGCTGTAAACATCGATGGTTCACACCCAAACAAAATGAGAGTAATGGACCTTCAGAGCTTCTCCGTGTTATACACTTGTGAAATATATAGACGAAATTTCTGTATTGAAATGAATCTACATCTCACAAACAGGATTTTCAAATAACGATTGTGAGTAATCACCTTACAAACCAATATAAACGTATGGCAAGATATAACCATGAAGGAATTTAGTTTTTATCAGACGCAAGAACTCATCACTATATATATATCATAAACGTATACGTATATATATGCATACAGTTTCAAATATTAAGAACAAGCGGTCGATGTCGATAGTCTGTTTTCTAACTGTTCAGAGTTAGACATGTCACTTGTTCATTCTTGGAAGCCTTCATATTCCCCGTCTAACGATGGGAACTCTTTCTGATTGTGTTGACTATAAATGCTTGTATGGTAATTCTGTCGTTTATCTGTACAAGCGGTTGCATTTCCTCTCCTTTCCCAACAAACAAACGAACGAAACGCCACTAGTCTGATTTCTCTGGAGCTCATCCTCAATGGCTCTTATACGTCAGGAAACTTACATGTATACTAATAATGATTGTTTCAAGAACAACGTTGTATGGACGAACTATTATAAATTCGTCAATATCAGTTATGCATGACTAAAATATAACTTTTATTACAACTACTGTATTACTTATTTGGATTAATGACGGCTATCATGTTCAACATTGCACAAATATTATCATAGAATTTTAAAAAAAATCCTCAAAAATCCTCAAAAGAAATAATGCCTTAGCTTAGATAATTGATATTCTTTTCACAAAAAGTTCGTGTAAATGATTGTCAAATGAATTTAATTATGTAAGAATAAAATGTTAAAAAGAAACTAAAAAAAATCATGCATGTTGTATGTTGTATTTTTTTGTCAATTAAAAACTTTAAAATTGCAATAGTTTTATTAGCATTTAAACACAGCCAGATTTGAATACAAGTTAAGAAATTCCGGTAAAGTCAATGATATCAAACAGATGTACAATGGTATATCAAATTGGGTAATATTGCATTTAGTTTTTATAAAAGATTAAAACTACTATTTTTTGCTTCATATTTGAATCTTTACGCCAATTGCCGCTAAGAAAGTAATCAAAAATTGTTTCCTTTTATTTTTATACACTTTCGGAATTACGAATCTGAATTTTATTTTCAATTAATTTACACAATTTAATTATTGTATCTTTATTCTCATCGTGTATTAAATCTTAGTGTATTAACATCGTGACAGCATACTCTTTCTAATCCTTTCTGTTTATCCTTTCCAAATAACAACATTTATACCTGTGTACGCTTGAACTCACACCTGCGGCTAAATAGCTACAAGGTAAACGAATTGACCTCAAGCCGAGAGATATACAGTGACCTTTACAAAATAATATACACACTCTGCTCACACATTAGTTGCATTGAAATGATTATCAAAACAATAACGGTAAATAGAACTGAAATATTTTCAGTTCAATATCAGTAAAAATGTTCAATAAATATTTTATGAAAAAAATCTCAACAATAATTAATTAAATTTATTCAAAAACATTTACTAGAGATAATTTTATAGGAGTTTAATTCAATCAATACAAAACGGTATATGCATATTCATTTTCGTTCATTCTTATATTGTGGTTAATAACTTCGACCATTCGTCAGCTGTGCGCTTTTAATTACGTATATTGTCGATAAGCTATAAGAGTTAAACAGATTTTATTTTTTCCCAGAATTCAATAAATCGGGCTAATACGTCACGACCCACTCGAGAATTCAACCAAAAAAGTTACAAATACTTGATTTTCTCCGTTATTAGAAGGAATATAAATTTAAAACTTTGCAAATGCGTTTTTTATGTTAAGATGAACATAATTAGATGATAAGTAAAAAATCGCGGAATTTCCCTTTAAAGTCACTTTGGGCATGATTTCCAATCATATAAATATGTTTTGACTGTACCTAAAGATACGTTACGGTAGGTTATACGTTTATCGGCGACATTGGTTTAATGGGCAAATCAAAGTGTATATTATAACTTTTGATTCTAAAATATTTTTGTGGATAAAAATCAATATAGTGTCAAATAAAAAAAGCAAATCTAATCATGATTTAGATGAAATAAAGTATTTTAATTCACACCGATATTTGGAGTTTTTCTTGGCGACATTCGGAATTCGTGTGATTTCCGTATATTGAATAGAAAATCACACAAATATATTTACGATATACATCACAAAAGAATATAATTTTATTTTAGTATACATATTAATCACTTAGAACACGAAAAAGATTATCTGTGACATATGTTAAGCTTGCATTTTGTGGTTATTTGCCGGCGACACTGAAATTTTGTAATTGTACCCATTTTTTGGGAATGACTGCAAAACGAGTAAAAAAGCATGGTGTGACATTATGACTAGACAAAAGTAGTCGCTGACTGTGTCGTTAATACTTTCGACATGTGATCGAAAATGGGTTCAAATAAATCCCTGAAATATAGATTTTAATGTTATATCATAGTATTTTTTGTGTTATTGTAATTTCAAATTTCTCCCGTCCAAAACTGTTTAATATGACTTATCATACTTGTAACAAAAATGTAGAAAACGGCGTTTTGTGACATTTTGACTAGACAAAAACAAAAAAATGAGATCGCGTTTATTTTTTTTTTTCAATATTTTCTCTTAAAACTTCGGCACAATTTTTTTTCATACACTTTAAAAAAAAAAGTTTTCACGTTTGAATAAAACTTCATATCGTAGAAAAGACTGCAACTGCCTATTACTTTCCATAAGACACTTAACAAATACGCCAAAACGTCAGAAAACGGCGAGTGTGACATCTCAACGGATTTAATAAAATGAACAATTCAGGACTTAATTTAAACAATACTTACTAATTGAAGACATAGAAAGTTGTATATGTATTGTATAATTTTGACACAGGAAGGGTGGATATGTAAATTGTGGTTTGGATCTGCAGCAATCGTTCGAATTTTGAAGAGCTCCAAAAAAAAAATGCGAGATTTGGGTTTTGTGACAGAAATGCAAATTTCAAAAAAATCATTAATTCTGCCATGATCTTTTGAAATGTTGTAACAGAACTTTTTATTATTTTTCCTTATTATATACGGAATAAAAAGATATATCATTTTCGGAATAATCTATTTGAATTACCTTTTAAAATCAGTCTTAACTTCACCCCTATCCATATTTTTTTTCTATTTTCGGCTTGACCACAAAACAAAGTGAACTTTTCGTCCTGGTCAGACGCGTCCAGTTACCGATGATGTCATAAATAAGACATACACCATTTACACCAAAGACTACTCTTGCTAGGAGTACAACTTTTTTTTAATAAGTTTAAAAAATGACAAGAATAACTTCAAAGCAACGCTGATCATATGTCGCGGTATTACTTGTCTACACGCTTAAAATCAGTGTTATTAGGGATCATTCGAGTAAAAAATGAATAAAAATCTTCTATACTATTAAACGAGAAGACCTCATTTTGGGTGTCGCTTCTCTTCTTTCCACAATAAATTAATCAACACGCCTCTGTGTCCTATAGGTACAGTGCATAGTCGCATTTGTCATCCATTCATATGATTATTCAGATTGAGTTATTTTGGGAGAAAAACGAGAAAAAGGGCATCCGGATATTGTCCCGTCATTGGACAAAATTTTAAGTCAGATTATACTTCCGGTTTGCGTTTTTCTGTATACTTTGAACATACATATACTACGAATAAAGTATATTTTCAGAATTCTATCTGCTATCATTTTCAAGTTTACTATCCACGGTGGTCACAGAGTTTATTAAATAGAGAGGGTCTGTATACTATATCAATGACCACCATGGATCGATTAGAAAACTTAGAATTGAAAGTAAATACACTTTATTTATATATAGATACAGATAAGCGCTAAAATTATTCATGTGCACTTTTGATACCTTTTCTGAAATTCTCCAGTCATTAAACCTTTAACAAAATTCATTGATTACAAAAAAAGAAGATGTGGTATGATTGCCATTTTGACAACTCTCCACAAGAGACCAAAATGACACAGAAATTAACAACTATAGGTCATCGTACGGCCTTCAACAACGAGCAAATACCATACCGCATACTCAGCTTTAAAAGGCACCGAAATGACAATGTAAAACAATTCAAACGAGAAAACTAGCGGCCTTATTTATGTACAAAAAATGAACGAAAAACAAATATGTAACACATAAACAAACGACAACCACTGAATTGCAGGCTCCTTACTTAAATGTTCATAACATACTAAATGTATATTCATATTGAAATTGATAGAAAACCACAAATTGGGAATTTTGGAAATAAAGGAGGAGGGATTAAAAAAAACATTTTCCTGTCCCCAATAACCTATGATTTATGATACTTTTGCTGAAATTCTCCAGTCATTCAATATTTCACAAAATTTTTCAAACAACACTTAACATACTTTAAACTACGCTCTGAATGCCCGCGATTTCGCGGGTGTGTTCTAGTATTGATTTAAAGGCATAATCCATTTCTACTTTTAATTACGCTCATTTTGATATATACATTTATATAGTTATCAATTTCGAAACTTCTAACAAATGCAATAAAGGCGAACTGGAAAGCAAACCCCGTATTATCACCAACACCGTACGCGACGTCATAGCTAGTATTGAAAACGTTACTTATAGAAAAATAGTCATTGAACAGCAATGTGCAGGGGCGGATCCAGCCATTTTAAAAAGGGGGGAGGTCCCAACCCAAAGTAAAAAGGGGGGGTCCAACTATATGCTCCCATTCAAATGCAGTAATCGTCTAAAAAAAAAGGGGAGGTTTCAACCCGGATGATGTGTAGTAAGTCTCTGAATCAAGGTAGATCACGAAAGTTCTTCGGACGCGAACAGCAATGTGAAGTAAGTCTCTGAATCAACTGGGTAGATCACGAAAGTTCTTCGGACGCACTAATTCGCCGTTTCAGAATCTATAGGACTATGGATAATCTCATTGTTCGTACACCAAAATGAAAATCACGTTACGTTATTGGTTGGATTTCTATCGTTTATCACATATTTCCCCAATCAGAACGTTTTGATATACGCTTTTGGAAATATTACCCAGAATGCATTAGATTCTGAAACGGCGAATTATATGAAGTGTTATTTTATTCTCTAGTTCGCCTGTTGCAGATACAAATATCTGACGTTACCAAATATGCCCTTATTCTCAAGTGCTGCGCTCATTGTCTTGTCCTTGTTTTATTAGATCTTGCACGAAGCCACCAACCATTTAGGTTTTGTGGGAGTCATTTTCACATTATATAACAATGTTTTTCGACTTTGATAAAACTGGAAACATTTTGTTTTACTTGCTTTCTAAAACATTTGTTTTTCAAGAAATTAAGAATCAAGTGATTTATATATATAAAGAAAAAAAGTATGTCAACCCTTCTCCACATAAGATGAATGGTCACTGCTTAAATATTTCACACTGAAATTTAGCTATCTATAATACTAAAATTACGAGGTCCAATTTGTCAGCCGTCATCACGTAAAAACGATGAATCAAAGATTTCAACTTTATATATAACTAATATAGTACAATGGTGTTGATTAAAAATTACACCACTCTAGGCCCATTTGTTTTCCACGTAATTAATATTGCCAATAATTAAGAAGTTCCGGATCGAGTCCGACACCGACGGATACCAATAGTATATTCACCTGTTACCTATTACCTTATCTGTACGTTCCGCATCTGACAGGCGCACCATCAAACAGTGTATTTAGAATTATGCGGTATACTGTTGAGTAAAAAATACTCCATTCCAGGCCCTTTTGTTTTCCAAATTATTAATATTACTAATAATTGATAGATTCCAGGTCGACGGGTTCAAACAGAAAGATTTTGAAAGCAGAGAATACTGTCCACCTTATACATGTTATAATCGGCATGACTTTATCAGATGATAATACCAATACTAAAATAAGGCATACACATAGTTATATATCAGTCACGGACCCGCGATATCACGGGTGTGTTCTAGTAACAACTAATAAATACAAACCTAAACAAATTGACTGATAAAATACAGTGTATGCATATAAAATAAAATAGAATAACCGACCTGAAAAGCCCGAATCATTCTGCAACAGACAGAAATCATCGGTGTCATCTTATTTTATACCTATATTTTATTTATTTTTTAAAGCCTTAAGCAGGCAGTCGCATGTCTTCCGTGTTCTACTTTATTATTTACTAATATAGATGTAAAATGCAAAAGACACCTGTATATGTTTACTCGTTCGAATTTTGTAATCGAAGCTCATGTTCAAATTTTGTAGATAGGCGTATATGCCGAATGGAAATCTGGAACCACACACACACAATAAACGATACGACTAGTCTGCACCGACTATGACTCTGAGACTAACTCTTGCAACAAAAGACGACTCTAGTAAGGGCGATGTTTAATTTCATAGTTCAGCATGGAATACAATTGTACAGAGTTGGAACTGCTCAGTGTAATACTAAATCCAATCTCCATATCGAAATGATAGCTTAATCTTCTAACCTTGACATAAACCTTTCACAATAAAACAAAAAACAAAATCTGTAAGTGAACTATTGCAAATATAAGAAAAACACTGATTTTACGAAATTATGTTATTAATGTCCGAAATGTCTCAAAATCAAATTTTGTCCATTTTTCACTGTGACACAACCCTTGGTGTTCGATGAAAGATATATATATATATGACATGTTTTCTAAAATGGAATACCTTTATCGCGTTTGAAATATTTATTGGAAATTTCTTGTCTGATCAGTTTTGAGCGGTTATACTTTTCGCCATTCTGTTCGATGACTTTCTGTTGTTCAAACCTGCTGGAAGATATTATTTCGGCATAGATATCTCGTGGGACATCACACAATAAAAACCATACATCACACAATAAAAACCATACATCACACAATAAAAACCATACATCACACAATAAAAACCATACATCACACAAAACATTTTTTTTGGTTAATATTGTATTTCCATTGTGTTATAGATCAAACTTAATCAATTCAGTGTATGTTTGCCTAGTTTTTTTTATATGTGTTTTTTGATCGAGTTAAGCCATTTCAATTAATGTTTTATAGTGTGTCTTTTTATGTTGTTATGTTACACTATTGTTACAGGTTAAGGTGAAGGTTGACACCTTTTAAAACGTTTAAACCCACTGCATTTGTATGCACCTTTCCTAAGCCAGGAGCCTGTTGTTCAGTGGTTGTCGTTTGTTGGTGTGGTTCTTAAGGTGTTTCTCTTTTCTCGGTTTTTTTTTATGTAGATTAAACATTTGGTTTTCCTGTTTGAATTGTTTTACACTAGTCATTTTGGGGGCCCTTTGTAGCTTGCTGTTCGGTGTGAGCCCAGACTCTATGTTGAAGGCCGTACTTTGGCCTATAATTGTTTACTTTTTGCACATTGTGATTTGGATGGAGAGTTGTCTCATTGGCACTCATACCACATCTTCTTCTTTATAGACATTGAAACTGTATCATTACTTTTGCGGGTCTCTGTTATTTCTGTCAGTGTATATACACACCTCTTTTTTTAATTTTTACTCATAAATATATGTCAGTAATAGAACTAATGGTTCCAAGCGAGCCTAATTGCTCATTAAATCCATTGAGATTGTTTTGGCCTAAATATCAAACTTTCATCAGAATCAAAGTACCAGGTATTTATATGTACGATATATATCTGGAAAGTTATTTCATACAGGGTTTCAATGTAAACTTTCATATCCACTGGCAGCCATTTTGTGCGTCTGATCGGCAAGAAAGTAACAACACTTGTTAATTATATTATGGAACACAGACACATATTTTTATGTGTCCACCTTGATATAAATTCATTCAGCCCTTAATCATTGTTCTAGAGAAGTTTTGTTTTAACTCCAGCAAATCAAAATTGGAAACTTGTTAATCCCAAAAAGGTCGACAGACGTCAAAGCATTTTTAAACTTGACAAACATATTCAAAAGGCATGCGTATAAAATATTTAAAGACTCTGCATCTGTATACAACATGTACAAAAGGTATAGCATCCCTCTCTCCCGTATTCTTCGATGAATAATCGACAATTCAAAGACGAGACAAAATCTATCTGTCAATCTAAGCATAGTACATGTGCTACTGAGATAGTTTCTATAACAGGGTGATTTCTTGTGATTTTTGTTGATATATTTAACGATTCGTGTTCACTGATATTCGTCTGATAGATTTTTCAGCTAAAACTTCAAAAAATAATAATTGAGATACAACACCATAAAACTTTTTTTCTCCGAACCTCCGGTGCCCATCTAGACGAATAAGCTATAATTACAATACAATGGGAGTGCGGAGATAGAACAGTATTCTGGTGAAATTAAACTCTTAGAATGAGAAAATCTGGTAGTGTGCATGGTATAATGGTATAGTGGCCTGAGTGAACCATTGCACCTAGATATCAAACACCATTTTTATGAAAAAGTGTACATATAACACTTCAAGACTCACACGACGAAATGCAATGGTTCCTATGTTATTTAAATCATGAAGATACAGTCAAACCTGTTTAAAGAGACCACTTAATAAACTCATAATTTTTTTTTTAATTTTTTTTTTGTTTTGTCAATAGTCAGGATTTAACATCACCCTTACAGCACTACCTGACTAAGGTGTTACAGGGTTTCAAATATATAACAACAAAAGACTATTGTTTTATCAAGATTTACACAAACTAAACTATTTTTTTTTTATGAAAATCTCTTTTTTTTCTCTCTCTTTCACTCTCTCTCTCTCTCCTTCTTTTTCACTCTCTCTTTCTCTCTTTTTTCACAATCTCTTCATATAGAAATATCTATAGATTATTTAATAGAAGAAGAAAAAAGTTTACATGTGCTATGCATATATTACATGTTGTTTGCTCTGTTCCATAAATAGGTCAAAAAGATATATATATTGGTATAAATGTGGTTGTTTGATTACCATTCAGGATAAATAATTAGCATAGGGCCCAAATTTTTTCAAGTTCAAAAACTTTTTTGTATTTTCTTGCTGTATATAACTCTAAGAAATAAAAGTTTTTCAGTCTATTTTTTAATTCAATTGCATTTGGAAGCTTTTCTTCTAGCTTGCATTTATATATGTATTTTTTTGGCAAAAATTACAAGAAAATTTAAAAATAAGCTTTTTTCTACAAAACCAAGAAAAAAGTATTTTTTGTTTAATTACACCTTATGTAAGAATCCGGGGTTTTGATTGGTTAATAGCCAGTGTATTTTTCACCAATTTACTGTTATCAAATGAATATCGTTCATTTTTAACGCCGCCGGGGTATTTGCTAAAAGGATATGCCTTTTTTACCCTCTCAGGCGTGGTATTTTGAACAGATATATCATGTTATGGAGGGGTATTTGCAAAAAATACAAGTCTTGGGACAAAATTTCCCTTGCCTAGCGGCTCGGGAAATTTAAGTCCCTCGACTTGTATTTTTCGCAAATACCCCTCCATAACATGATATATCTGTTCAAAATACTCTATCCGACTGGACGCTTGTAACGTCACGATCATCAATGCGTTTTAGTACATTAACATTCGGTGTAATTAAACAGATATGTCATGTTATTGAGGGGTATTTGCGAAAAATACCAGTCTTGAGAATGAATTTCCCTCGCCTTACGGCTCGTGAAATTTAACATTCTCTCGACTGGTATTTTTCGCAAATACCCCTCCTTAACATGATATATCTGTTCAAAAATCAATGCTAACATAGAAATTTTTCAGACAAGCACAAAACATTAAAAAATTTGATGTCACTTGACAATCATAAAATAAATTTCCAATAGTTTCATCTTCACATCTACAAAAAGAACATAACTTTGTATCTTTGATTTTAATCTTATATAAAAATGTATTTGTAGGAATAGTCCTATGTAAAAACTTATATTGGAAATTATATAAATATGTATCTCTACAACATTTCTGGAGTATACAAAAGTATTTCTTCCAGTCTTTAATGTTAGAATGCAGCTCATCCTCCCATTTTGAAAATTTTACAACTGGAGGATATGCACATTTAACAATAAGATTATTATATATGAATTTGATATTTTTACTGCTAGTAATTTTCCCCAAATTTTTTTCCTGCGAAGTAAAATTTTCCAAGTCAGTATCAGTGTTTTCCCTAATACACTGTTTTACCTCCATAGGGATATTTGATATTAAACTGTAATAGTGCATATAATTATTTGTCTGAACTTTGTGTTTAATCTGATCAAATGTGAAAAAATCTCTTCTTTGATGGTCAAACATGTGACAGAGGTTTTGCACACCAGCAACTCCCCATCTGTTATATAATGGGAAATCTTCTGTTTTCACAAAATTCAAGATATCCATCGAGAGACACTCCTTGACATCAGTTTTAACATGTGGTTTAGATGAGTGTAAAGCTTGAAAAAATCTTTCCAAAAAGGATTGCTGAGTTTATTTCCAATCTCCAAAAATTTTTGTAAAGAAAAGATCTTGCACCTCCAAATTTTCAATATCAACTTAAGAATATTTTGCCAGTCCCCATTCAAATTTGAAAAAAATCGCCTCACCCAACCGACTTTAAGATAAAAGTTGAAAGATTGTAAATGAACCATTTTCAAACCTCCCTCCTTTTTATCTGCAATCAGTGTATCACGTTTGATTTTTTCTGTTTTTCCATCCCATATAAAATTAAAGAATAATCTGTTGATTTTGTAATGGCCTGACCATTAAGTATAACCACGATTGGGCTCAAGCAATAAGAATATCAGGTGCTGACAATTTATTCTTAAACCAATCTAACAAATGGTAAAAAGCTGAAAAACAAATAAAATACAATTTTACAATGTGTTGAATTAATGTTTCTAGTGTATGAAATGTCCAAAATAATTGATTGCACAGTCCGTTGAATCCGAGAAAATGTTGTACTTTCAAGAACGGTTACATTTCCAGTATTTCACGGAGAAAAGGTTCAATCATACGAAAGGCAATTTGAAGGCTGTAAATACAATGTTATATAATTAACTCACTCTGTGGTTAGCCACGAATTGTGTCCAAGATGACGTCTCGACGAAATGTTCCTCGTGATCGTTATGACCTTGCAGTTTTCATGTAACGGATACGTGTGAGAGAGGGTATCCTTACTTTACTGAGGACATAAACAAACTAGAAAAGGTACAACGAAGGGCTGCTAGGTTTGTCACTAACCGACCTAGAAACACATCAAGTGTTAGTGACATGATTGACTACCTAAAATGGAGAAACCTAGCATACAGAAGAACTGATGCACGCCTTGTCATGTTCTATAAAATTTCATACCACCTCATAGCCATCACAAAAACAGACAGACTTATACAACCGCTCAGACAGTCCCGGAACATGCACGCCCTCTCATATCAGATTCCATCCTGCAGAACGCACGCCAACAATCATTCTTTCCACGCACAATAAAAAACTGGAACAGCCTTCCTCTGAGTATTGTTATGAGCCACATTTAACCTCGCGAGATCTCTTTGGGTAATAGAGTTATTATCAAAGTATTAAAAGTACTCGAGGTAATGGTGAATGTTTAAGCATAAATTAACTGTTTCAGTGTTAAATTTAACATGATTAATTATATAATTTGAGTTCATACATTCATAATTATTTATTTCAATGTCCTTTTAATTTTTATTTGTATTATTTGTATTATTGAAAAAGAGACATAATTTGATATTGAATTAAAAAAAACCAATATTAAATAATTAACACTTAATAAATTGTATCAGAGTTAATTTTATTTGATACTTTCACAATGGGTTTCTATTAAATATACACCTGTCTCGGAGACATAATTTCACAGTGTAACATGTATATTAGGCTTGAATTATTCGATGGTCAGGTAAAGCACAACCTGTTAAAACTGAAGAGTTTTATTTGACACCTGGTACACAAGAAGTTGTTACACCACAGGTGTCCACACTATTTCCGAAAATACTATTTACAAAATATATAAAATTAATTAATGTGTAGAAAAAAATAATTAATTTGTTTGTTTATCGTTAATCATGATCGACTTCGTCTTATATTCATAATTTGTATAGATCATTAAAAATTGAATACTTAAATTGTGTTCATTATTAATTGGGCTTGTATTAAGTTTTTTTCTATGATTGTCGGTACATTGTTTTCTAAGTGTGTTTTTTTTTTAAATTTACATTATGAGCTTGTATTATATGTCTCTGATATAAATAAATAAAAATAAAAAAAATATGCACTATCACTATGTAAAAATGTTATAATTTAAAATTTTTGGTTTTAATCATAAAATTTAAATTTTTCACTGTATATATACGTCTCCACAATTTGTGGACCACAAAACAATGCGCAGTGCAAGTGACATAAACTTCAACGTGTTGAAGGCGGTCACTAAAAAGTAAAAAGTAGAAGTAGAAGAGGGAAAGGTAGCGACTGTACGATGTTTTAACGTTAAAGATGAATAATCCTCCTAGACTGGAACACATAAATAGATTAAGAATATAATCAAACGAACTATATAAATTACGGAACGGTGTAACAGAATAGATTTCATTCAACATGGATTAGGTAAAGATGTAAGCAAATAAATCAATTTCGGAAGTGCAAGAGTCTTAATAACAGTAACCTTTCCAAGAAGTGTTAGCTTCCTATGCTGCCAACTTTTCAACAATTTTGAAATATCAATGATTTTTGCTCTGAAATTTAAACTAGATCTAAAGAGAAATTTAATCCTAAAACCTTAAAGTTTGAACAAGACCAGCTTAGTTTTGTTTCAGGACATAAAACCAAGTCAGAATATCTTTTACTTCCAATCCAAACAACTTTTGTTTTAGTTGTATTCATCTTTAATCCTAAGACTGTGAGAGTTATCAAAACAAGAAAGGGTCTCTTTTAATAAATCTTCACTTTCATCCAATGTAAGAAACGTATCATCTGCATACTGACTAATGAGTGGCAAATTCCCATTTATATTCACCCCTTTTATTTTTGGATTCCCGTTTAGTCATTGTATGGCAAGTACTTCCACCCAAATAATAAACAAATAGGGAGATAACGGTCCCCTGGCGACAGCCTCTTTCAAGGTTGAAAAATTGGGACATATTACCATTATTAATTACACAGCTCTTAGCATCTGCATAAAGCACATCAAACCATTTACAAAATGAAGGGCCAAAATTAAAACTAATCAAAGCCTGCTTTAAAAAATCCCATTCTATAGAATCTAAGGCTTTTTCAAAATCTACTAGTAATAGCAATCCTTCTATATCATTTTTTTTTCTAGATAGTGCAAAGTGACCACTTAATAAACTCATCATAGATACCAGGACTAAATTTTGTATATACGCCAGACGCGTGTTTCGTCTACAAAAGACTCATCAGTGACGCTCGAATCCAAAAAAGTTAAAAAGGCCAAATAAATTACGAAGTTGAAGAGCATTGAGGACCAAAATTCCTAAAAGTTTTGCCAAATCAGAGAGAAAAAAAAAATGGTCTCTTAAGACAGGTGGTCTCTGAAGCAGGTTTGACATGGTATGAGATTTTGGCTGATCTGGGGCTCTTTTCACAAAAAATCTTACGATAAGAATTGATCGTAAGTTATACTTAAATGGTCATGACTTACGAATACCTTTCCTCGTAAGATTGCTTGTGAAATGAGTCGCTGAATCCGATTGAAATACTGGCTATGTGTTATCGCTTTGCTTACAAGGGGTCAGTTCTAGAAAGGTGTAGTAACATGGTCTGTAGTGTAATACTGGTCATGTGACCACGCTAGGCTTACGAGGGATCATTTCTAGCAAAGTATGGTCACATGATCTGCAGTGTAATACTGGTCATGTGACTACGCTAGGCTTACGAGGGATCATTTCTAGCAAAGTATGGTCACATGATCTGCAGTGTAATACTGGTCATGTGACTACAGTAGGCTTACGAGGGATCATTTCTAACAAAGTATGGTCACATGATCTGTTTTGTAATACTGATCATGTGACCACGCTAGGCTTACAAGGGTTCATTTCTAGAAAGGTGTGGTCACATGATCTGTAGTGAAATACTGGTCATGTGACCACGCTAGGGGATCAGTTCTAGCAAAGTGTGGTCACATATGATCTGTTTTGTAAAATTGGTCATGTGACCACGCTAGGCTTACGAGGGATAATTTCTAGCAAAGTGTGGTCACATGATCTGTATTTTTATCAAGATAAAAGAACAATCTGCGTTCTTTAACCAAAAAGAAATGCAATCGTGTACCTAAACTGCCTGTTTGGCATGAACGATCAGATAATTGATAAAGAAGCATAATTTTATTATTTGTTATTATAGAATTTAGACTGAGAAAAACTGACATTGATTCTGTGACAGACAGAGGGATGCAGGAATCACACTGTCAATTCAGTATACCTCATGTCCAGTACGCAATATAAAAATCCAGTTTTTGCAATCGCATGTTCCGTTTTATATGGATATCATTGATTTTAATAAAAAAAAAATACTAAGTTTTCGCCTTAATACTTTAGACCTCTGTTAGTTAGAACCTCTAGATTTGCTTGTGACTACCGATTGGCTCAATTTAGTCTTAGATGCATGTTTTTTTAAAATTTGTTATTGGCTCTGAACTAGCTGTCAGAAACTGCAAGTACTCTCAGATCTGTACGTAGTGTCTTTCTGTTTGACATTTAATTTATATGAAGGATATCTGGTGTGGCGTAGGTATGAAGTTAGGGGACAGCACTCGTCTGTTTATAAGGATTTATCGTTGTAGTGAACGTATCAACCCGGAAGTTTCCGAATGATACGTTGCTTTCGCCGGGAAATTTGAATATTCTGACATGAATGCAACTGAAACTGCGTAAGGGTTCTGTTAATCCACAAATCAAAATGTGCATGTGATAGAAGAAGAATTTCGGAAGAAAATGAGGGCTGTTGTAAGGTATATAGTAATTTATTAATATTTTTAATTATTTTTTATCTAAAGTAGGGAAGGCAATTCAAGATGGCGACTTAGATCCCTTTAGGTTTTTTCAGTATATGGATATGGATAGTAAACTGCACATTGCCAGAAAACAAAGAAATAGTGATGGCAACGTTAAATATGTTAATATAGTAATGCAAATAGACAGGTAATAATAAAAAATAAATTAAAAACATTGATTTACAAAATTTTAATCTGCTAACCGAGTCCCTGTGTAATAAAGCACTATAAAAATCAGTTGAAATGAGCTTAAGGTGGCTCGGGACTATTCGACTGCGCATAATTTCACGCATGAATTACAAAAGTATTTGTCGTAAATTTGACATAATTTTTCTAAATATTTTGATTGATTAGAAATGTTAAATCATTGTTGTTATGTGACTTATAGAATATTTTCGTTATTATCCGTATTTGTTAAAGGGTCAAAATGACATTTCAACCATTTTCCCCATTTTCCCGCCAAAATTTGGGTTTTAAGGCAAAATAATTTTTTTTCCTTATCCGTGACCTATGTTTTTTATTGGCTCATTCTTTGAAGCTATATTCCAGCTTTCCATATTACAGTTTTGGACCAATTTTCATAGAACGTTTTTTTGTAATTCCGATAAAAATATGTCAACACCTCTATTTCCCCTATCATTTCATTGAAAAATGGCCCCCTTTACATACCTGTTTAAAAGTAAAATTTTGAGCTTAAATGGTCCGTGACCCCCTATTTTTTTTCGACCAATTTGATTCATTTTGTTTAAAGAATAAAATAACCAAAAATACGGCACTTCTGATAGAAACTTCGAATAGGCCCGAGCCACCTTAACTCATCAGATCGATACACTGTACAAGTAAAGGTACCAGCAACAGAAAAAAAAATGACACAAAGTACAATTCTGAGAATACTCGCAGTTACTGACAACTAGTACAAAGCAAATAACAACCGTAATAAAACATTTAACTTACGTAGACTAAAATATCAATCAGTACACACCCACCATCCAATGGATTTAGTGCAAACACAAAAACATGACCTTATCCAATGACAAAATACTGTGAATATGCATATATATATATATATGCATACAAAAATAATGTTAGTTTTTTGTTGTTGTTTTTTTTACTGATAACCAAAACAATATTTATACCGATAAAACGATATTCAAAGATATACTTACAGTATTGAATTGGTAACATTGTAAAATAAGTTAATTTAAAGGATCGATTAGTTAACCCGGCTTATATCTAAAGTTACTGGCTCGGTAAACAACATCATCGTAAAATTAAGGATGTGCTTTTCGGTTTGAAGCCTTTAGCTAACTTCTAAACCAAGTCTGTGTATTTGGAATAAAATTGAGAATGGAAATGGGGAATGTGCCAAAGAGACAACAACCCGACCATAGAAAAAAAACAACAGCAGAAGGTCACCAACAGGTCTTCAATGTAGCGAGAAATTCCCGCACCCGGAGGCGTCCTTCAACTGGCCCCTAAACAAATATATACTAGTTCAGTGATAATGAACGTCATACTAATTTCCAAATTGTACACAAGAAACTAAAATTAAAATAATACAAGACTAACAAAGGCCAGAGGCTCCTGACTTGGGACAGGCGAAAAAATGCGGCGGGGTTAAACATGTTTGTAAGATCTCAACCCTCCCCCTATACCTCTAGCCAATGTAGAAAAGTAAACGCATAACAATACGCACATTAAAATTCAGTTCAAGAGAAGTCCGAGTCTGATGTCAGAAGATGTAACCAAAGAAAATAAACAAAAGGACAATAATACATAAATAACAACAGACTACTAGCAGTTAACTGACATGCCAGCTCCAGACTTCAATTAAACTGACTGAAAGATTATGATTTCATCATATGAACATCAGGCACAATCCTTCCCGTTAGGGGTTTAGTATCATACCATCATTTATTAAATTTATTAAAGGTTATAAGTAACTTGTGTTAACGAACGCGTTGACTTAATATGATTTACCAGAAATATCAAAGACATTTGTCTTAAAGTAATATAATTATAGCCAGTTAAGATGGCGTTTCGACTATATGAAATCAAGAAGAAATATTTTGCTCTTTAAATTTGTATTTCAGTAGTCCGGCAAGACCGAACAACAAACCGTACACACCAAATGTAATGGAACATAACAACAAAAGTATATGTTGGTAGACTAATACATCCAGGCACTTCAGTACTTCAGTGCAAGCAGGGTACTCTCAAATAAGTACAAGAGCAAATACAAGGAATAATGAACAAAGAAATAAAATACACAAACACATTCACATAAAATAAGCAAATAATAAGCACAGTCAAAGAGCAGAAACAGTCCAAGGTCACCAATTGGTCTTCAACGCAGCGATGTTATCCCACATAGGAGGCCGGCTTTGGTAGACCCCTAGACAATCATGTATTAGGGTATCGATGGGTGGTACTTCATTTCTGTTTTCTTTGATTTTTTCGCTCATGATTCTTTAACTTTAAAAATAATGGATATTCTGTAATTACAAGATAACTGTATTTTGGACAGTGTTCTCCAAAGTTTCTGTAATCAGTATACTTTTTATTTGGTCTAAGACTACACTCTGCAAAAAGAAGTTTGAATTTCGTATCTTCGTCTTTTTCAACAGTATATATTGGTACTTTTATATTTGGATGCTTGAAATACAGTTTTTAATAAAAAAAATAATTAATGATTTCATGCTAAAAATGAATAAAAGTATACACTACGGGTTCGTGTCGCTCAGTCTTTAGTTTTCCATGTTGTGTTTTGTGTACTATTGTTTGTCTGTTTGTCCTTTTCATTATAGCCATGGCGTTGTGAGTTTATTTTTGACTTATGAGTTTAAATGTCCCTTTGGTATCCTTCGCCTCTCTTCTACACCACCCTTTGAAAATTCCTCTATCCAACCAAGTAAAAATAATTAATTGCATCTTCTAAATTAAAAGATTTGAAGAATTTGATTTGAAAATTAAAATTCTCCAACTTTGGAAATCTGAACCATTTTATATAAGATTATGGAAGTAAAACTGCTATATAGACACCATACAACCACTCATCTTTAATGTCATATGATAGTGCGTACGGTGTTGGTGTTAGTTTTGGTAACGTTATTTAGACGTTATTTTTCATGCATTGTATAAATAACGTCGTACTTTTTTTTTATTTCGTGCAGTTCAATCATACAGCATAATTTATATGAGCGGTTTGCTTGACTTGCTACGTGTAGAACCGAAATGCAAAAGTGGCACATTTTTTTAAGTACAGTTAAATTAAAACGGAAAAATAATATTCATTTACATTAGTATCCCCTTGGAGCAAAGATATTTTCTTTTGATTGAAACAGGATATTTTAAAAACAAGTTTAAACCACTGTCTTTTCTGCTGCTTTTTCTTTTAGTTTAAACATATTTATTTATAGTGGATTGGGAAACAAGTTACTACAAATTATATTAATCCGTTTCAACTTTGAGGGTGCGAGTACTTCCTTGTAGCCTTAGCCTGCTCTTTCCGAAATCTAAAAGGGTGAATTTTATGTGCAAGAGATATTGCTCTCTCTTAATAAAACACGGCTCAGTCATTTATCGCCCCCTGCCGATGGACTATCATTGTTTCACAAGACCATCATACTCGCAAATGGTGTCAAGGGCTTATTCTTTTATCCGCTTTTGATAATTTCCGAAGAAAAATGTTATTAGTTGAATCGTTTGTTTCATCGCCTGTATTAAATGTTAAAAGAATCAACAGTTGAAAGCAAATTCAAAATTAACCACAATAAAATTAATTTAATTAAATTTGCCAATTTCATAAACAAAAAGAAATTTAATCTCAACTATGAACAAAAAAAACAGATGGGCGCAGATAATTTTAGCGCAAAACTACTAGGGGACATTTTAGCGCAGACGTTAGAGCCAATTTTAGCGCAGGATTAATCCGTTCAGCTGTATTTTCGATAGCCCATTTTAGCGAAAACTTTCCTAGTTGAATAATACTAAAACCACGAGCATTAATTTATGCTGGTTTAATATTAAAGTTGTATGTACATGTATATGTTGTGTACAAGTTGTAATGTTGTACAAATTATAATTTGTACAGAATTTTTGTACAAGTTATCAGCGTTTTATGACCTGCTGAACAAAAATGGATGATGCAAGCACACAGTCTTTTGCTCCGCATATTTCTGTCAATTTTTCACAACTTTATGATACAGTCTAATACTAAGCATTGATACAAAAACATTATAAGACCTCAAAAAGATTTTGTATAGATATGAATATGGTATAAGGAAAAAAGAAAATTAGAATTTAAACCATTTATATATGTTCACTTTGGTTCATCATGGAAATAAAAGTAATTATATAGTTGTCACTCAGCTATTTACGTTTTTCTTGATACTATCATCAACTTGCAAACAACAACATATATAAAAATACAATGTATAGGCGAATGTGCTCCACAATCTAGACAAGATAAAGAGAAAAATCAGCAACTTTATCAACAGTATTGTACTGATTGTGCTTGGGTTTTCTCTTCTAGATCTCGCGCATGGGTCTTTGTTTTTTGATAAAAAGTGTGCAAACAAAATAAATATTGAAACAAATATATAAAGAAAAATGCAAGGATGAACTTAAGGATGTTTCATTTATCCTTGTATGTGCCCATCGAAATTGATAAAGAAGCATGCCAGCATTTTTTATCCTTGCATGTTCCTATGTCCCTAGAAACACACTATCCATTCTTTCTGATTTGCAAATGTGCAATATAAATTTATCCTTTTTCTATTATAATCGTTCGTTCTAAGACACCAGGTCCCATATAATGAATAGAGAACCTTCAAACTAGTCCCCCAAACTGCCTCAAATAATAGATAAAAGGGGAGGAGAGGGTTTCAGAAACATTAAACCTGTTAAGAAAGTTTTGAATAGCATTCAATGACATATTTGTCGCTGGACGTCAGATAAACAATGAATCAATACACACAAAAAAATGCGCCAATTTGGGTTACGCAATGTTTCAAACAATCTCATTATTATAATTAAATCATACTATTGGTAGAGAAATTCACAATTTGTTATATCAAATTGACAATTTGTTATTTCTAATTGATAATTTGTTATATCAAATTGATAATCTGTTATATCAAATTGATAATTTGTTATACCAAATTGATAATCTGTTATATTAAACTGATAATTTGTTATATCAAATTCATAATCTGTTATATCAAATTCATAATTCGTTATATCAAATTGGAAAAAGTTAATTAGCATGGCACGTAAAGGCTTCCGCAATTTTCGACGTTAGGCACTACATGTCAAGTTTTACAGAACGTAACGTCAAAACAAGTAAAAAAGCATGGTGTGACATTATGACTAGACAAAAGTAGTCGCTGACTGTGTCGTTAATACTTCCGACATGTGATCGAAAATGGGTTCAAAAAAATCCCTGAACAGTAGATTTTAATGTTATATAGTATTTTTTGTGCTATTATAATTTCAAATTTCCCCCCCTCCAAAACTGTATAATATGACTTATCATACTTGTAACAAAAATGTAAAAAACGGCGTTTTGTGACATTTTGACTAGACAAAAACAAAGAGATCTCGTTTAATTTTTTTTAATATTTTCTCTTAAAACTTCGACACAATTTTTTTTCATACACTTAAAAAAAAAGTTTTCACGTTTGAATAAAATTTCATATCGTAGAAAAGAATGCAACTGCCTATTACTTTTCATAAGACACTTAACAAATACGCCAAAACGTCAGAAAACGGCTAGTGTGACATTTCAACGGATTTAATAAAAATGAACAATTTAGGACATAATTTAAACAATACTTACTAATTGAAGACATAGAAAGTTGTATATTTATTGTATAATTTTGACACAGGAAGGGTGGATATGTAAATTGTGGTTTGGATCTGCAGCATTCGTTCGAATTTTGAAGAGCTCCAAAAAATATGCGAGATTTGGGTTTTGTGACAGAAATACAAATTTCAAAAAATCATTAATTCTGCCACGATCTTTTGAAATGTTGTAACACAACTTTTTATAATTTTTTTCCTTATTATATACGGAATAAAAAGATATATCATTTTCGGAATAATCTATTTGAATTACCTTTAAAAATCACTCTTAACTTCACCCCTATCCATATTTTTTTTCAATTTTCGGCTTGACCACAAAACAAAGTGAACTTTTCGTCCTGGTCAGACGCGTCCAGTTATCGATGACGTCATAAATAAAACATACATCATTAACACCAAAGACTACTCTTGTTAGCAGTACAACTTTTTTTTAATAAGTTTAAAAAATGACAAGAATAACTTCAAAGCAACGCTGATCATATGTCGCGGTGTTACTTGTCTACACGCTCAAAATCAGTGTTATTAGGGATCATTTGAGTAACAAAATGAATAAAAGTATTAATTTTAAGGCATAAACCATTTCTACTTTTAATCACGCACATTTTGATATATACATTTATATAGTTATCAATTCCGAAACTTCTAACAAATGCAATAAAGGCGAACTAG
This sequence comes from Mytilus edulis, assembly GCA_019925275.1. NCBI lineage: Eukaryota > Metazoa > Mollusca > Bivalvia > Mytilida > Mytilidae > Mytilus > Mytilus edulis. Next base: position 110,609,557 of record CM034352.1, on the reverse strand, counting down.
AAAGCAAAACCCGTATTATCACCAACACCGTACGCGACGTCATATATGTTTTATATTAGAAATAAATGAGCAATCCTAAAAGGAGTTAAATAAGTCCCCAAACACAGAAATTTACAGGTATTTTTAGCTGGACAGTGATATTGAAAACAATATAAGTTGCAAGCCCTTGTATCTATGGGGTAAGGATGGGATTAACAGATCAGATAACAAGGGAGGTGTTGAAAAGAAAGAAAAAATGTCCAAATAATAAAAAGTACAAAGGTGAATAATGGGGTTCCCAAAGTCTCAGACCCTTATATTGGTTCAAGACTTTTAAAGTTGGGAGTAGGATATTAAAATATAGTATTCCTATTATCACGTACACATGAATTCGATCTCGTTAAACAAAACATATGTGTGAGTCCACACTTTCTTCTTAGTTGCAATTATATATTGATTCTAATTCTTTTCATACACACTATAAATGTCTCTCATCTGTTATTTAAAAGATTTGATAGTTACATTTTTATTTCAATATGTACTCTTAACCGCAGTTCGTCGCTAAAGTTTCGATTGACCTACTTGTGTTGAATGTGTGTCAATGGTGTGTACTCAACCGAAGAAGTTCGTTGTGTATTGCTTTTGGAGACTTAACGCATGCGTGGATCTATATTGTAAACAAAATGGCGACGGTGAAGGGAAAGTCGCAACCCCACGGGGGAATCGTTAGAATAGGATGTTACGAAATTGATAGAACCATTGGAAAAGGAAATTTCGCCGTCGTCAAATTGGCTACTCATATGTACACTAAAACAAAGGTAAGATAAGGCGTTACTCAGTAAACAATATATTGATACACATAAAACAGTTAGAATAACATCACTGCTCAGTCATTGGAGAAGGTTCATATACACACGTTTTGATGCGTTGTTAAGTGTCATTTGGCGAATTTTACAATTGATAAGCCTAGCATTTTTAAAGAAAACTCTACAGAGTACAACCAAGATATTACAAATTTTATAACCAGAGCACGAAGACTTCAAAATCTAAAAAGGTCGACAACCCACTTGCCATGGGGCTGAGACAGAATATTGTTTACTTATGATTGACAACTGAAACAATTGTTCATGTTGTAGTCTTATTTTTTGCAGTATGAAGATGACAGAGACATATGTCATATTGATTTGAATGGAAACTATTAAATGTTGATATAATAGGCTAATTTCCCTAAACAATGTAGATCACAAGTTTAGGGAAATTGACCATGTAAGTTTCAACATCAACCAATCAAGGGGTAGTGTTTTTTCACAATCTGAATATTTTCTATCACCAAATCAAATTTTCTTTGTCATGTGAAGCATGAGAATTAATGGTAAAAACTTTCAACAAAAATTTATTATCTTTTCCCCTGATTTTTTCTTAAAATTTGAGAATCGTTGTAGGTTTATATTTGTGGTACATGTACATTGTATACATGTATTGTCAGAAATTATTTCATTCTATTGTAAATATTATTCAGTGAATGACAACTACAGTGTCATTAAATTTCTCACCAGGTTCTCGGACCAGTGTCATTAAATTTCTCACCAGGTTCTCGGACCCATTTTAGAACCTTGACTGTCTAACAAGTATTGTTATCTGCAGTGGCGGATCCAGAACTTTTCCTAGGCTCCAGTCATGCTTCAATGATTCCCTATATAATCAACCAAATTTTTCTGGCTAGTAATCACTGCAGTAGATATTCATGATCAATTGTTCAAAGACAACTTGAGTCTTGACCCCAATGGGCTGAGTAAATTGACCAGCAGATTTATTCAGATTCCAAAGTTGGACCAAAGGAATTCAAATATATCTCTTTGCTAAACAGGATATTATTAGTAATGTGCATACTTTTGTATATATACTTGACAAATAAAAAAGAAGATGTGGTATGATTGCTAATGAGACAACTCTTCACAAGATACCAAATGACACAGAAATTAACAACTGCATGTACATGTATAGGTCACGGTCACCTTACATCCTTATACAATGAACAAAGCCCATATCACATAGTCACCTATAAAAGTCCCTGAAATGACATGTAAAACAATTCAAATGAGAAGACTAACAGCCTAATTTATGTACAAAATAATGAATGAAATACAAATATATAACACAGCAACAAATGACAACTACTGAATAACAGGCTCCTAACTTCGCACAGACACGTACAGAATGTGGCAGGGTAAAACATGTTAGTGGGTGCCAAACCCTCCCCCTTATCCTTGGAGAGTGGTGCCGCCATATACATTGAGCAAAGGCACCAACCCTTACACCCCTAAGAAATATGGTAACTTGGTCTTCTTCCACCCAGTAATAAAACGCTTGTCAAAGTTGGGGGTCTGTTTGGCTCTGCGGGATGTACAAATTTGCAGCCACGTCCAGTCAGAATGGTAAAGTTTAATTTGGATGCCTCATGTGAAGAGAGTGCCACGCTCATTGCACGTTAATAACTTTTGCAACAACTCCATGAGGTGGCCTGTTGTAGGGCAAAATTTCTGTGTCTATTCACTAAATTCTAATTTTCAAGTGCCAGTCCAAATTTCCCAGACCATCATCCTTGATGGTCTAGGCCTCTCTATTAACTTGTTCTCATCCTGAACATGCATGAAATATTTGCCACTGGACATAAATCAACCAACAATAAATCATCAATCAATTATTCCCCCAGAAATATTAAGAAAATTAAAAAAATATATGCCAGAGGAGACCGGTTGTCATTTATACAAATAATTTTTTGCAAGTTTTAGAAAGTCGTCTGCAAAGCTTCATGATAAAGACAATTTTTTTTTCATACTAAATAGAAATTATAACTAAAAGATTATTTCTTCAATGTATTCTTATAATGTACTCCCCAAGTGTCATACAAGGCAGCTGTATTGCCACATATAATGGCTTATTTAATGTAACAATAAGTTAACACCATGTTAAACAGGCATTTATCATGATTATGATGGGCTTATACAAAACTTTCTTTTTGCATTTGTTTGATTTGATCTTGAAAACTGAATAAGGGAGCTACCATTTGATTTTTATAGGGGGGGGGCTAGGATGAAATTTGAAAAAAATAGGCAGGACAGGAGTTTTGAGTAAAAAACAAGGCAGGATGAGACACTTTTCAAAAAAAAAAGGCAGGATGACAATTTAGGTAAAAAAAGTCAGGATAAACTAATTAAAAAAAAGGCAGGACCGAATAGAGTGAAAAGTAAAAAGGCAGGACAGAGATTACAACTAAAAAAAAAATGCAGGACAAAATTTTTCATCCTAGCCCCCCCCCCCCCCCCCCCCATAAAAAAATCAAATGGTAGCTCCCTAAGCATATGTATCTGTATACAAATGTAGCTGTGTTTTCCTTGCAGGTTGCCATTAAGATTATAGATAAAACACAGCTTGACGATGATAACATGAAGAAAATTTACAGAGAAATACAAATTATGAAAATGTTGAAACATCCTCACATCATCAGACTTTATCAGGTAAACTACATCATGTACATATGTAAATGCTTCCAATTATCAGGTAAACTATATATATATATGCATCCAACAAATACATCCCTGACCCTGTACTATTGCACTGTGTTGTTGTTGAGTTACTGTTAGGGCCTTAAATATAAGGCACTGTGTCACCCTGGTGCTATATTTTCTACCATGGTTGTATCTTGGATGATTTTATAACAGAATGTATATAGTGGCCATGGTTCTATATTTTTTGGAAAACCAGTGCTATTTGATAATTCTGGGGAGAACACTGGTTGGTGAATGTTATATTTTTATAAATAACAACTCTACATCTCCTTATTCTGGTATAAGAATTTAAAAAGAGAAAAAAATGTCAGAACTTCAAAAGACTTAATATAACTGGAAAATCATATAATAGTATTAGGTGGAGAACTCATTGAACTAGCAAAGCAGTTGGTTACTTTGCATAGAAGTGTCCTATTTCAGCAAGGTTTCATGTGCCAGAAGTTCTGGGGTAAAAGCTAAAGAATTCTGCAAGCTGGGCATATCCTGGCTCTAATTATTACTTTTGAAGACCCTTTTTTTTAGCTCCTAATTATTGAGATTTTACACATAAAATTTGTTACTACATTGTAATTGAGAAATTGTGCAAACAACAACAGACACACATACATGTCAAGTGACATGATATACGCGTGTAATACACGCTTTTTCAACGGTTTACACGCGAGGATTTTGTCACATGGCGTGTACACGCTTTTCACCACTTTACAAGCAATTACACGCTTTTTTGTTCTTTTCATTTTTGGTCGTTAGTGATATCGCTATTCTCGGTTTTTTTCCTTATTCTGCAACATGTGCAATAAATACCAAAAAATTCGAAGTAATTGTTTGGCTGCCACATTGTTTGTTTTTCTGTATGGACAAACAGTAAAAGGTAAGTAGTTTGTGATTAGTTTTAACGATTTTGTGACTTTCTTTCAAATTCACTTTATAGGGGAAATGTGCACAGAAATAGGTCACTTTCAGGGCCTTTAACGTCGTCTAAAGTGCCGATCGTTAAGCCAAAACGATGTGTACGGCAAGATTCAAGATTTATAAATTATATTTTGGAGTTTGAGTTTAAATGATCGAGTGACAAATAACGCATATTTTGTGCATTCTATGTTGCAATGATAAAAAAACAATACATGTGAGAGGAGAAATACAATGTAGCTATTTGAATAAGCATTCAACATGTTTATCTAATGGAAATCAAATTTATAAAACATTTTTCTTCTTCAATTTCAGTTTCAAATCTAGCCAACACGGCAACAGATTTCTACAGGCCATGGGGATAAAAATATCACAGAACTGTTGGATCAGCTCTCATAGTACCAGCTTTCTTCTGATGAACTATCCAGTTTTAACCAGGCAATAGCAATGGGAGAAATGGCAGAGATAATAGATGACATTTTACATTGCCAAAAGAAAACCATGACATTCTTTCAAATCTTGATGAAGCTTATTCAGTCAAATATCAATTCCTACTGTGGGAGAGCCTTTTCAATTATAAAGAAATTGACACTGAATTCTGATGAGAACTTGACTATGTTACATTTGTATTGTGTGCTGTTATCAAATAAATGTAACTAAACTTGAAACTGGCAGTTGTTTTGAATATGTGCCTAGTGGTGGTGCTTTAAAAGCAACATAACAGACCCCTGTTTATTAAAATAAAAGTTCACAGTAGAATATATATATATTGTTTTTTTATATTCATAAATTTGTATGAAATTATGAACATTACCACATTCATACTAACAAGTCCGCATCTACGTCATGCATTTTCACAGTTTTTTGACATATCATGTCATGTCATGACATGATTTCCCATTGTCAGAGGTTGACATGTATGCAGACACATATATTCCATACAGTGAGCTGCAATTATTAAAAACACTGTTACAGTGTATATAAGAAATGTTTTCCTGTTAACATGGTAAATACAGGTTGCTGTAACAGGATTACAGTAGAAGTAGTTATTAGGACACAGGCTTTGTCATAAACAGAGTACAAATTTCAAAATGAATGAGAGCTGACTAATAATGCTGTATGGGCTTTGCTTATTGTTGAAAGCCATACAGTGACCAATAGTTGTTAATTTCTGTGTCATTTTGGTCTTTTGTGGAGCATTGTCTCATTGGAATATCTTCTTTTTTTTTATATCAGCATAGGTCATAACATGTAAAACCTTTTAAACATATTGTTCCATGATCAAGTCGAAAAAATGTTGAAGTAGGTCATATATGCTTCCAATTGGGTCATGTGAATTTATTATGTCACTGTATCAATTGTTAACTATTTCACATTTTCATCCTCTCAATAAACCAAGTGCAGCATGTTACATATTATATAACTCATTTACTGGTCATACAAAGGCATTTTCATACTTTAGAGTCAATGACTTTAATAGTAAATGTGTCATGTGCATAACAAAGCTGTTTTAACATGTTTAAGCTTATTGCATGGGTTAATTACCAGTTAATTTAATTGTTTTCTTTATGCAAATTCATAAGGACCAACTTTAGATTTAGGTAACAGGTTCTTCTCACTCACAGATTTCTTACAGTCTGGTTTGGTATTGTTACAAGTTACAACACACCAGTTTCTAGAAAATTGCTGCTGCTTCATGGTTCTGCTGTCCAATGTCTATATATATACATTGTATGTATGATACAATCATTCAAACAAGCATTCATATTGTTTTAAAACACATTAATACATTTGTAACATGTACTTTGACAATGTTGGGCTCATTTTGAGTTCAGAGAATACATTGTATATGCGTTTGTATTGATATGATTTTTTCAAAACTTGTAGGTTTAAAGCCCCTTCCAAACAACAGTGAAAATGTAGTGTAGAATTTGATGTCATATCTGTTGTCTGGAATACATTGTATATGCGTTTGTATTGATATGATTTTTTCAAAACTTGTAGGTTTAAAGCCCCTTCCAAACAACAGTTAAAATGTAGTGTAGAATTTGATGTCATATCTGTTGTTTGGTTTTAAATGACAAGACCTTAGTATTTACACGTTCATTGTGCTGATGGTCTATTGGTAGAGTGATTATCACATACTTTTTGTCTGAAAGTGTAAATTTATACAAATTACATATCTTTACACTTTACAGAGGCTAATGCTCTTTTATTTAAAAGCTATTTATGTACACCGTGTATGTGTAAATTGATTCTCTAGTGTTCTTATTTGCCAATGCATGTATAAGTAGTAATATAATATCATAAAAATGATTCTAGATCTGACACGAATATGTGTCATTTGGTCTGGAAAATTGTCTCATTGGCAATAATACATCTACTTGCTATTTTTTAATCGGTATTAAAGCAAAAAAAATAATCTAGATTTAGTTATACTTATTGGTTTAAATTTGTTTCTCTAACTTGTTAAAGAGTATTATTGCTATTTTACATGTACATCGAATGTGATGCTATCTGAAATGATTTTCTGATAGATTTTGTTATACATATGTGATGCTATACTTTCTAGAAACAAGATGGTATTACAAAATTCCCTGTGTACATGTACCATGGCCAGGATGCATATGCTTTAATAAAATTTATATAGAGAAAACTGCAGTCAGTGCCAAACTTGGACAGCAATAATTTTTTGTCCCTTAAAAATGTATGCAAGGAAAATTATAAGCACAAAACACATTTGGATAAACTTCCTTTTTGTCATGTTCCTGAATTATAGTATAACTAATCGTTCGGTCACAAGTTGTCTTATTTTTGATATTCAAATACGGCGATTAGTTATTCTTTTTATTACATTGGCAAATGGCTTCTTTTTTATGAAATTAATGTTGAAAATGTAAGGAACTATATCTTTTTCCTACGCATTGACAATTTGTTTTTATCCGACGTTATCGACGTCTTGACAACGCCTATTGTTGTATGACGTCAGAGAGTGAAATAACCCCGTTTATTTCACATGTGAAATTATCGGTTTTTATCTAACTGGGAAATCAATGTAATTCATTGCAACCAATGTAATAATAATATTTATTATTAGAAGTGATTTATTTCTAAAAAGATTAATTGATTGTTTCATGCATAAATTTGAGGAATTTTAGCCTTTTTCACTGAGATTTTGATTTTAATTTTTTTATCCAATTTTGAGTGTACATGCAAATGACATGTGCTACAAATATATATAATTTGAAGCATTAAATCCTTTGTGGATAAAATAAACAAAATGTCCATTTGGGAGCATTTGTCGATAGTTGCACTTGATTTGATGGCCATAAAACTTTATCATGATCATAGATTATCCATGTAATGTCCTTCATCATTGTTCATACAAAAATGTGAGGGAAGAAATTGATTGATTTTTGTTTGCTTAAAATCAAGTGGCAAATATCTCCTTAATAATCATGATGAGTACGAAGTAATAAATTAGGTATGATCTCTGTCAGTGGGTTAACATTGTTAATGAATAGGAATATGAAATGCCATTTAGAATTAGATACCTGCCTTGTAACATGTCACATACATGTACACTCAGATTGGTGTTTCAAGGATCCTTGGCAAGGTTCTAGATCTCTTCCAATGATTAAGATATGTTCTCAGTCAGAAGTAATAAATTAGGTATGATCTCTGTCAGTGGGTTAATATGGTTAATGAACAGGAATTTGAAATGCCATTTAGAATTAAACACCTGCCTTGTCACATGTCACATACATTTGTACATGATACACTCAGATTGGTGTTTCAAGGGTCCTTGAACTTACAGATGGCAAGGTTCTAGATATTTTTTCGTCCTGAACATGCATGAAATATTTGCCACTGGACGTTAAGCAACCAACAATCAATCTAAATATTTTTCCATACATGTACTGAACACCAGATTAAATATTTACACGTTACTGATACTTACTTGCTTCAACTTGCACAGATAAACTTCCCCTCATCAGCATTCATCTTACCACATAAGTTAAGTCTGGAAGACGCGTGTTTACTTTAGGCACCAGGGGGTTATAAAAAAAAAGTTTGAATGTTAGACATACAATTTCCAGCTCATGAGCTATGAAATCAGTCAACATTGTATTAAAATTAAACATTTTATGGATGAAACTGCTTCTTTGAAATGTGACCTTGACAGTTTCAGCTGATATGTTTCTTTTTTTTCTTTCAATACAGAGTCAGTCTCTCTTGAGTGAATAATGACTCTTGCTCTTCGGCCTTTCTTCTTTTTCTTTCTATACAGAGTCAGACTCTTCTTGAGTGAATAATGACTCTTGCTCTTAGGCCTTTCTTCCTCCATTATAAATATTATAAGATATGCACCATTGTTTTTAGTAGAAAATTTGATTTTTTGACCGTCTTATTTTCTGATTTCCATAGGTAATAGAAACAGAGAGAATGTTATACTTAGTAACAGAATATGCCAGTGGTGGTGAAATATTTGGTAAGTCATACATATATATTGGTGTGTTGTTAACTCATAAATGTGTCCACAATACTAGTATCTCAATTGTTTGTAAAACAATTGAAAGGTCTTTCCTGTTAAGGGGATGTTTTCGTAATGTACTTTGAACGACCTTCGTTTGATAAACGACAAGCATACCTTCTGAAACTTTGCGCTGTTAACACTTTATGACCTCATCCGCCTACATTTTCGGGATCGGAAGTATGATATATGTAAAATAGACTAGATGAGCTTTCATTTGATATGCGACAACGTCATGTTCTAGAAAGTTTGATTTTTGCACTTGATAACCCCATTCAACTAATTTTTAGGGGTCAAGAATTTGATATTTAAAATGTACACATCATCACCTTTCATTTGATATACAACAACCCTATCGTAAAAGATTTTTTTGTTTTTTTGTTTTTTGCACTCAATGACCCCATCCAACCAATTTTTGGGGGACGTCAATTTGAAATTTGAAATGTAGGCTTTATGTTCTTTCATTAGATATATGCGACAACCTTACCATCTGAGAAATTTGAATTTTTGCACTAAATGACCCCACCCTTCCCCCTGGGATGAATAAGAGGTTTAAAATTTTCATTTTTAAGTAGAGTTTATTGAGACCTTAAATTTGATATATCAGATGACCCCAATTGACAAAGTGCCAAAAATGATGCATTATCAACGATATGAATAGAAGTTATGAAACTTACAAAGTCAATGCAAAACATGAAAATTTTAAAATGATTTTTTGGTGTTTTTTTCCATGGAATGTTTTCGGTATTTGGTCAAACATATAACTATGTTAACCTCTTCAATTTCTTAAACATTTTAAGTGGTAAGCTGTTGTTGATTCAGAAAAACATGCCGCCGCTCGCAAAATTTCAAACTGCATTACCTCTAAAACGACAATAGATATATCTCAAATCTGTTAAATGGTAAATGATCTACAGTTAAAGGACAACATTATAGAAAAAGAATTGGGACAATTTCAAAATTCTCCAAGGTCACAATTAATCATCAAATATATGATGCAATTACAAACTTGAGAACCGGAAGTTGTTGAGACATGGGACAACAACCATTCAACTCAGGACCACTTGACCTTTCAAATATCACAAGGTCAAGGTCATAGTATAATGTGAAGGTCAAGGTGAAATTTCATCATGACCTGACATTGACCTAAAATTGAAGGTCTTGAATTACTGATCATCTTTGCAGTTTATAGTAGGTATATATCTGTTACCTTTAAAAAGATATACACAAAATACTATACTTTTAAGAATCATCCCGTTGTAACTTTTGAACAGACGGTTGGACATTTTTGGGCTTATTATATAAAATGTAGAGCTCGTCTCATTTTATACGCTGTATGTATGCAGCAAAGTCTTATTGTTTTTATACGACCGCAAAATTTGAAAAAATTTTCGTCGTATATTGCTATCACGTTGGCATCGTCGTCTGCGTCGTCGTCTGCGTCGTCGTCGTCCGAATACTTTTAGTTTTCGCACTCTAACTTTAGTAAAAGTTAATGGAAATCTATGAAATTTTAACACAAGGTTTATGACCACAAAAGGAAGGTTGGTATTGATTTTGGGAGTTTTGGTCCCAACATTTTAGGAATTAGGGGCCAAAAAGGGCCCAAATAAGCATTTTCTTGGTTTTCGCACTATAACTTTAGTTTAAGTTAATAGAAATCTAAGAAATTTTGACACAAGGTTTATGACCACAAAAGAACGGTTGGGATTGATTTTCAAAGTTTTGGTTTCAACAGTTTAGGAATTAGGGGCCAAAAATGGGCCCAAATAAGCATTATTCTTGGTTTCCGCACAATAACTTTAGTTTAAGGAAATAGAAATCAACGAAATTTAAACACAATGTTAATGACTACAAAAGGAAGGTTGATATTGATTTTGGGAGTTTAGGTCCCAACAGTTTAGGAATTAGGGGCCAAAAAGGGACCCAAATAAGCATTTTTCTTGGTTTTCGCACCATAACGTTAGTATAAGTAAATAGAAATCTATGAAATTTAAACACAAGGTTTATGACCATAAAAGGAAGGTTGGTATTGATTTTGGGAGTTTTGGTCCCAACAGAATAAGGGGCCCAAAGGGTCCAAAATTAAACTTTGTTTGATTTCATCAAAATTGAATAATTGGGGTTCTTTGATATGCCGAATCTAACTGTCATGACTGTGTATGTAGATTCTTAACTTTTGGTCCCGTTTTCAAATTGGTCTACATTAAGGTCCAAAGGGTCCAAAATTAAACTTAGTTTGATTTTGACAAAAAATGAATCAGTTAGGTTCTTTGATATGCTGAATCTAAAAATGTACTTAGATTCTTGATTATTGGCCCAGTTTTCAAGTTGGTCCAAATCGGGGTCCAAAATTAAACTTTGTTTGATTTCATCAAAAATTGAATAAATGGGGTTCTTTGATATACCAAATCTAACTGTGTATGTAGATTCTTCATTTTTGGTCCTGTTTTCAAATTGGTCTACACTAAAGTCCAAAGGGTCCAAAATTAAACTTAGTCTGATTTTAACAAAAATTGAAATCTTGGGCTTCTTTGATATGCTGAATCCAAAAATGTACTTAGATTTTTTATTATGGGCCCAGTTTTCAAGTTGGTCCAAATCAGGATCTAAAATTATTATATTAAGTATTGTGCAATAGCAAGTCTTTTCAATTGCACAGTATTGCGCAATGGCAAGAAATATCTAATTGCACAATATTGTGCAATAGCAAGATTTTTTTTTAATTGGAGTTATCTTTCTTTTTCCAGAATAGTAAGCAAGAAATATCTAATTGCAAAATATTGTGCAATAGCAAGATTTTTTTTAATTGGAGTTATCTTTCTTTGTCCAGAATCAACTTAAATCTTTGTTATATACAATATACAATGTATATTCACTTTTTACTACCAACTGATAAATTAAAATAATCTTTACCATTCAGTGATAACAAGCAGTTTTTTTACATCTTAATATTTTATGATGTATTTAAATGAGTAGTTATTGTTGCAAACTCCATTAGAAATTTTAATTGAGATTAGTATTGGAATAAGGGAAAGGGGGATGTGATTAAAAAAATTGGGTTCAATTTTTCTCATTTGAAATTTCATAAATAAAAAAGAAAATTTCTTCAAACATTTTTTTGAGAGGATTAATATTCAACAGCATAGTGAATTGCTCTAAGAGAAAACAAAAATTTTAAGTTCATTAGAACACATTCATTCTGTGTCAGAAACCTATGCTGTGTCAACTATTTAATCACAATCCAAATTTAGAGCTGAATCCAGCTTGAATGTTGTGTCCATACTTGCCCCAACTGTTCAGGGTTCAACCTCTGCGGTCGTATAAAGCTACGCCCTGCGGAGCATCTGGTTCTAATATGTAAGCTTGAAATTGCAACGGAATTTTATTTTGCACTCTGTGACCTTTGACCTTGGGTGCAAATTAAAGGTCACATGAACTGAAGATTTTTTTATTGGTGAAGGTTCCAAGTCTCTACGACTTCCGGTCCCCGAATTAGAATTTAAATTTTTTTATTTATAGTATTTTAAGAGAAATAACTCTCTATAAGGGTTGATAACAAAATAATTGTATATGTTCATTGACATTACCATCTGTTCCTGTACATGTTGCCGTTTTCAAACTGATTCTATCTCTAATAATTTTTGAGAAAAATGCAAAGGAAAGAAATTGCTTTAAGGGGATATAACTCTCATAGGGGAGGATGCAATCCTATTCAACTTCTTATGGTAATACATCATGATGAGACCTACCTATTGTCCAAATAATGTCATGATATCTTAAAAAACAACGAGGGGGTGTCGTGTTGAAAAAAAAGGGAGATAACTTCTAAAGAGGATGATGAAATCCTTAACAGGGTCATACACAATGTATCTATATGATGAGTTAATTTACAACCACTGGGTCGATGCCACTGCTGGTTGAGTTTTAATTCCCCGAGGACATCACCACCCCAGTATTCAGCACTGCTGTGCTGACATGAATTATCATTGATATGGTCATATTTATAAATTACCTGTTAACAAAACTTTTGAATTTTAAAATACTAAGGCTTTTCTACCTCAGGAATAGATTACCTTAGCTGTATTTGGCAAAAAAAAAGAATTTTGGTCCTTAATGCTCTTCAAATTAGTACTAGTCTATATTTGGCCTTTTTAACTTTTTTGTATTCGACCGTCTCTGATGAGTCTTTTGTAGACAAAACATGCATCTTGGCGTAAATACAAAATTTAATCCTGGTTTCAATGATGAGTTAATTTATATCACAACACATCTTTTTAAAGAGCCCTAGACCTTCTACCTTAGTCACATTCAATGAGAATATTTTCTATACACAAATTGGGAAATTTTAACTTTTTTTCTTAAAAGGAATTGAAAAGGATCAATTTGGAAATGGTATATGTGGCATAAACTAAATGTTCTTTTCAAACCACAATGATGTACAAAAAGAAGAAAAAGTAAAAAAAACAACAGTGGCAACCTCATGCAAATTTAAAGTAAGGGGATGTAGTATGATTATAATGAGACAACTATTTATCCACAATAGTCCAACAAAGGTTGATGTAAGTAGTTTTAGGTCACTGTATGACTTTCAAAAATGAGCAAAACCTGTACCATTTATTCAGTTTTATAATGCACTGACATAACAGAATGTAAAATTCAATAGAAAAAAGTGGAAGTCTGATTATTGACAAAACAATTGAACAAATATGGCAGAATTAATGTTCAATGACACTCACTGAATTAAAGTCCCCAGACTTGGGACAGTTATTTTAAGAATGTTGTGGGATTTAACATGTTTATGAGGGCTCAACCTTCCCCTAAACTGGCAAAGTGGGAATTAGAACAAATCATTAAAATCAGTTGGAAATGACTTGACTCATCAGAAACGTAAAAATTACCAAAAAAAACTCTAAAATGAAGACAAAGGACACATCGTACCGATCTAAGAAATACAAAGGACTCAATGTAAGAGTACACCATCGAATACTATTAATAGAAAGTACAGTCTGATGCCCCATGGGTCAAATTTTTATCAGGACCGCTTTTACAATTTTGCAGATCATTTGGTGGCACACGGTAGAATGAATGAAAGAGAAGCAAGAAAGAAATTTAAACAAATCATTGCAGCAGTATCATATTGCCATAGTCGTCAAATTGTACATCGGGATTTAAAAGCAGAAAATTTATTGCTGGATGCCAGTCTTAACATAAAAATAGCTGGTAAGTTAATAACATTTTTTTGAAAAACATGTTTAGGAATGCCATATTTTTGAAAGTGCAAAATTGTTCTACAAAGTATATGATCTAAATGTACAAATAAGTCACTGAAAAATCATCAGTTATCCCGGTATAGGAGTAATTGCCCTTGAATTTTTTTGTTATGATTTTAAAAGTGTTGATGAATTATTTTTATTATTGATGATCAACTTGATGGACAAATGATTGATGATTATTATACCTTCACTATTACAAATTCTTTTATTTTGTAAAGATTGTATTAAGTCCCAATTCTTTCCTAAGGCCTTGTCCTCTTCCACTAAGATGGAACCAGGTTGACCACTAAATCTCTACACACTGAAATATAGTTCCCAATACTTCTCGTGTCTATGTAAATATGCATTGTCAGATGAAGGTCTTGTAATTATATTGTTTAATTTAGAGCAGTTATGAATGTCATTAGTTTGGACTAGCTATTTGCTGCCTAGTTTGATTAAGTACTAATACAATATCATTATGATTGACTCATCTATCAGAACTCGTTTAATCATCTTGCATTTTTGTAATTTCAACAAATAGAAAAGTACAAAACCCTTACTAAAAACTATGCAATCATCTCCATTTTAAGTACATAATTTGAAAGTATATTTTCCTTTGTGTCTTTATACCAAAGTTAATATATAGACAATGATCAGAAACAATATTACGGACAGATCACCTTATTCAGGTTATATAATTACTTTATCTCTTTTTTTGTGTGTTTTTTTTTACTAGCAGATGTAGATTTGACACATTGAGTTGACAGTCAAGTTTATTAGTGATTTGCTGGGCGATAACTGGACACCATCAATTAACACAACACATGGCATTGCCAGCTTTCCTCCTACAAATCAATAGTGTTAAATGCTGAATTGTTTTCCTGAAAAAATGATAGATGTTGATGATGACTTTTTATTTTTTTATATAAATATTATAGAATTGTCAATAATTTCCTACTTTGATATTCCTTAGGAGTCATTTTTGGGTTTTTGGTTCATCTTATTACAAATGTAGTACAGTACCCATTATATTTAATATTTGTATATCTTTAGAAAAGAGAAGAGTTAACATGTAGACATAAGATACCCTTTTTTAATACATAAACCCTGCATATTTTCACTGATCTGCTGAAATATTTCCTTTAGATTTGCCTTCATTTGTAGGCTCCTAATTACAGTGGAGGGGGGATTAAGAGTTACCCTTGTCTGTCCCAAAATTGGTTTCTGTTTTTTTAACTCATTGTTGCCCAAACCAAATGTTATAAAACTTATACACGATGCTTATAACCATAAAACACATACATGTATCAAGTTTAAATTTTGATTGCGTCACTTTCACCGTTCTGAAGTTATGCCCCTTTATATCTTTATATGCATGCATGGGGCATCATCTGTTTTTCATGAACACATTCCCCATTTATTTGACAAATTTAACAGTTATTCACTAATTGTGATAGTAATTAACAATTTTATCTTTAGGATTGATTAAATAACTTGCCTTTAGTCATGAATAAAATAACTTACATCAGTTTTCTCAAATTTGAAAAAATAAAACTGTTACAGATGACATGATAAACCTTTGGCTTTGATAGGAAAAAGTTGAGTGAGCTATTGAATCCTTTATATTGTATTATCTGTGTTCAATAAATAACAACAGTTTATCTTCTGTTGACATATTGTATAGTCAAAGAAGACAAGTATTGGGTGTTATACATGTATAGGTTTAGATTATAACATGGCCTTTTCCATATTGGCCCTGGTATCATCCCGAGACTCCCATATCGGCCTCGAGGCTTTAGCCGAGGGCCGATATGGGTCGAGGGATGATACCAGGGCCAATATGGAAAAGGCCATGTTATAATCTATTTATCACATATCTAAGTTCTGCAGAATAGAGACACAAAGTTCAATTATTACAATTTAATGAAACATAACAGGTAAAATTTTAAATTTTATATCACAAAAGTGTCGTTAAGGACGCAATGACGTGACGTCATTTGGAATCAGGGCACAATATCAATATCATCTTTTTTGCCCAGGGCAATTTTGAGGTTATTGCATATGCAAAACCCAACGTATTCATAACAAATATGTGATAAATCGTTTTATTAAATCTCTATTAGTAGCTGGTATATAAACACATAAGTACAAAAAAGTAATACAATATTTCAGACATATATAAGATAACTCTTTTACAGCTCAATATCTCTTTGGCAATTTAAAGATATCTCTTGGCTCTTGGATAGTTACAAGTTTGAAATAATTATTATTAGGGAAATTCCCTCCCTCGTCTGACTAACTGGGTAGGGAAAATCTGTTAAGTTTTTTTTATGGACGTTGAACTTGTCCTACTGCAGTTTGGGTTTCAAAAAATTACAAATAATGTTTGAACTAAATGTAATAAAACTATTACGACATTATCTGTCTACCAATTGAATGGGAATTTTTCAGAAACTTCTACATGTTCAAGTTGATCACAACACAATATTGACTTTGCCAATTTCTTCATAGAAGATTAAGATTAGGCCAATTAAAATTAATTGCTAGATTTTCATCCCCGCCCGCCCCTCTGAAATTGTCCCGCCCCGATTTTTTTTATTTAACAAAAATACGATTTCCGGATTTTATCATGTCCGTTACCGGGAACCATCGATAATTTCGTTTCTTTCAACACTTCCTATTTCGTTTTTGTATTTCTCCGCGTAATCTAATAACGATATGATTGAGACGACATATTCTGCTGCTCTATTATGACGACATCTACCGAGAATAGAGATTGATAACGAGAAGGGCATGAAATATTCGAGTAACAAGTAAAACGCCTTGTCATTTAACGCAAATTGCGGTAGTCACAAGTGAATCGAAAACCGTGTTTTTTCTTTATTTATACGATGACTTTGTGTCAGGAAATTTGGACTGTAATTGATATCCAAAGCGCAAGAATCGTAGAACAAATTGGTACAAAAAACATGACTGGATTAAAGAAATTGACACAAGCACGAATTTGTTTGATTTATGACCGTATATTGAGAAAAAAAAGTCGACAAACACGCATTTCAATTCCCTTATATTTACCCATGTCTGTTGTTTTTGTTGACAAACAGCAAACACCCTCTGTAACTGTCCAAATACCCTCAATTTGGTCATTAAAAAACTACTTTTTGGTTAAGTTCATGTTTTACATCACATAATTACTTTCCACACTGAGTTTACATTTTATTTTGTACTCATAATACTTGTGTTGCATAAATACTTGTGTTGCATACAATTGTACCAATACATTTTATTGATTTTATGTGGACTACAAACCATTGCTTAAAAAGCAAAATAAATTTGGTGTAGGTCTAGTCCAACTGAAGAGAGCATTTCTCTTCCCTTTGATGTATACTATAAATAGGTTTCTAAAGCGGCAATTACATGTATAACAGTGGTTGCCAATCATGGATTTCTTTTAAGAGTTTAAAAAATAGTGTCAGATTCCTTATACAACATGTATATACATTATACAAGCTTGTTTTCCACTAGCATATACCCCGCGGTATGAAGAACTTGTGACAAGGGTTTCATATGAAATAAAATTTAAAAAATAAAATCCTCCCACCCGCCCCATGTTTTTCGAAAATTTAGATGAAAATCTACTAATTAATTTTAGTTGGCCTTAGGTAGGCAATCTCACCTGAAATTTTAAAATATGTAAAATGATTACATTCATTTTGTTCATCATTGTTTATTGGGCTAATCTGTTGCCTAATTTGGTAAATATAAGAGTTGGCAACCCAAAACACACATACCCACAGTGGCACTTTTATAACTCCTAAACTATTGAATTAATTCCCATGTTTATCTTACACATTATACAGTGAAAAATAATATTGTGTACTTTCTTTTTTATTTGTGACCAAATGTTTCATTGGTTGGTTTCTTAAGCTAGATTACTTGATGGAAATTTTGTGATCTATATGTACTGAATCTTGTTTTTCCCAGTTTCTGCTCGACTAGTCTTTTATCTATATAAAATGCTGTAGTATATAATCATGTTCTGTGCTATAGTCCTTGAAGGTGGAATAGAATTTGCATAGTTTAGAACTGAAGACTTAAATGTCAAACGATCATTGGAATAAATTATTTCCACAACAGGAAGAGTCTTCTTTGACAAATCAATCCCAAGGCTCTTAAAATACAACAAACATTCTAGGAAGTATTTATTCTTCCTTAAGACAAATGAATTATGAAAAGAATTATCAAGGCTGGTAGCTTTCCTACACACAACTTTTATTAACAATGGGCAAATCTAAGAAAGAACAGACGGTAGAGTTACTTAATATTCCAGACACAAATTGCAAATTTTTGTGAGGGGTGTAATAAAGGTTTCAATTCAAATTAAGATAGAAACTTGGAAATAATATTTTCCAAAAAATTGATCTATACTTTAATGGAAGCTGAAAATCAGAGACAAGAAAAATGCAAAAAACAAAAATCTTGCGAGCTGTTTTGACCCTAAAAATCGTAAAATTAAAACTCTTCAAAGAATAAGCAGCTTTACAAAAATCCTAAATGTTTCCTGGCAAAATGAAATCTCTTTTCATTTGACCTTAACCAGAAACAATCAGCAAGCCTCAAGTTGACAATACAATTGCGATTTCCATATGACCCTTGATGTTTGGACATTTAGTTATTTGATATTCTAAACAATGTTTAGTTTTGGCTGAATCAATATTGAATAAAGTTTTTTCTCTCTACAATTGATGGATTGTTGAATGTCCGATATTTTATAAATATCAGTTGTAGGAGGTGATGTAAATTAATTATTATGTGGTGTTTAAGACGGATAAAACAATCAACACAAATCAAGTTTGATATTTGTGATAGAAAGAGAAGTTAGTTTCCATCTATACATCCGATGTTTAGAATCAATAGAATTACATCATCTACCAACCTTGATATTTCAGATAAGTTAGAAGTAACACAGTCTTGTGTAAATTTCATTTTACAAATACAATATTCAGTTGGATTCCAAGTGTTTTTTAGTTTAGAAAGTCCCAAGCTTAAAAGTTAAATCTAATCAAGTCGCGTCACACAGTTTTGCCATAAACTTTCATTTGTCAATATTCTGAAGGCATTTGGGAGTTTAAACATTTATAATAGACATTTTATAAACAAATTACTTTTTCTATTTACAATTATGTCTCCGAAAATCAAATTTTCAAGCTCTTTTAACTGGTTGACATTTCTGGTGATAAAATCTCAACGTCATTCTAAATTTTGATGATTGTGTTGAAGAACTTTCTAAGAGGCAATTAGTTCTTGGCATTTCATTGAGGAATTTATTAAAAAAAAATGGTATATATGTCGTTCAAAAAAACCAAACAAGACAAAGAAACCTTTCATGATTGACAAAGTTTGTCAATTTCAATGATTATAAATTGGTACACAATTTAACTGGGGTAAAAACAGGGAAAAGATACCAAGATATAATCAATAACCAAGAAAATTGTCCCCAGAAAAATGTACCAACCCAATTACAGGAAAAAATAAAACTGACAACAGCAGTCCATAAAACTTATGTATATTTTTAAGAGCTTCAAAGTTCTTTCAATGTATTAATTCAAAATGGCAGAATGATGAAAAGCCTTATTATGAGATTCTGAAAAATATTCAGATAAAAGTCAAATCTGTAAACCAAAAAAGATATAATTCTACTTTCTATTTCTTATATTGACCTACATATGTACATATAACAACATCTTTCAAAGGTGTTAATTTGGTATACTGTGAATTCATTTATTTTAGTGGATACCAACTTTCGTGGTTCGAGGAAATCTTGCATATTCGTGGATATTTAGTTTCGTTGTTGTGGCAAAGTCTGCATTAATTCGTTTAGAAAGTGTGTTATTCGTTGAACATCTAAATTCGTGGTTCTTTCGTTCCCACGAAATTCACGAAAATTTGTATTCAATGAATATTAATGAATCCACAGTAATATCTTTGTTTGTTGCTCAACACTAATTTTGTGAAAAAGGATGTGTGAAACGGTCAGGTTTAGGTCAAACATGTTCACATCCACATGTTCATGACATCTTAGACCATCTCACTGACCTTTTACTCTAAAGTCTCTAAAGATCATCAAAAAGAAATAGCATGAATTAAAAACAAGTGCATTTTTTGTAATTTCAGGGGAGCCACCAAAGTTGAATCATAGTTCCTACTTTGCCCCTCACTTTCCTCAAGATGAAGCAAGTTTTTTTTTTTTATTGTTTCTGCAAATGGCAATGTTCACTTTTGGCAAAATATGGCCTTGAAACTCTATCATAAAATATAAAAAAAGTCACAATCTGGTTCTTAAAGGGAAAAGTCGTGATTTTAGCCGTCATGGTTCACCGTTCCAGGCAACATTTTGTATGAATGATAAACAGTAGTCATAATTTTAGACACAGAAATGTAAAAAAAGAATTAAAATTAATTTAGGGGAGTAATAAGGTCTCATAATAACTGGATAGCCGTTGTATATTTTTATATTTTGCAACTGATAAGCTCACTTTTAAATGAATTATGACTTCGGATTACTTTTGTAACGATTAAATACTGAATTAGTTTAATTGATTAAATTAATAAATAATAATAGCCATCTAAACAGCAGTGCATGAACTAAAAATTGTAATATTTTAAATTAGAATCGGTAACCTTTAATATTTGAAACAGATAATTAGTCCATCCAAAGCGATCTTTATTAACATGTTCAGTAATAAATGTTCTCATCAAAATATTTTTAAATCTCACAACGCACAAATACTTCAGCTATTTGGAAAAAAAACGATGTTTAAAAATTTGACAAGAAAGGACCGATTTTGGCCTCAAATTTCAGTTTCATCTGACGAAAGATTTTGACCACTTTTTAAACACTTAAGTTTCAATTTCATATGATGCAATTAATTTATGTGAAAGATTTTAACTTATTTAGTCATTAAAAACGATCCGATTCAGGCTCAAATATGAGAAATCTACCAAATATGCGAAAAAATGTCACTTTTCAGATGGTTTTTGTCAAAAACGAAAGTGGCCGCATCCGTGTTCATCCTCAATTTTTATATATGTTATGTATTATCATCAAATACAACTTCCATTTCAATATTTTGGATGAACACGAATGCGGCCACTTTCGTTTTACACGGAAACCGTCTAAAATTTAACTAAAAATGCTGGAATTGTGAAGATTTCAGTAATTTAGCATGAATTAAGGGTGCTAGTTCTCAATATATGTGCATTGTATTGTCAAAAAGAGCCCATATTTATATAACAGAACCTTTCTACTATCCAATAAATGACTAAAAGTTTACATTTTAACAATTTTGTAAAACTGCTATATTTTGGGGCCAAAAAGGGGTCTTACTGGACCTACTCCTTTAATGATTTTCTTGGAATGGAATTGAAAAATTAAGAACAGATATTCTTTTCAAGTGTGAAAAACATCAACAGAATTTATACATAATCGGGAATGTCCTTATTAAAATAGTCCTTGTCTCGCAACGTATTATACTTTAGCTATTTTACCTCAATGTTTTAAAAAAAGACCACGAATTTAATGTCATCTTTCCCAATTTCTGAATGTAATTATAAGTCTGTTTTAACTGGCAAGAAAACCCCTTAAACAGACAAGCAGATTAGTCTTTAAATTTCTGTTATTAAATATCAAGAAAGAAAATAAATCCTGAAATTGATTTGAAACTTTGGTACACAATAGTTTTCCTGGAAAATATTCACATCCCTTAGGGATAATTAGTGTACGTCCAGTTGCATATATATTACATGCATGTCGGAATAATTGTGATGATGACGAATTTCTTCCTTTATTGGAGAACAATCTAATTGAATTTTTACTATGTTCATAACTTTGTCAATCGATGAATCAAAACAAGTTATATATTGACCTGTATTTAAATCAAAATTGTTCTCTTCTTCTTCTTCTTTTTTTGGTATACAATAGTCTATCCACATTCGATGATTACATACTGGTGGCATACGTGGACTAGGCTATTTACAAAACTTTTACCCTAATTCACTCAAAATGTATGTTTCTTTCTTATATTCAATATAAATGTATACATGTACAATGTATATATTTCAAATTGCGCTATAGTTCCGTAACTTTCTATCCAGGTGTATAAACAAAGGGTCGACAAGTGAGTACATTTTTTTTTTTTAAATATTTCTGGTATGTTCCAATCTGTCTTTCAAAGTATATACTCACATTTTTCCAAAGGAGTAGGTCCTGTAAGGGACGATTTTGGCCTCAATTTTCAGGTTCATCTAACGAAAGTTTTTGGACACTTTTTAAACACTTAAGTGTCTATTTCAATTGATTCGATTAGTTTATGTGAAAGATTTAAAATTATTTAGTCATTAAAAACGCTCTAATTCAAGCTTCAATATGAAAAATCTATCAAATATGCCAAAAAAACGTCACTTTTCAGATGTTTTTTGTCAAAAATGAAAGTGGCCGCATCCGTGTTCATTCTCGACCTTTATATATGTTTTGTATTATCATCTAATACAACTTACATTTCAATATTATGAATGAACACGAATGCGGCCACTTTCATTTTAGACGGACACCGTCTAAAAATTAACCTAAATGCTAAAATTTTGAAGATTTCAGCAATTTAGCATGACTTAATGATGCTAGAACGCGGTATATGTGCATTGTTTTGTCAAAAACAGCTCATATTTATGTAGCAGAAGCATTTTACTTTCCAAAATATAGCTTAAAGATTATATTTTCACAATTTTCTAAAACTGCTATATTTTGGGGCCAAAAAGAGGTCTTACTGAACCTACTCCTTTACCCTTGGAAAAAATATGTAAATAGATTTTTATTTTACCATTTTTCTACATTTTTTGGGGGGTATTATTTAGATTTTTATAAATAGTATTCTTTACACCAGAAATGTTATTTATAAACAAGCGTATGTGTTTAGTAATGACTAGTATATCACTTTCGGACACGCAAGACCATTCAAAATAGAAAGTTGCAAGTTATCAGCCGTGTACACTCCTCAATACCCTCAGAACTGAGCAGTGAAACCATGCATGAACTTGCAAGTCTGACAGGAAATAGCTTGAATACCTGGACGTGTCACCTCACAATACCTTTGGGAGTAATACCTTTTGCCATGCTGGTGATCAGATAAGGGAAGGTCCGAAATTATTAAAATCAAGTTAATCACATAAAAGAATTATGAACAAATTAGATTTTCGAAAACAATTTTCTCGGAACACTTATTTATGATTTCAACTTTGACTTTTTAGCTAATTCCAATATAAACAGTTCGAAAATGACAGACCACAGTTGTTTAAAAGTTAATAACATTTTCTGTATCAAGTTAGTTAGTCGGATAAAACAACCCTACGATTGACAAGATCTAGCAGAATAAAACTTTAATATCTATGAATTTGAGCATTTTTGGGATACAGGTTGTGGAAAAATTGAACCTAGACTGACGTTACAATATGAATAATACATAACTAAGATGTCAAAGCTTTGTCATTTATTATTTGTGAGGTGCCAAAAAGAAGTTATTTTCTATCAAAAATATTATCACAACTATTTCTATGTGAAATGTGGTATATTTTTGCCTGATTTAAAATATGAAAATCTAAGGGCCAAATTTAGGCCTTCGTGATTGGCTCATTCCTTTTATGCCATTAGTGAAGATGAATCTGGCATGCCATTATAATTGCCCATCTTAAAGGGACACTAGCTACGAAATATATAAACAAATCTAATGTATTATTTTTTTGTCTCAATCAATAATAAAATGCAAACAGTGAAATAATAATTCGCTTTTAGCAGATTGTATGGTTTAATTTTGCCAAAATAAGCTTATAAACAATTGAAAATGATTTATTCACTTGCAAGTGAATAATTCGACCTCATTGAATCCGTATTCATGTGAACTTCAATTTAATTACTTAGCTTGAGATGGATAACAAGTGAATTGTATGTGTAAAACTATTCAAACGAAAAGAATGTCAACATTGAAAGTGTAACAAAGGTAAATCATTTGATTGACTGATTCGATCAACAAAAAAATCATTCTTATAAAGGTAAAAACAATGATAAACATTTATTATTCATCTATAATATGAAATTAAATAGACCTAGAATAATCCAACAGCACGAGTTTGCTTAATCTATATATATATCTATTTATGTTTACATCGCTTATATGGTCATCGGATGATTTAGAGGTCAACTCGATAATTAATTAGATAGCATTTAGACTAAATTACATCCGAAATGAAGTTACGCATTTTCATGCCCGTGCCCTGTTAATTGTTTATTTAAACTTTTAAAAGTTTGGATAAATGTTTTACATTATAATAAATCTAATATGAGAATTTGATTGAAATCGGTGAACATGAATTTGACAGCTAGTGCCCCTTTAAAAAAGTTCATAAAATGTTTGGTGTATATATGACATTTTTCCTAAGAATGTTTTTTAATTTAGATTGGTGTACATGTATTTGTTGAGCAGAATTTTTTTCAAGCATTAAATCAGAACTGATCACTGAAGTTTTGGTTGTGAATAAATTGTCTGGTATTATATTCATGTTCATATTACAGATTCATCCATTTTTGTGGGTACCAATTTTTCGTGAAATTAATTTGGTGGATTTTTATTTTCATGGTTTTAACAAAAATTTGGATATATACCTATGAAAAGATTCTGTTTAGTTGAACATTTTAAATATGGTTACCTTTTACCCTAGAAATCAACAAAAAATTGGTATTTCACAAATAATATGGTTACCCAAGAAATCAAAGAAAATCAGTATTTCACTAAATAATCTTGTTTTACATATTGATCCTTACCCAATGACCCAAAATTAACTATATGCTTTATGCACTTCACATATGTTTTACAAATGTATAGCAATAAATGTGAAGTATGAAAATAATGTGTTTTGATACATTAAAATGTAAAAGTAATTGTCTGGAACAAAAGTGTTGACCCTAACCTTGTAATAAACATCTGCACACAATTTGTTACATATGTGTAAAGATTCTTTGTCAAATCTGCATCTAGTTATCTTCAAAGGAAACTGGTGCATTTACAGCAGTAGATTATAGTCTGAAGAAAAGATGTGTGTTATAAAATTAATCAAATATGCATAACATGTTGAAATTCTAGGTCAGTCTTATAAAATAAGTTCACAAGTGCTAAACAACTTTTAACCAGGTGCTCCGCAGGGCGCAGCTTTATACGACCGCAGAGGTCGAACCCTGAACAGTTGGGGCAAGTATGGACAAAACATTCAAGCGTGATACAGCTCTGAATTTGGATTGTGATCAAATTTTGACATTACATGGTTTTTTTTACACAAAACAAATGTCAAGATTTTACAAATCAATTAAAGATTTCTTCTTCAAACTTTTTAAATCTAAAATTAAATAGTTGACACAGCATAGGTTTCTGACACAGAATGAATGTGGTCTAATGAACTTAAAAGTTTTTTTTTGCCTTTGAGCAATTCACTATGCTGTTGAATATTAATCCTCTCAAAAAAATGTTTGAAGAAATTTTCTTTTTATTTATGAAATCTGAAATGAGAAAAATTTAAACCCTCCCCCTTTTTTTTCACATCCCCGTTTCCCTTTTTCCAAAACTGATATCAATTCAAATTTCTAATGGAGTTTTGCAACAATAACTACTCTTTTAAATACATCATAAAATATTAAAATGTAAAATAAAGTGCTTGTTATCACTGAATGGTAAAGATTGGTTGGTAGTAAAAGTGAATATACATTGTTTATTGTATAAAACAATAAAAAAAACTTCATCAGCAACATTTTATATTGGCAAATTTCCAATGAAGTTATTTACATAAAGTTATTGGCAAATAAAAATAGAAAATGACATCATAGTCATGTCTGGCAAATGTCCAACATACATTATCTAAAAACATTTTAGATAAGATAAGGAAAAAAAGCTTCATCAGCAACATTTTATATTGGCAAATTTCCAATGAAGTTATTTACATAAAGTTATTGGCAAATAAAAATAGAAAATGACATCATAGTCATGTCTGGCAAATTTCCAACATATATTATCAACTACTATTCTATACAAAGAAAGATAACTCCAATTGAAAATTAATTGCTATTGCACAATATTGTGCAATTAGATATTTCTTACTATTGTGCAATACTGTGCAATTGAAAATTTCTTGCTATTGCACAATACTTGATATGGAATCCTGATTTGGACCAACTTGAAAACTGGGCCCATAATCAAAAATCAAAGTACATATTTAGATAAAGCATATCAAATAAGCCCAAGAATTTAATTTTTGTTAAAATCAAACTTAGTTTAATTTTGGACCCTTTGGACCTTAATGTAGACCAATTTGAAAACTGGACCAAAAATTAAGAATCTACATACACAGTTAGATTTGGCATATCAAAGAACACATTTATTCAATTTTTGATGAAATCAAACAAAGTTTAATTTTGGACCCCCATTTGGACCAACTTGAAAACTAGGCCAATAATTAAAAATCTAAGTACATTTTTAAATTCAGCATATCAAAGAACCCCAAGGATTCAATTTTTGTTAAAATCAAACTAAGTTTAATTTTGGACCCTTTGGACCTTAATGTACACCAATTTGAAAACGGGACCAAAAATTAAGAATCTACATACATAGTTAGATTCGACATATCAAAGAACCCCAATTATTCAATTTATGATGAAATCACACAAAGTTCAATTTTATACCCTTTGGGCCCCTTATTCCTAAACTGTTAGGACCAAAACTCCCAAAATCAAACCCAACCTTCCTTTTATGGTCATAAACCTTGTGTTTAAATTTCATAGATTTCTATTTACTTATACTAAAGTTATGGTGCAAAAACCAAAAATAATGCTTATTTGGGCCCCTTTTTGGCCCCTAATTCATAAACTGTTGTAACCTCAACTCCAAAAATCAATCCCAACCTTCCTTTTGTGGTCATAAACCTTGTGTTAAAATTTCATTGATTTCTATTTACTTATACTAAAGTTATTGTGCGAAAACTAAGAATAATGCTTATTTGGGCCCTTTTTTGGCCCCTAATTCCTAAACTGTTGAAACCAAAACTCCCAAAATCAATCCCAACCGTTCTTTTGTGGTCATAAACCTTGTGTCAAAATTTCATAGATTTCTATTAACTTAAACTAAAGTTATAGTGCGAAAACCATGAAAATGCTTATTTGGGCCCTTTTTGGCCCCTAATTCCTAAAATGTTGGGACCAAAACTCCCAAAATCAATACCAACCTTCCTTTTGTGGTCATAAACCTTGTGTTAAAATTTCATAGATTTCCATTCACTTTTACTAAAGTTAGAGTGCGAAAACTAAAAGTATTCGGACGACGACGACGCCGACGACGACGCCAACGTGATAGCAATATACGACGAAAAATTTTTCAAATTTTGCGGTCGTATAAAAACCATTATTATAAAAAAAATTGTTTTCTTTTCATTTACCTGTTCTACAGTGTTAAATTTATTTTCCCATTAAAAAGTCAGTTATAATAAAGAAAGATAATACTGAGTAAATATGCAATTAATAATCATAGCTTTTGTAAGCACAGATGCATTCTCTATAGCTGTGGCCTGTATTAAACAATGAAAGGATCATGGATTTGTTTTGACAGTAAATATCAGTCAAGGTTCTCAGACAATCGTAGTATTGATTCCACAACCAGGTCAGGGATAAATGTACTACAGTGCAATGATTTCATTAGAAAATCGTGTTGACACAGATCTTATGACTATACAAAACCACATTGTGGGGAAACTCTGAGGAATCGGTAATTCTCTCAAGTAATTGTCTGGAGTAATTCTACCCCGTGTTGACATTGAATTTTATATCCTATACTTTGTGAGGAACTGTGACAGATTGATGATACAATTTAAGCTATATCAATAAAAAATAAACTATGGTTAAGGGAATGACATTCACGTTGGCTCAAATTCAAAAGACTATTGAACAATATATATAATAAAGCATTATGATTTTATGTGGCGTGTCTACATGTATTATTAAATACATTACATTCTGTAAATCTGCTTTTTATTGTTTTATGTTTTATAGGGTCAAACCTTCTTTAAATAATAAGTTTAAAGTACAGCTTAGTTTTTCGTACTGGTGAAAAAAATACTTCCTTTACGTAATCTTTTATTTTTCTCGGTGAAATCAGAAGGTTGTAATGCAGTTCATGGTCATACATGTACATGTATACTTGTCTTAATCATTATAAAAAATAGGAGTTTGCAACAGGTTTTAGGTGCAGACGTTTTACAGAATCACATAACTATACTGTTCTGCCTTAGCTGATTTAAATATCCATTGAATTATAAAAAAAGACATTTTAAGATGCGTAACATTTCATACATTACAGGCATAAGAAGATATACAAAATCTAATTCCTTACAGGTATTATTAGCTGTGGAACCATAGCTCTTAGGCCCTAATGATATTTTGGAACTATTTAAGGACCTATATAGCTAAGTGCTAAGGCTTTTATAAGATCTAGACATACAAAATTTTATACATTGCAGCCGCTTTAAGGTGGTAAAAATCTAATACCTTATAGCCATTTGTAAGGGGCAAAATCTTGAACCTTACAGCCACTTTAAAATGTACAAAATCTCTTACCTTACAGCCACTTTGTGATGTCGAAATCTCATACTTTACAGCCACTTTGTGATGTACAAAATTTCATACCTTACAGCCACTTTAAAATGTACAAAATCTCACACCTTACAGCCACTTTAAAATGTACATAATCTCATACCTTGCAGCCACTTTGTGATATACAAAATCTCACACCTTACAGCCACTTTAAAATGTACAAAATCTTGTACCTTGCAGCCACTTTAAAATGTACAAAATCTTGTACCTTGCAGCCACTTTAAAATGTACAAAATCTTGTACCTTGCAGCCACTTTAAAATATACAAAATCTTGTACCTTGCAGCCACTTTAAAATGTACAAAATCTTGTACCTTGCAGCCACTTTAAAATGTACAAAATCTTGTACCTTGCAGCCACTTTAAAATATACAAAATCTTGTACCTTGCAGCCACTTTATGGTGTACGAAATGTCAATCCCTACAGCCACTTTAAAATGTACAAAATCTCAATCCTTACGGATCCCTTAAGAGTCGCTATATCATGGAAGTTTTATTATTAAAATGTTTGTATTTTTCTTTCAGATTTTGGTTTCAGTAATTACTTTAATCAGAATTGTTGTTTAAAGACTTGGTGGATTTTTCGTTTCAGATTTTGGTTTCAGTAGTTACTATAATCAGAATTGTTGTTTAAAGACTTGGTGTATTTTTTGTTTCAGATTTTGGTTTCAGTAATTACTATAACAACAATTGTTGTTTAAAGACTTGGTGTGGTAGTCCACCATATGCAGCTCCAGAGCTCTTTGAAGGGAAAGAATACAGTGCTCCTAAAGTGGATATATGGGTAATTCATTCATTTAATCTCCAATTTTCTTACTTATCATGCTTATGGTCAAAAGGAATTAGAATTACATTTTTCATGTTAAAAACTTACAATAAAAAAATTTCTGTTCAGAAAAAGCTGGTTGAATAAATGTACTGACATCAAAAAGTACACAGAAAAAAGGACATCAGATATGCTTTTTTGTCTTTAAAAAACATGAGAAAAGAATTGAAGAAACAGTTTTAGTACAGAAATGAGTTTTTTTCTGGTCAGTTAGATACCGTGTTATATAACTATCAGGAAGCTGATTACATATTGTATAAGTCATGTAAGTATCATTGTTTGTTCATGAACATTATTGACCTTGACATGTGTGGATAAACGACCTTAACATGTGTGGATAAACGACCTTGACATGTGTGGATAAACCAGATTAAATGTAGTTGTTATATATTCTTGTGACCAGTCAAAGTCATACAAAATTTGATTGAAAAAAACTCCACTTTTGTCTGGAGAAACCATATATGTGATAAACGTATTGAGATTTGTCGACAAGTATATTGAAGTTTATCAAACTTATTTACGGGGACACTCCCATTGTGCCATTTCTAACCAATTCCATTATGGTTGCAATTTAATACCAAATTTAAGAAGGCATTAGAAGTTAATACAACATGGTTCTTTGGTTATGATTCTTTACATATTGAAATATTAAAAAAAAAAAAAAATTATGCACAATGCACAATCAATTGAAAGGTATAATACCTTTTCACTACATTTTTTCATGAAATTTTAAAACTGATTTGGTTTCTGCAGTCTTTAAAAAAAATAGCCTTAGCCCTTGAAAATTAGAATAGTTAGGGGTAGTGAAAATTGAAAGAAATATATTTTGACACATTTAGGTATCTTTTGGGGAAAACTTTTGGTCCTAAAAGGTATATAGTTTAAAAACACCAACTGTTTCTTTGACATAGTTGAAGGTTGTTTCTTGCAGAGAATTTATTCATTTGTTGCTTGCGTAATAACCCAGTGTTAATAATTTCATGCACATTCAGGACAGTTTCTGCAGAAGAAATATGCAGCTTCTTTCTAACAAAACTTATTTAAACTTGAATTGATCTTTTGATGTATTGTTGTTATCTGCAGTCAGTTAATTGTATCATTGATGACTTGGCACAGACTTATGTCCTATCATGGGATTATAGGAGTATTAAAAATGACAACAGTCACAACTCAAAAATTTTATTAAATTTTATTTTGAAAGAGAATTTAAAAAATCTTTATGAGTACCATTTCTCTCGGGGCAGAGAAAAGTTTTTTTTTTTTTTTTTTTTAAAGATAAATACTTTGATGTCTCACAGATTGTAGGGACTCTCACTTTAAATCTCTCCTTTTGGTGTTTGGTGAATTAAACCAGGTTTGAGCAGTACATCAAGTAAGCTAACTATTGTCAACATTTGTTACTTTGATAGTTGACAAGGTGTTTCCTACAATGTATAATCTACAGAATCATTTACAGTAGAAGCTAATTTTGTTTCACTAACCAATGCCATCTGGAAAAGTCTTGAAATTTATTTATTGGTACAAGTTGTTATGCCCCACCTACGATAGTAGAGGGGCATTATGTTTTCTGGTCTGTGCCTCCGTTCGTCTGTGCGTCCGTCCGTCCGTCCATTCAGGTTAAAGTTTTTGGTCAAGGTAGTTTTTGATGAAGCTGAAGTCCAATCAACTTGAAACTTAGTACACTTGTTGCTTATGATATGATCTTTCTAATTTTAAAGCCAAATTAGACTTTTGACCCCAATTTCATGGTCCACTGAACATAGAAAATGAAAGTGGGAGTTTCAGGTTAAAGTTTTTGGTCGAGGTAGTTTTTGATGAAGCTGAAGTCCAATCAACTTGAAACTTAGTACACTTGTTGCTTATGATATGATCTTTCTAATTTTAAAGCCAAATTAGACTTTTGACCCCAATTTCACGGTCCACTGAACATAGAAAATGAAAGTGGGAGTTTCAGGTTAAAGTTTTTTTTGTTAATGTAATTCAACTTACTGAAAAATGATTGTTATATATATATATATTTTGTGGTTTTTATACGACCGCAAAAATGGTATGATGTCGTCTGCTTCATCGTCCGAAGACACATTTGGTGTCCGGACAATAACTTAAGTTTAAAAAAAAAAGTGAATGGATCTCAATAAAATTTAATAAAAAGGTTCAATACCTCAAAAGGAAGGTTGAGATTGATTTTGGGGATGATGGTTCTTACTGTTTTTGGAAAGATTAGAACTTGTTCTAAATCTTTACTTAGGCACCACCCTCCCTAACAACAGGACAGGTTAGCTACTGTTACTAAATGTATTCACACTAAAATATAGTTCTCAATGTTTTTCATGTATGTGCACATAATACACATATAAACTGAAAAAAATGGATATATTATTGGAGCAGTTCATTCAAGAATATATGTCATTAAGGTGTGTTGATGTGCAGGCTTTTTTAAAAACATTTTGATTAGGTAAGTGGGTATTGATTCAACTAGTATGATTGACAACTGTCATTATCACTAAACAATCAGAGACAAGGTGGACCTTTAATTACAATGCCCCACCTCCTAAACTGCTAATCAAATTGACCACATTACCTATCAACCTCAGTCGTATATAATTATACAGACCACTCCTATATGCATCTAATTCTTAATACACAAGTATTTGACCTCATAATTAAATACACAAATGTGTATATGAGATGTTTGATATTTATAAGGATGATAGATTTATTTATTGCCAATTACTTTTGATCTACATTACATAAAGTGATTCTGTAAATTATTTCTGAAAGATAAATGATTAATGGATTAACAAGATCTTAAAAAATGAAATATGAATATAAATATGAAAATTAGTGTTGTCAAATCGTACACTTTTGCCTAACCGGTTACTCGGATAATCGTTCGACCGATTAACCGGTTAACCGGTAGTTTGGGTTGATGCTGGAAAGCCTTGTCAATAGTACCCTACACATGTGGTATGAGTGTCAATTTGACAACCTTTCATCCAAGTCATAAATTTACGCTTTTAGAATTGAAGTTTGTCGTCTTTGTTATAAGGCTTGTGTGTGAGGATTCCTGTCGAAGTTTGACTGTAAATAATCAACTACACCGTATCAACTATAGCGTTTGTACCAACTTCAGATTGTAAATAGAAAAACCTTCTTGATCTCGTAGATCACCGTTTCTTTATTTTGTTTGCATGTTACTCGTACTATCACGTATACATTGAGTACATTCACATTGGTTTGCATTATACAATTTTTTAGTTAGCATTTCGTTTAAAGTAAGACTAAGCCTTGCGAGACGGAGGTTGTACATTTATGTGTAGGTTTACACACTATTAGATCAGAAATGAAGTAATGAAGTAAATCTTAAAATTTAATAGCATTACTGATTTAGAGTTACTGTTAAAAAAAACCAAATATACTAATTATGTTTCTTTAAGATCCTGCCCCGAGCTGAGAGACAAGTTATAATTAATTAATTGTATGTGTATAGGATTAACAGTAGCAATCAATTTACTGGACAATTGATCTGTCAAATTAATTACCAAGACGACAATTTTTAAATAAAACCTAACTATTTAATGATTTCAATACAATTTTATATAAAATCTGTCAAATTTGAAAAAAGTCCGGTTAACCGGTTAACGATTTTGGTATTCGGTATTCGGTCGATCGACCGATTAACCGGTTAACCGGTTAACCGTTGACAACCCTAATGAAAATATAAAAGGTATTCAAGTATGGCTTATAATTTACTTGATAAATTTTCAATAATCATCTGTAATTAATTAACAATTTAGATTAGTGCACTTTTTTTATCAGGAATTTGATTGAAACAGTTTTAAAACTTTAAAACTTTTAATTATAACAAACAATTTTTTGTTTATTAGTTTATTTCCCATCAATCATTATGTCTATTTTAGTCATTTGAACTTTAATAGAAGTAAATATATATTTTTGCAATCAAGAAAGAATCCACATTTCAATGAAATAAGTTTTTTAAATGGTTTACGTTGAAAAATAAAATTGAAAATGCCCTGTGTTGAAAAATACTTTAAAATTTGATCAAAAGGCACCCTAAAACTTTTAATCTTCAATGCCATATAACCTCTGTTTCAACTTACAAAATGCCCATTAACAACATTTTTAGATTATTTTTGTTGGCACTTTAAAAATTTTAGCTGTTGGTCTAAATTTATGTCTTACAAGGATAGTTAGTAGCATTTACTAGAAGAATTTTTGCATATTTTTGTTTTTTTAAAACATGTTCAGAACCGACAACTTAATTTCAATTAGATATAAACTGCAGTTTAAATGAAATTGTGCAAATTTAGAGACCCATATTATTTAATTTGAACTCATTTTATCCTCATACTGGAAAAGCAAGTTTCCTTCTAAAGACTTTTTGCTAATGCAATAATGCTTTATAAATGTTCATTTTCCCCCACCATACCTTAATATGAAATAATTCAAACTACTGTTCTAATCTTTCCATGAGTGATATCCATCACTTTGATTGGAATAAGGGCCCAAAGCAAGCATTTTTCTACTTTCAGGATATCAACTGGTGTATAAGCATTTCAATTTCTCTGAAATTGTACCACAATGTTTAATACCACAGGTAGAAGGTTTGGATTGATTTTGGGGGTTATGGTCCCAAATGTGTAGGAATTAGGGGCCAAAAAAGGGGCCAAAATAAGATTTTTTTTTTAGTTTTCAGTCAATAACTTGTGTTTAAGTGTATAAATCTCTCTGAAATTATACCACAAGTTTTCATACTTCAAAGAGATGGCTAGGGGGGAGGGGTATGGTTCAAATCATCAAGCAATTATGGACAAAAAAGGGGGGAAACAAGGGCTTTTCTGGTTAAATTCAAAAGCAGTGTAGGGGAGGTAATTCAATGAAATTTTAAAGAACACTGCTATATATATGTTTGATTACTTGATTACCCCTTTACATTGCTTGAAAATTGTGTATTAAGAAATGATGATTGTCTTGAGATGATTAGCTGTAAATTTATATTTAGAAGTTACTGTTTATTAATATTAATTTTGACCATGACTGTATGTATATATATGTCATTTTATATTTTAATATTTTATGATGTACTTTTAAAAATGAGTAGTTATTGTTGCCAACTCCATTAGAAATTTGAATTAATATTATTTTTTAAAAAGGAAACTAGGAGGGGAAAAAAATGTGGGGGGGGGGGGGGGGGGGGTAAAGGGTGTAAAATTTTTCTCATGTCAGATTTCAGAAATTTAAAGGAATTTTTTTTACAAATATTTTTTTTTGAGGGGATTAATATTCGACAGCATAGTGTAATGCTCAATAGCAAAAAAAAATAATTTTAAGTTCATTAGACCACATTCATTCTGTGTCAGAAACCGATGCTGTGTCAACTATTTAATCACAATCCGAATTCAGAGCTGTATCAAGCTTGAATTTTGTGTCCATACATTGTGTTAGTGTGTGGTGCTCTTCCATTTGATTTTCAGAATAATAATTGTTATTTATATTGTGTTATTTTCAGAGTTTGGGTGTAGTATTATATGTGTTAGTGTGTGGTGCTCTTCCATTTGATGGCAGTACATTACAGAGTCTACGGAGTCGTGTCTTAAGTGGCAAATTTAGAGTACCATTTTTCATGTCTACAGGTAAATTTAAAGTACCATTTTTCATGTCTACAGGTAAATTTAGAGTACCATTTTTATACGACCGCAAAATTTGAAAAATTTTTCGTCGTATATTGCTATCACGTTGGCGTCGTCGTTGTCGTCGTCGTCGTCGTCGTCCGAATACTTTTAGTTTTCGCACTCTAACTTTAGTAAAAGTGAATGGATATCTATGAAATTTTAACACAAGGTTTATGACCACAAAAGGAAGCTTGGTATTGATTTTGGGAGTTTTGGTCCCAACATTTTAGGAATTAGGGGCCAAAAAGGGCCCAAATAAGCATTTTCTTGGTTTTCGCACTATAACTTTAGTTTAAGTTAATAGAAATCTATGAAATTTTGACACAAGGTTTATGACCACAAAAGAACGGTTGGGATTGATTTTGGGAGTTTTGGTTTCAACAGTTTAGGAATTAGGGGCCAAAAAAGGGCCCAAATAAGCATTATTCTTGGTTTTCGCACAATAACTTTAGTTTAAGTAAATAGAAATCAATGAAATTTAAACACAATGTTAATGACTACAAAAGGAAGGTTGGTATTGATTTTGGGAGTTAAGTCCCAACAGTTTAGGAATTAGGGGCCAAAAAGGGACCCAAATAAGCATTTTTCTTGGTTTTCGCACCATAACGTTAGTATAAGTAAATAGAAATCTATGAAATTTAAACACAAGGTTTATGACCATAAAAGGAAGGTTGGTATTGATTTTGGGAGTTTTGGTCCCAACATAATAAGGGGCCCAAAGGGTCCAAAATTAAACTTTGTTTTATTTCATCAAAATTGAATAATTGGGGTTCTTTGATATGCCGAATCTAACTGTCATGACTGTGTATGTAGATTCTTAACTTTTGGTCCCGTTTTCAAATTGGTCTACATTAAGGTCCAAAGGGTCCAAAATTAAACTTAGTTTGATTTTGACAAAAAATGAATCAGTTAGGTTCTTTGATATGCTGAATCTAAAAATGTACTTAGATTCTTGATTATTGGCCCAGTTTTCAAGTTGGTCCAAATCGGGGTCCAAAATTAAACTTTGTTTGATTTCATCAAAAATTGAATAAATGGGGTTCTTTGATATACCAAATCTAACTTTGTATGTAGATTCTTCATTTTTGGTCCTGTCTTCAAATTGGTCTACACTAAAGTCCAAAGGGTCCAAAATTAAACTTAGTCTGATTTTAACAAAAATTGAAATCTTGGGGTTCTTTGATATGCTGAATCCAAAAATGTACTTAGATTTTTTATTATGGGCCCAGTTTTCAAGTTGGTCCAAATCAGGATCTAAAATTATTATATTAAGTATTGTGCAATAGCAAGTCTTTTCAATTGCACAGTATTGCGCAATGGCAAGAAATATCTAATTGCACAATATTGTGAAATAGCAAAAAATTTTTTAATTAGAGTTATCTTTCTTTGTCCAGAATAGTAAGCAAGAAATATCTAATTGCAAAATATTGTGCAATAGCAAGATTTTTTTTTAATTGGAGTTATCTTTCTTTGTCCAGAATCAACTTAAATCTTTGTTATATACAATATACAATGTATATTCACTTTTTACTGCCAACTGATAAATTAAAATAATCTTTACCATTCAGTGATAACAAGCAGTTTTTTTACATCTTAATATTTTATGATGTATTTAAATGAGTAGTTATTGTTGCAAACTCCATTAGAAATTTTAATTGAGATTAGTTTTGGAAAAAGGGAAAGGGGATGTGATTAAAAAAATTGGGTTCAATTTTTATACGACCGCAAATTTTGAAAAAATTTTCGTCGTATATTGCTATCACGTTGGCGTCTGCGTCGTCGTCGTCGTCGTCGTCGTCGTCGTCGTCGTCGTCGTCGTCCGGCGTCCGAATACTTTTAGTTTTCGCACTCTAACTTTAGTAAAAGTGAATAGAAATCTATGAAATTTTAACACAAGGTTTATGACCATAAAAGGAAGGTTGGTATTGATTTTGGGAGTTTTGGTCCCAACATTTTAGGAATAAGGGGCCAAAAAGGGCCCAAATAAGCATTTTCTTGGTTTTCGCACCATAACTTTAGTTTAAGTTAATAGAAATCTATGAAATTTTGACACAAGGTTTATGACCACAAAAGAAAGATTGGGATTGATTTTGGGAGTTTTGGTTTCAATAGTTTAGGAATAAGGGGCCAATAAAGGGCCCAAATAAGCATTTTTCTTGGTTTTTGCACAATAACCTTAGGTTAAGTAAATGGAAATCTATGAAATTTAAACACAATGTTTATGACCACAAAAGGAAGGTTGGTATTTATTTTGGGAGTTTAGGACCCAACAGATTAGGAATTAGGGGCCAAAAAGGGACCCAAATAAGCATTTTTCTTGGTTTTCGCACTATAATGTTAGTATAAGTAAATACAAATCTATGAAATTTAAACACAAGGCTTATGACCATAAAAGGAAGGTTGTTATTGATTTTGGGAGTTTTGGTCCCAACAGTTTAGGAAAAAGGGGCCCAAAGGGTCCAAAATTAAACTTTGTTTGATTTCATCAAAATTGAATAATTGGGGTTCTTTGATATGCCGAATCTAACTGTATATGTAGATTCTCAACTTTTGGTCCCGTTTTCAAATTGGTCTACATTAAGGTCCAAAGGGTCCAAAATTAAACTTAGTTTGATTTTGACAAAAAATGAATCGGTTGGGTTCTTTGATATGTTGAATCTAAAAATGTACTTAGATTCTTGATTATTGAAGTTTTTTTGGTCCAGTTTTCAAATTGGTCTACATTAAGGTCCAAAGGGTCCAAAATTAAACTTTGTTTGATTTCATCAAAAATTGAATCCTTGGGGTTCTTTGATATGCCAAATCTAACTGTGTATGTAGATTCTTCATTTTTGGTCCTGTTTTCAAATTTCAAATTCTACATTAAAGTCCAAAGGATCCAAAATTAAACTAAGTTTGATTTTAACAAAAATTGAATTCTTGGGCCTCTTTGATATGCTGAATCTAAACATGTACTTAGATTTTTGATTATGGGCCCAGTTTTCAAGTTGGTCCAAATCAGGATCTAAAATTATTATATTAAGTATTGTGCAATAGCAAGTCTTTTCAATTGCACAGTATTGTGCAATGGCAAGAAATATCTAATTGCACAATATTGTGAAATAGCAAATTTTTTTTTAATTAGAGTTATCTTTCTTTGTCCAGAATAGTAAGCAAGAAATATCCTATTTGTGCAATAGCAAGAATTTTTTTTAATTGGAGTTATCTTTCTTTGTCCAGAATCAACTTAAATCTTTGTTATATACAATATACAATGTATATACACTTTTTACTACCAACTGATAAATTTAAATAATCTTTACCATTCAGTGATAACAAGCAGTTTTTTTACATCTTAATATTTTATGATGTATTTAAATGAGTAGTTATTGTTGCAAACTCCATTAGAAATTTGAATTGATATCAGTTTTGAAAAAGGGAAACGGGGATGTGAAAAAAAAGGGGGGGGGGGGGGGGGTTAAATTTTTCTCATTTCAGATTTCATAAATAAAAAGAAAATTTCTTCAAACATTTTTTTGAGAGGATTAATATTCAACAGCATAGTGATTTGCTCAAAGGCAAAAAAAACCTTTTAAGTTCATTAGACCACATTCATTCTGTGTCAGAAACCTATGCTGTGTCAACTATTTAATTTTAGATTTAAAAAGTTTGAAGAAGAAATCTTTAATTGATTTGTAAAATCTTGTGTAAAAAAAACCCATGTAATGTCAAAAATTTGATCACAATCCAAATTCAGAGCTGTATCATGCTTGAATGTTTTGTCCATACTTGCCCCAACTGTTCAGGGTTCGACCTCTGCGGTCGTATAAAGCTGCGCCCTGCGGAGCACCTGGTTCTCATTTGAAATTTCATAAATAAAAAAGAAAATTTCTTCAAACATTTTTTTGAGAGTATTAATATTCAACAGCATAGTGAATTGCTCTAAGAGAAAACAAAAATTTTAAGTTCATTAGAACACATTCATTCTGTGTCAGAAACCAATGCTGTGTCAACTATTTAATCACAATCCAAATTTAGAGCTGAATCCAGCTTGAATGTTGTGTCCATACTTGCCCCAACCGTTCAGGGTTCAACCTCTGCGGTCGTATAAAGCTACGCCCTGCGGAGCATCTGGTTTTTGTCTACATTTAAAATTTTGGATGTTTGATATAAATTTTTACAATATGAAATTGGATATGAAATGGGGAAAAAATTAAAAACATAAATAGGACTTTTTGAAATCTCAGCTATGGGTCAGTGTCAAACAGTATTTTATATAGTAAATACCAGTATGTAATCTGAAATTCTTGCATAGAATTAACACATTCACAATAAAATTACATAACAGTTGTAACATATATGGCATTTACTCCTTATAAGAAATCATCCTACATCTGGTCTTCATTGCTCAACCATAATAGTTCTTTAAACAGATAGATAGATAGATTTCTAACTTATGATGAGATCATAGAAAATGACACAATTATGTTTTCTAACATTAGCTAAATCTTAAATAGATGCTGTAGTATACATTAGTTTTTGTAAACAGAAAAAAGAGGAAATTTTAATGAATATGTTTATTGGATGGCAGTTGAGCTCTCACAACCTATATACATAGACCTTCAGTTGAAAGAACAAACAAACAAAAA
Organism: Mytilus edulis; assembly: GCA_019925275.1. Taxonomy (NCBI): domain Eukaryota; kingdom Metazoa; phylum Mollusca; class Bivalvia; order Mytilida; family Mytilidae; genus Mytilus; species Mytilus edulis. The sequence goes on along the minus strand of CM034352.1, from coordinate 110,569,429 downwards.
CAGACAAAAAGAATAAAGCAATAATAAAAAAATAAATACAAAATTGTAATACTCATAAAGGGGTTAGGTTTGACTTAATTTTACAATAATTTTATGATTAAGGCAGACTTTAATCAATTATAAAAAAAATTGATTAATTGAAAAATAATGCAAAAGAATGATTTTATATCACCCATTTCTTTGGAAAAATGCTATCTGCATCTATTGATAAGATATCTGATCTCCAACAAGACGTTCTCAGACTATGAATGATAATTTTGATTTGTCAATAAACAAAATAATCTGTTTGCATATATTGTGCACTGTTGTACTGAATAACAGACAAAAAACTTAGAAAATGTTAAAATCTTAACTGCAACAATGAACAGCAAACAGACGTCATGTTTTCTATTGATCTGGATGATGTGCAAGTTTTCAAGGACAGAGATATAATGGAATGACATTATAGCATTCATATGCAGTAAATAAGTCAAATATTTACTGATCTAGATACTCACACATTTCATTATGCTTCCAGATAAAATGTTTCATAAAGATTTAATTCCTGATATCAAATTTTAAAATTGCATGTCTGCTTGAAGCAAAATATAAGACTAACAAAGAACATGGACAAGACAATTTGTTATTTACAATTTTCATCTTAGATAAGAAATACCTTATCTTTGTTTGACTGATTCCACATTGATAAGTGGGAGAATTATTTAAACTCCTCTATTCCAGAATTGTGTCAGTCTTTTTAGCTCACCTGGCTCAAAGGGCCAAGTGAGCTTTTCTCATCACTTGGCGTCCGTCGTCCGTCGTCGTCTGCATGAACTTTTTACATTTGGACCTTCTTCTAGAGAACCACTGAATGGAATGAAACCAAACATGGCATGAATGATCCTTATGAGGTGCTGACCAAGTGTTGTTACTTTGTAGCCAATCCATCATCCAAGATGGCCGCCAGCGGGGAACTTAGTTTAACATAGGACCCTATGGGAACTGCATACAAATGACTTCTTTTAGAGAACCACTGAATGGAATGAAACCAAACATAGTATGAATGTTCCTTATGAGGTGCTAACCAAGTGTTGTGACTTTGTAGACGATCCATCATCAAAGATGGCCACTGGCGGCAGGGGACTTGGTTTAACATAGGACCCTATGGGAACTGCATACAAATGACTTCTTTTAGAGAACCACTGAATGAAATGAAACTAAACATAGCATGAATGTTCCTGATGAAATGCTGACCAAATGTTGTTACTTTATAGCCAATCTGTCATCCAAGATGGCCACTGGCGGCAGGGGACTTGGTTTAACATAGGACCCTATGGGAAATACATACAAATGTCCTCTTTCAGAGAACCACTGAATGGAATGAAACCAAACATAGCATGAATGTTCCTAATGATATGCTGACCAAGTGTTGTTACTTTGACGCCAATCCAACGTCCTAGATGGCCGCCAGTGGGGGGACTAAAGTTTAACATAGTACCCTATGGGAAATACATACAAATTTCTTCTTTTAGAGAACCACTGAATGGAATAAAACCAAACATAGCATGAATGTTCCTGATGAGATGCTGACCAAGTGTTGTTACTTTGTAGCCGATCCATCATCCAAGATGGCCAGTTCTGTGTTAATTCTGAATTAAAATTAGAAAAAGGGTGTACTTTAAGTGAACCACAAGCCAGGGCTAAATGAGATGGATTATTCTTATGTTACACCAGTTTTGATTGGATGATGTATTTTAAAGAATTGACAGGGATTGCTAGTTTTGTGTCGAAGCTCAGTGGTTCTTTCCTGCATTTAGGAGACATGGTTGAGCAGTCAGCGTCCTAATTTGTTCTTGTTGTAGAATGCTTGCCCCACTTGTTGTATTTTGTGGATTTTATACATTGAAAACTTTAAAATTTGTAATTACTGCCTTCAAATAAACATGCCATTAACAAAAAAAGATTGGTGAAGCTATATTTATGTATTGTTTTAATAAATGATACTGTGGATGTCAGTTTTTTGTGGATTGAGGAAAAATTGTATTGTCGTCCATATTTGATAACTTCACAGTTTGAATATATAGACAACATGCGGCTCTTGGGCTGATATTGAACCTAGGGATGATAATACATGCGATATGAAAAATGCCATGTAATAATCTGATAATATCACATGTTCTTATTTTTATATATCACATGTAAAGCCATTGATGTATTGATTGACAATAAAAAACATGTTGAAAATCTATAGAAAGAGGTGACAATTTCATCCTTAACAAGTGAAACATTGTCATCGATAACCTATTATTGTAAATGGTAAACAGGGATCCATTATCAGTTAATCTGGTTAGGTCTATGTACATATATAGCTGTTTTATCATTTTACTGAGCTTCCTAAAAGTTACATAATATTTTAATACATCTCTGTATAGTTTTGGTCTCCCGGTGTGCAGTTTTTTGAACAGATATAATAGAATTATTTTCCATGCTGAAGTTTTTATAAATTTGAAATTTTACAGGACTAAAAGGAACGATTATATTATAAAAACTGTAATTGAAATTGTAACAGTTATATTGCAACAGTGGGTAAAGATTGATATACCGCAGTATAGGGTCTTATTTGTAATGTTATTTATTATGTTAGCTAAATATTATGTGGTTTTTGTCCCGCTATGATGATTACACAAAAGTTATACAACATATTTGTCTATTCTGTTGGGAATTATTGTTCAATTTAGTAAGGTTATTTGTTAAAGAAGAAGCATTTTCAAAAGGTGTTGCACATGTAAACTGATTGATTTTCATGACAGCTTGCGTAAAAGGATTGAAAGATAATTTTTTTACATCACTTTTATCCTGGAAACATTATCACTCATACAGTTTAACTGTCAATCATTATTAGATATCGGTTTGTAGTGATAATGGTTTAATGGTTTACAAAATCAGTAATCTATATGTTTAAACTGTTAACTCTGTAAAACTCAACTAATCTCTAACTAAAGAACTGTTAAATTCAGTTAATCTCTAACCAAAGAACTCAAAAGGATTTTTTTTTTATAATTGTGAAATTACAAATCCACGTAAATCATGTTTATTAATTTACAAAAAAAAATCATGTTTATTAATTTACAAAACAAAAATCATGTTTATTAATTTACAAAAAAAAATCATGGTATAAACCAAAAATTCACAAGAAACAGTATATCAGATAGCAAAAAGTTTCTTGTTTTCCAGACTCTCTGTTCCACTGGTGGCTTGTTTCCTTCTGCTTTTTGTTGGCTTTGGTGTCTGATATTGAGTTTTATACTTCAGTTAGTTCAAGGTCATGTAATTCTGCTAGAGCCAAAACAAATAGATATTATGTTAAAATACTAATGTAAGAAATGAACACCTGTCATTTATTAAGTTCAAACATATGAGTAGAGGACAGATGTACTTATTACATACATAACAGTGTTCAATAACCAACAATAACGTGTGGAAGGCCTTGTTATTAGACACAACCGTATCGGGAGGACTAACATATGAAAAATGATACATTGGTTACTATGGTAAAACAGACAGCCAAAATGGAACTATACATTTCACACTTGTATGTCATGTCTATTGAGATGTTAAAAAACAGATAAATGAATTTAAGCCTATTTTTTCCTAAAGACATCCCCCTCCCCCACAAAAAAAACCAAACAAAAACAAAACAAAAACAACAAAAAAAAACAAAAAAAACAAAACACTAGGAATTACCCTTAGATAGACAAAATAAATGTGCAACACAAAGGGCATTGGAAATTAGTTTAAATTTAAAAATTCCTATTAACTCATGTAGAATCTGTTTTCTAACCAGACCTAAGCTACCTTGTGCATTGCCATGATAATTTGTTATATGAAAATGAATTTCAGACCTTTGACATTTTGAATTCTTGTTTAATTATAATTAATTTATTGATTATTATTTCAGAATGTGAACAATTAATTAAACAGATGTTAACTGTTGATCCTATCAAAAGAATAACAATGGAGCAAATTATTAAACATAAATGGACGATACTTGCTGGTGAAGATAATGACTTTGACGCTTTAATATTAGAAAATAATCGTCCATCAGATGTTGATCCTGACTTAGAAAATCTTAATGAACATATCATAGCTCATATGGAAAGTATAGATCTAAATAGAGAACAAATTTTTAAGGTAATAAAACACATTTGTTTCTGTCCAAGTACAGTGTATGGACATAAATATTTGTCATCTACAATTGTTTCTATTTATATTTTATATAATTACACGTTACACAAGACATATTTTGAAGGTGTCACTTGTGAGAAATTGTATCACCAAATTGACAATTCAGAACACAGTTGACCTTTGTTTTGTTCTTATATACTGTTTATTGAGATATTTTGCTTGCATTTATTCTTTCCAATTTTGAAAAGTGGACTAAAAAGGGAGACAAAATATTGGGATTTTAGGAAAATATCCTTTTAGCTAAAGGTATCAATTATCAGAATATGTGTTCTTTTTATTGGTATACTTGCCCTAACGCATTATTCACATTTATATTTGCATTTGTGGCAATATTTTCTGAATGTACTGTATGCATTAGGTAGAACTGTAATCTGCTTGAACTATTGACATACAACAATCCCTTTTGCTTTAAGCATCAGACATTTGCTTGTGACGTTAGATTTATAATGGAATGTCAGTGATGTCCGGTAATAACAGGCATATAGCAATAAGGGTAGGCCAATATGATAGAAAAGAAAGGATATGGGGTATTAATTCATGACTTAAAATCAGTACATGCACAGCTAAAAACATACAGTAAAACCAAGGAACAGCACTTTTATTGCTGGTCTTGATTTCAAAGTCAAAGTGAGGCTTCAAAGCAGATAAAAAAAAACCATAAAAACTCTAACCATACTGCAAGTTTTAGAAGGCCCCCTAACACTGATTTGAGTGGAATTCTTTGCTAAATGTTTGATTAACTTTGTATGATGTAACACCACCAAATTTTTCCCCGTCAAAAAGGACCATACTGGAGAGTAGTACATGTATATATTTAAAACAAAATACCTCCTATGCATATAAATGTAATCATACAAAAATATAGGAAGGAATTCAAAAATTGGGTTTGGTTTATTTTAGCTTACTACATGTATTTTCACCTTGCAAAGTGTTAAACTTTTCTTTTAATTATCTAATTAAGAGGATAGATTATGAAAACATATATATGTAACAGAATTAAAAGTATATATAAAACCTATGCCTATCAATAAAAAAGAAAAATCAAAGAAATAAAGAAAAAACTAAATGCTTACATTATATGAAAGTTACATTTCATGTTTTCATTTCTTTGACACTTTTATTTCAGTCTGTGAAAGAGCAGGCTTATGATTACCATAGTGCAATATATCACTTATTACAAGACAAATATAAAAAACATCCAAAGACAATACAAAAGACGATTGTTCCACAAAATCTGCCATTAGCAGTGGTGTCCACAGAGAGACGGTCCAGTATTACTACCGGTATAGGTATGTATCATTATACTTTAGAACCTTATAGAACAGTTTTCATGGCTGTAAAATTGCACAATCTAGGAGGAACAAAGTATCAAAGAAAAAATTTGAAGGTTTTCATTTTGACAGATTATTAATAATTCCAAATTAACAATCTAGGAAGATACTGAAATTATGGAAACCAAAAAGTTGTTAAAATAAACATATTTTCTGTATAACTGCATAATTACAAGAAATTTAATATGAATTAATGAAAATCAATATGTGAGGCAAAACACATGAATTGTCAAATAATTTACCCCAAGAAATATTTGTCAAATAATTTACCCCAAGAAATATTTGTCAAATAATTTACCCCAAGAAATATTTGTCAAATAATTTACCCCAAGAAATGTTTGTCAAATATTATACCTCAAGAAATGTTTGTCAAATAATTATACCTCAAGAAATGTTTGTCAAATGATTTACCCCAAGAAATGTTTGTCAAATAATCAATGGCCGAAACGTCTTGAAAAATTGGTTTATTTATACAATTATAAATAATTATACCTCAAGAAATGTTTGTAACGGTAATTTTCATTGGACGTTGACAAATATTTTGGAGGGGTAAATTGCACATTCTACCAAAGCCACCATTTGGAATTCCATTTTTTTTGGTATGTGAAATCTTACAAAATAAACATGAAAGTCACATTTTGAGTCTCAAAGTCCTCTTTCTGTCAACATTAAAACCAATTTGAAGCATACAAAAGGTATAAATATGTCTAGTGTTTATGTTTGACATCATCAGTATACAGATGACGTCACATTGTATAGTTGCTAAAGACAATGCAACAGTTTCACGGACTTTTTCATTTATGTCATTTTTAAGCCATAATATTTATCAAGTGGTGATTATTTTGATATGCTGCATTAGAATGGCGATAACTGTATTGTATTTTAAGCTTGGCCTGCGTATAACTTGATTTTACTGTCGCAAATATCCCTTCACTGAGCTCCGCTACAAGACGCTAGGTAAACTCAATTTGCGACACTAAAATCTTTGTTTTACACAGGCCAAATCTTTATCCTTGATTAAATAATAGAATGTTTGTAATTATAATTATTTTAGTGATACCAGAGTTCCCAGCCACTGATGTTAAAGATACCAAACCTACAACGTTTCCCTCCATTCCAGCACAGCTACCATTTTACACACGGACAGAAGATAGTTGTGTTAGTGAGGTATGATTTTGACGAATTGTCATGTTTTAGCCAATTATTCCGAAAATTATAATTAGGTTGTAACTGTTAATGACTAAATTTTCACCAATACAAAACCTACAATAAGTCCTAAATGACCAACCATTAACTGTTCTAAATAACTTTTTTTGATGTATTTTATGTTTTTGCCAGTTATATCAAGAATATAACCAACAGATAAGAACTGTAAGCAGCAGTAAATAATCAGTAATTTGAGATCTACAAAAAGCTATTTGATAAGGCTGAAAGACAAAAAATTGTAATTTCCCAGATAAATGTGATTATACTGTATCAAATGCAAAGTTGAATTTATTAGATTACTTAGCTTTTTAAGAATCTTCCCTAAAAGAGTTCATTATGATTGAAATTTGCTATACAAAAATGAAAATATTGAAAATTAACATAATTTTATATGCCCAATTTATGGGAAATATTTTTTTCAGTCTGTGCATCCGTTCGTCTGTCCATTCGTCCATTTGTCCTTCTTCAGGTTAAAGCTTTTGTCAAGGTGATTTTTAATGAAGTTGAAGTCCAATCAACTTGAAACTTCACATGTTCCCTATGGTATAATCTTTCAAATTTTAATGCCAAATTAGAGTTTTGATCCCAATTTCAAGGTCCACTGTAGATAGAAAATAATAATGCGAATGGGGCATCTATGTACTGTGGACAGATTCTTGTTTCTTAAATGTTTATCTCTGAAAAAAAAGATCATTGAATTAACACTGTATTATATTTTCCTTTGAAATGAGAAGGTAAACCAGATGTTGATAACATGGTTTGCTCAAACTGTAGCATTTAGCGTCAAAATTCTGATTATTGAAAAGAAATTTTTTAAGGTATTCGTCCTTGGTTTGATAATTATGTGATGTGATGCGATTGGTTTGATTTAGAACTCATGTGTGTGAAATTCTGATGACCTGATGCGTATGCAGAATATCTATAATCTCAATAGTTAATATAAAGATAAGGAGATGTGGTATGACTGCCAATGAGACTACTCTCCAAGTGATTTAATATAAAGATAAGGAGATGTGGTATGACTGCCAATGAGACTACTCTCCAAGTGAGACATGCAGAAGGCTAGCAACTATAGTTCATCGTACCACCTTACTGTAATACCCATACTGTATAGCAAGATATAAATGGCCCTAAAAATGACAAATGTAAAACAATTCTATTGAGAAAACTCACAGCGTGATTTATGTACAAAACAATAAACAAAAAAACAAATATCCTATACAGCTACAACTGCTGAATTACAGGCTCCTAACTAGGAGCGGCATTGTTAAACATTTTTCTGCTGGTTGATCAACAATTGAAATTAATAGATAAAAATATTACGATTTTAGTCTGAAGACAGTAACAGTCAGAACTCTGATTCTGAGGCAGAGGAGCCATCACCTGAAGCATTAGCCAGATATCTAGCAATGAGACGACATACAGTAGGCGTAGGTGATACACGACATGAAGTTCCAGAAAATGAACGATTAAAACTTGCCAATCATCAGCCCATTATTGCAATGCCTCAACCCAATCTACTCATGCCATTTAGTTTCTTGCCACATATCAATTTGCCGCAGACCAATTTGCCGTATGTACAGAATGAACAAATGCAGAATTATCAAGGCATAGGGGAACAACATTTATTACAGCCACCGGCATTCACAGGTTAGTGATTGGTTGAAGTAAACATTGATCAAGGTTATATCCCTCAATTACAGCCACCGGCATTCACAGGTTAGTGATTGGTTGAAATAAACATTGATCAAGGTTATATCCCTCAAAGGTTTTGGTTTATACTGAAATTTTTTAACTTGAATGCTATACTTCATGGATATCAATTTTCATTGATTTAGAATTAGTGTAAATTCATAGGATTTTAAATTATAACCTACTTGAAGTAGCATTCAGTGTAAGATTTTCAAAATAAAATAATTAAATATATTATATGTATATTACATTAACATTTTGCTGTTTTGCACTTGTTAGTTTGTGTAGGTTTCTGTCATGTATTTTCTTTACACATCAAATTTAAGGGGAAAACAACAAAACACAAAACACTAAACTGTTAAAAAACAAACAAACTCCAACATACATAGAAACAGACGGATAACAACTGCAATATTCCTGACTTTCACTATTTGAGGGGTGGTTCCAGTAATAGATGAATATAAGTATGAAACCATATTTATTGTAGAAATAAGTTACTGTTAACATATTTTATTAAAGAAATCATTAAAAAAATAAAGGAAAAAAAAGTAGGGGTGTGATAAAGGGTATGATAAAGTGTGCCCATCAAAGTTGCACGATACTGATTAAACAGCAGGCTATTTATCATATATTCAAAACTGCTGTATTTACTACTAAATATATGATAAATATATATATATAGCTACAAGAGTTAAAACATAAATACGAAATATACTAAAGATTCAATAATTGGGATAAGGAAACAATAGCAGTGCTCTTATATAAATCCGTCTCCCTAACTTGATAAATTGTTATCTCTATCAAATATCAACTTAGTTCTTGTTGTTAAGATGAAGGGTTACCCTTTTAATGAAGATAAGTACAATATATTACTTCATGCTGCTTTTGTTTCATTTCAGGACTTGGTGGTCGGAGGGCTTCAGATGGTGGTGCTAACATACATTTATTTAATCGTCAGATGTATGGTAACAGTTTACCTGGAAGTCCAGGAAGTCAAGAAACACTGGCTACGGTGGGGTAATAAACTTTTCTTAATTATACTGTATTTTAATTTCTCTTATGGTTGTGACCTGTTATCTATTTCTTGCATTAATAGATATTTCTCGTACCACACTACACAGAGTGTCATACGAAAAAGTAATACCAAAATCTGTGTAAATTTGATTGGCTTACAAGAAAACATAACAGCATTTCAATTGGCTATTTGTTAGGTCATTTATGACTTTCAAAGGTTAAGACGATGTACATTTTGTCCATAACAACAGACATATGGGATTTCTTCAATAACATACAAAACACTTGACAATCTTCTTTTTTGTAAAATTTTATCACATTCTGAATGCTTACAAAAACTTCTAAAATGTCTCGTATTAAAGTTTGACACTGGAAAAGGACATATGACATACAGGAATGCACTAAAGACTAGATCAACATTTAGGGGAATTTGAAATTTAATCATTGAGAGTGATGAACATAAGAGAAATAACTGATGAAAATTGGATATAGCTTGATTTCAACTCCAGTTATTTAATTTAAATAGTAATAATAAACTCGCCATTATAATGATTAAATTCAATATCCTGTTTGAAATTCATGTATACCCTAATTGGCATAATTACACAAGTTTATGTAATGAATTCTGAAATTAAATTTAGAATTTAATAACAATTCTCATATCTTTTGGACACCAAGAATTCTTATTTTTCATTGTAAAATGGACAATTCTCATATCCAGCGGATACCAAAAACTATTATAATTCATTGTAAAATGGACAATTCTCATATCCATCGGATACCAAAAACTATTATAATTCATTGTAAAATTGACAATTCTATTAAATATCAGAAATCAAGAATAAATATTATTATTTACAAAATGGACAATTATGTTTTTATAAGTTATATAAAATTATGATTCCAATTGTATAACACGTCAATGATTTGATGATATTGTGGTTGATTACACTAATGAAGTAACTTATACTATATGAATGTATTGGTTTAACAGTCTCCATTGTCACCCTCTGGTTTACATCTACCTACGCCTCCACTGCATGGCTCAATAACAGTAGAGGAGGAAGAAGGGTCAGACCAGGAACCAGATCCTGAAGCAGTTCAAAGGTATGTTGTATACAAGTCAAGGAAAATCAGTTGTAGACATCTTTAATTTATAGTAAAAATAAATTTTGTTTTGGTGCAACAAGACATTTTTAAAGTAGCTTTGTGACAAATGTATTTTTAGAACTCTGGTTTTGAATCATTATACACCCTCCCAGAATGAGCTTTTAGAAATCTAATAATTTAGAGGTCTGTGGAAAGAGACAGCAACCCAGCAACACAATACAACCAGAAATAATTGAAGTGAAATGTTGAGGTAGCAATATTCACTATTATAGTGGTGGGGAGATAAGAACAATGAAAATAAATACTTTTTAATACGGACAAAGTCGAAGGGGACTTTAGGTTTGCACTCTGTCTGTCGTTCCTTTTTACCATCCGTCAGGCCGGCTAATCAGTTTTCCAGACATTTTTTCTTCATGTTTGAAGATATTTGGTGTTGTTTTATTCAGAAAATATTGCGTGCATTTATTGTTGCAACTTTAAAAAAAAACGTGCATAGCGGTCTATATATCAGTTATCCGAAAGGTGAGTTCTTATTTTTTGCCATACTCACCAAGTTGCATTATTTGCAATTATAAAAACCTCACATAATAATTTAACAGTATACTGTATCTGCTGAGAAAGCTTAGAAAATTGGACAAATTTAAATATGTGTTTTGACATTATCTCTTCTTACAATCTTAAATCTTTGTTTCTTACTAAAATGGTATTAGGAATGATAGTTTTGAGGAAAATATTTCATGTATTTATTTTCTGATAGAAAACAGTGAAATGATAATTTCATATGTTTCAAAATCTTTTGTAGATATCTGCAAAACAGAGGTCACCGGCAGAGACATACACTTGCAATGTCTAACCCTATGAGTGAAATACCTGAGGAATTACAAAAGAAATTATCTCTACAGCAACCGTTACGTTCAGGTCGGAGGGGAAGTCACTTAATAGAGAGACAAGCAGCTGTTGGTATGTATGATCAGGCTGGTGAGTCTAAGTGGTACCAATAACCATCTATAACTGTGTATAATAAAAAAAGATTTGTTTATCAGAAACATTCAGTTATATTTTGACTCATATTTAAAAAGCAGAGATTGAATTACATAATGTCATATGATTTTCTAACTCCAAAGTATTTGTGAACATCATCATGACAACTAATTCTTGATAACACCATTTCTTCACATCCTACTTCTTTATATAAACATAATATAACAGAGAATAAACAGTCTAAAATTTAAGTTAAGGACATGTTTCAATTATTATGATATTTCTTACAGTGCTCAGAAATGGCAGGGCTCCTTGTAAGTAAGAGTGCTTATTAATGTGAGTGCTTAAAAAACTAACATGCACATAAGTTGGTTGAATATCCATAATGAGGCAGTGTTGCTGTTTTGACTGAATTTTATTTTTCCAGCTTACACCTCCTACAGTTTTTATGCTAGAACTTGTATATTAATCAGTGTTCTCTCCCATGCTAATTTAAAGATGCAGTCCTGCAGTGCATTCCAACTATTTTTGTTGTCTCACAACACTTTCATTGCCTTAAAAGATAATCATGCAGTGTGTATTTAAGAATTGAATGCTTCTTTTTGTAACTTCATTGGGGTGTAAAAGCGTTGACCGAAGTACATTTTTCTGCCCTTCATTCTAAAAATGTGCGCATGGTCAATGCTTTCACACCCTATGAAGTTACAAAAAGAAGCATTCAATACTTATAATTACGCTTTTTAGCTAGGATCAGGAAAACACAGTTTTTATCAAGTTTTTATTTAATATACCTATGCACTTTATAGGGTCATGAATGATAAATTTTATTGTGTAATGAGGTTGCTTAAGGAATAACGCGAGATTGCAGTGAAGCCAATCAGAATAACGTATTATAATGAAACATACATCGAATGTAATTATATTTTCTTGAATACTTTTGTTCAGTGTTTCAGGGTTGTAATTAAGTGAAAAGATTTAAATTCAATTATAAAATGTTTTTATGCATGGCTTTCCTGGTTGGTTGCTGAATTAAATATAAAATTATATCTGTAATTTAATTTGACCAATGAACATGACGAAAACATGTGGTAACTTTGCAATACATAACTGAGAAATTTATGAATGGAAGATGTTTTACAGGGGGAAAAAAAGTAAAATACTAACATTTTTGATGAATTCATATCTAAAGCTGTTTGGCACTGGTACCCTCAAAGGAACAGGAGAATATTCTCTTGAATTTACTAAATTTGTAAATTGTTTATATTTTATTTTATAATAATTTATAACCATTGTACATACCAAACACCTAGACGATGTCATAAAGCTTTTAAATGTATAATGTTTTTCTGAAGCATTTCGTTGCCTCACAATTACTCAACATAAATGGTTATGGGCTATGAATTTTGCTCCTTCAAACATTTCTTGGGAGAACACTGTTTATGAGGGTGTTAGTAGATAAACTTAAGGTGTGCATTTTGTCAGAATTTTGAATTTCTTTGAGTTTTCAATGAATAAACATGTTGTTGAATATTGTAATGTTTTGGTAAAACCTACCACAGTTTTCAAGCTTGAAACTTTTATATTAACAAGGGTGTTAGCACTTAAAGAAAACACATAGGTATAGCGTTAAAGGGAGATGCATTGATTTACCGGTAATGAGGGTATGCACTATCAATTTTAAGCGTGCTTGGTAAAATTTATAACATTTCATGTAGATTAGAAAAAAAAACTTTGAAAGTTTTGTTTTCGTTTATTGATAATTGACATATAAAATCTGATTTTAAATTGATAAATCTTTAAAATATATTTGTCAATTTATTGCAGCTCCTACATGTAGTACATTGAGAGAACCAATAAATTCGTTGCATTTACCATCCGAGAGATTTTCTCCAGTACGGCGAGCTAGTGATGGTCTACAGAATCTCAGCAAGTTCCAGTCACTTCATTTAGAAAAGATCTACAATCAGACGTTACAGTCTACATCTAGAAATAACAGTTCAACTAGTCTTAAACAGTTACAACATGAATGCCAAGAATTACAAGTATAACATCTTATTTGTAAATTAAAATATTTTTAATGGTCAGATCATTATAAATGTTTGATAACAAAATATGAACAGTAATATATACAAGATCATACAGATGTTAAAATAAAAGTTGCAGGTAAACACAGCCTGTTACATCATACACCCTGCATATTTGATATTTCAAGATGAATATTTTGAATCCCACATAGGGCAGATGCACTCAACTCCAATTTAAATTGACTAGGATTGTTTGTTTTCCTACCCAAGGTTGGTATTTCTTTGGCTCCCTCCATCAATAAAAACTGAATGCTATGGATAGTAAAATAATATTGAAAGTGGCATTTAACACCAATCAATCAAGATGGAAAAAAAATGTTGATTCATTTTAGAAAATTATTTTAATATCATGCTCCAGGAAAAACATACATTTACAGATAAAATTATTGACTCAATCTGAAGAATGAAAATTATATTTATCATTTCCATCTCCCTTTCAAGTAGTTGAGATGCCTTCAAAAAATTAAATGCTTTTCCACACACTTGCAAATTTATAGGCAGATCTTTGATTGTCTCTGTTAAATTTAAACCAAAATTTTCTTGGCATGTTGTTCTATTTATTGAGTAACTGCTATAGAAACATATCATATATCTCTGTATACTAGTAAACTGATGACAAACATAGTGTATTGAACTCAGCTTTTCCAAGAGTTTCACTTGTTTACCCATTACAGCCAATTCAATCGAGTGTGTATGTTTAGGTAATATCTTTGGTTAGCTTGCTTGTTAAGTCATTATTAGGTTAGGTTAACTGCCCTCCTTTAAGAGTAGACTAGTACAACAGATAACCAATCTACCCTCTGTTCGATCAGGCTACTTCGAAAGGAGGGTAGCATACCTTACTTAAAAATAACTTCTAGGTTCAGCTAGCAAGCAAGCTAACCAAATATATTACTTTTACTTACACACTCAATGTAATCAGCTGTAAATTCTAAAAAAAATTTGGTTAACCTTCTTGATCGTTTATTTTTCAGAATAATGTAGGGAATCGTGATCCAATGAAAGAATCAGAACTTCAGCAACAGCACTCATTACACAGATTTCATCAATCATTACAGGTGTGTACATATGTGTGGATTATACTTAAGCTTCAATGTCATCTTTTATGTCATCTTTAGAAGCATTATAGATATATTTTGTCATGGTGGTAGTGCAAAAGGGATTACACCAAAAACAACCAGACAATTAAACTGCATTCTGCACAATAAGTTTGTGTTTGTTAAGGTTTTTTCCTACTGATTTCACCTTAAGTTTTATATAGAATTTTCCAAACATGAAACATAAAAAAAATCATATAAATCTATTCCACAGGAACTAGATAAAAAAAAAGCGTCAAGAAAATAGATCAGTAAATTTCCCCACCTCAACATTCCAGTTTTTAACATCTTGAAACTTTAGATAATCATATTAGTAAGCTGACCTGGCCTGTAGTATGGCACTTGTTATTGAAAATCTCCTCTACAGCCACTAAACCAGTTGGAATAAGATTAGTTTTCGTTCTCTAACTTAGTTTGTCTCAACCAAATATACTGAAACTTATTCGCAATCTTATTGTCGAGCCTGCAACTTTTTGGATAAAGCTCGACATAGGGATAGTGTTCTGGCGGTGGTGGCGGCGTTAGCTAACTTCTTAAAAGCTTAATATATTAGAAGGTGTAAGACCTGGATGCTTCATACTATGTATATAGATGCCTCATGTTACCAAGTTTCTGTCAGCCACATGTCTAATGTCCTGACCTTATTTTCATGGTTCAGTGACTACTTGAAAAAAAAGATTTTTTGTAATGTGAAATTCTCTCTTATTATAAGTTATAGGATAACTATATTTGGTATGTGCATACCTTGCAAGGTCCTGTCATACAGTTTTCACTTGACCTTGACCTCATTTCATGGATCAGTGAACAAGGTTAAGTTTTAGTGGTCAAGTCCATATCTCAGATACTATAAGCAATAGGTCTAGTATATTCGGTGTATGGAAGGACTGTAAGGTGTACATGTCCAACTGGCAGGTGTCATCTGACCTTGACCTCATTTTCATGGTTCAGTGCTTATAGTAAAGTTTTTGTGTTTTTGTCTGTTTTTCATATACTGTATGCAATAGGTCTACTATATTTGGTGTATGAAATGATTGTAAGGTGTACATGTCTAGCTGGTATGTGTCATCTGAACTAGACCTCATTTTCATGGTTCAGTGGTCAAAGTTAAGTGTTTGAGTTTTGGTCTTTTTATCTAATACGATATGCAATAAGTCAACTTTATTTTGTGTATGGAAATATTTTATGATATTTATGTCAGTCGCTCAGATTGAATTTGACCTTGACCTCATTTTCATAGTTCATTGCTCAGTGCTAAGTTTTTGTGTTTTGGTCCGTTTTTTAAAACTTTAAGCAAAAGGTCAACTATATTTGTTGTATGGAAGAATTGTTAGCTGTACATATGAGCCTGGCATGGTTCATCTCATCTTGACCTCATTTTCATGGTTCAGTGGTCAATTTTTAGTTTTCTGGGTTAATGTTTAGTATATGTTTAAATTGTAATAAAGCTTTATATTTAGGACTATCAACATAATATTGATGATTAGTAAAGAAGGCGAGACATTTCAGCATGTGCACTCTTGTTGCCATAAAACACAGATCAAGTTTAAATTTGGGTGTCTTCACTTTTACAGTTAGCTCGTTATGTCCCTTTATAACATTATATGCAAGCCCATTCTCCATTTATTTTAAAGATAATTTGTTAAGTTTGGAATATCTTAAAAACACCTGAGTAAATGACTTGTCCACCATCACAACTATTAATCCAATATGTCTATAGAAATGTAAAATGAAAATGAAAAAAACATTGCTAAATTTTTCTAGGTATCAAATGATTTCTCATTTTTAGAAAATAGTCTATATTTTTAAACTTTAAATTTTTTAAATCTAGTAGTTAGCAATAGAAAAAAATAATCAGTTTCTGCTTTAGATTTATTGTGAAAATACGCCTCTTTGCTCTAGCTCACCAAAGTGGAAGTAAAGTTTATCCGAGACAAGCATTAAAACATACAAATGTTTAAATAATTATTTAATTTCAGGATATATATATAGATATTGCATCATGTGTTTTATAGTTATGTTCTAATATTATTTTCTGTATATCATGTTTTCATAATTTGTATGCATTTATTTTTTTAGTTTTTTGTGTGCATTATTATCTTTTGTTTTAAGGACTATGAATCAATCAACCAAAAGTCTTATCCTAAGTATTTGTGACACAGGTTTGTGTTTCGTCGTCTCCCGTCTATTTATATTGCATTCTGGAACTTGTCAATCTTTAACTTGACTCAATATCTTAACTTAAAATGTAGGTAATCTACAAAAAAATATATATTTGCATTATATTTCTAATCTTTGTATTGTTTAGAAAAGTAAATTGATTGCTTCCTGTCAATAAATATCCTTTGTGACATGTTTATGTGTCATCACCATTCTGTAGAAACATCTCTTATCTTAAAATCGTACTTATCTTAAAATCGTACTTATCTTAAAATCTTACATAGAAATTCATTCTTAGTAAGTATAGCTTGTAGATAAAACTGTATGTCCCTGAAAAGTAGTTTGTTTTCTTTTAATAAATATGGTTGTACCAACAACACATTGCAATTTAAGATTAACATGTGATTTTTATAACTTTAACATTTATACATTTAAAGATATAAATATCTCTCAAATAAATTTCAGAATAAACAATTTTAGTTCTCAGCATGTAGATTGTGTTGTTTACTGGTAAACAAATTTCAAATGAAAAACAGAGTAGCAGACTTACAAGTGCTAGCTGTTACATCCTTTTTGATGATACACAAAATGTCTAAACTTAATGTCAGCAGAATATTTAATGTTTACTTTTCATGAGGTTAAAAATTTTCCAGACACCAATAACTATGTCTAACAAAGCACGCTGAAAGTTAATTCAATTACTGTTATAAGATATTGCCAAAGATGTGTTTGTACAGGTCAGGTCTTTTAAGCACACACACATTGTCATTGTGTTATGATATAAAATATCTCAAGCTATGTAGATATTTGTTTTAAGGAAACAGAAATATAAGAAGACAACATAGAATTTAAAAGCCAGAAAGCTTAGATAAATATCAGTTTGTTGAGGTAGAAAGTTACCACTTTGCATACCATTAATGATTTTATTCCCCAAAATAATCAGGTTCCAGAATGCAATATAATAAAACTATGCTTTAAGCATGTTCATTGGAAAGGCATGTTGTAAATATTTCACTGCATTTATGTATGGGAAGGTATTTTATAAGATATCGTAAGAAAGACTATTTCTTTGGTGATTATGTGCATGCCAATTGGTTCAGAAAAACTTGTTGTTCTACAGTATGATTATGGTAATAGAGTTATGCATGGGTGAAGGTCCTTTATAAATAACTTTGGGTTAAAACATTTTAATTATAATCTATTGTTATGCCTCTACTTTTCACTGTCACATGCGAGTTACTAAAACGACCAACACTATTTTATTTCTTTTTATTTTAGCATCAGTCTTTTCATAAAATGTTGACATTACACACCCATATATGGTATACCATTGTCTGTCCATTGTCACGGACAATACCTATAAAACATTTTAACTAATTTACATGAAACCTTGGTGATTTGTTTATATCCACCAATGTGAGCTCTCATTCGATTTTTATAAATTTGAGATCTTATATTTTTGAGTTATGGGGTTTTATTCATTTAAAATGGGGATTTCACGTTTTAGGACAATAAATGAAAAGTACTTTGATAATTTTTAATGAAACTTTGGTGAAGTATTTATATCTATTGATGTGAGCTCCCATTTCTTTTTTTTTATATATATTTCTGAGATCACACTGAAAAGTTATGGTACTTTAGTCTTTGAAAAAGTGATGAGCTTATCATGTGCTCATGTCGCAGCTCTTTATTATAAATATTTGATAATACATCGAAATGGTTACTTTGAATAAGTTTATTAGTGTATTGTTATGTGCTTACTCACAGACTCAAGGGTTTTAGTGAAAGGACATTGATACACATAAATAAAATATTTGGAAAAAAAGCCATTATTAGTTTCAATTACAATAGAATGCAAAAAAAATTATGTCATCAAAAAAATAATTAATACTAATAGAATCATATCACCTACAGAAATGATTGTTTAGAGTTCATATATTAATTATAGATGTAAGAAGATGTGATATTATTCCTAACGAGACATCTCCGCCTAAAATATTTATACTTGGGAATTGTGTAGACATGTATGAACTCTTTGGTTTACAGGACCCTCAGCAATTATAAACATTATGCATTAAAAATAAGATGAAAGTCATTATTCATTCACACCATTGGTCACACTTATTCTTGACTAGAACCAAAATATTGTATTGAATTTTTGTCGAGCCTGCAACTTTTGTTGCAGAAAGCTCGACATAGGGATAGTGATCCGGCGGCGGCGGCTACGGCGGCGGTGTTAGCTAACTTCTTAAAAGCTTTATATTTTAGAAGGTGGAAGACCTGGATGCTTCATACTTTGTATATAGATGCCTCATGTTACGAAGTTTCCGTCAGTCACATGTCCAATGTCCTTGACCTCATTTTCATGGTTCAGTGACCACTTGAAAAAAAAGTTCAGATTTTTGTAATGTTGAATTCTCTCTTATTATAAGTAATAGGATAACTATATTTGATATGTGCGTACCTTGCAAGGTCCTCATGTCTGTCAGTTTTCACTTGACCTCGACCTCATTTCATGGATCAGTAAACAAGGTTAAGTTTTGGTGGTCAAGTCCGTATCTCAGATACTATAAGCAATAGGGCTTGTATATTCGGTGTATGGAAGGACTGTAAGGTGTACATGTCCAACTGGCAGGTGTCATCTGACCTTGACCTCATTTTCATGGTTCAGTGGTTATAGTTAAATTTTTGTGTTTTGGTCTGTTTTTTTCATACTATATGCAATAGGTCTACTGTATTTGTTGTATGGAATGATTGTAAGGTGTACATGTCTAGCGGGCAGATGTCATGTGACCTTGACCTCATTTTCATGGTTCAGTGGTTATAGTTAAATTTTTGTGTTTTGGTCTGTTTTTTTCATACTATATGCAATAGGTCTACTATATTTGTTGTATGGAATGATTGTAAGGTGTACATGTATAGCGGGCAGATGTCATGTGACCTTGACCTCATTTTCATGGTTCAGTGGTCAAAGTTAAGTTTTTGAGTTTCGGTCTATTTATCTAATACTATATGCCATAGGTCAACTATATTTGGTGTATGGAAATATTTTATGATCTTTATGTCAGTAGCGCAGGTTTCTTTTGACCATGACCTCATTTTCACTTTTTCATTGCTCACTGTTAATTTTTTGTGTTTTGGTCAATTTTTCTTAAACTATAAGTAATAGGTCAACTATATATGTTGTATAGAAGCATTGTTAGCTGTACATGTCTGCCTGGCATGGTTCATCTGACCTTGACCTCATTTTCATGGTTCATTGGTCTTTGTTTAGTTATTTTGGTTAATGTTAAGTTAATGAGACAGTTGTAATAAAGCTTTATACTTAGGACTATCAACTTAATATCAATGATTAGTATAGAAGGCGAGACATTTCAGCGTGTACACTCTTGTGTAGAAAGAGGATGACATTACAATGCATACTTTACTTCATTAAAGTTTTCATTAAATATGTTCTTCTCATGGTAAAATTTCCAGTCTATTTCATCATCAGTTTCTACCCTTGCATTTTCCTTTTAAGTCATGTAACATTATTAGACCGTGCCTGTATTCACTCGGTTTATTTGATTATCTGTCTATTTGTTCTTACCTTAGCATGTCTATGTTGTACCATAAGTCAAGATTACCTCAACAGTTTCATATATTTTTATCGTAGGGTTGAACACCAATAAAAGGAGGTAACTTTCGTTGAATGTTTAATTTAAAGTACATGTAATAAGTTCTTTTTCTTATACCATACACAATTGGTTAACTATATTGATTATTGATAATGTTAATTTTAATGGAAACTTTCATATTACATTTGCAGCATAAATTCAATCATAATAAGTAATGCAGATAAGACTTATCAGGTTTTGCTCTCACAAAACTGAGAAATATATTTTTGTACTTGAATTTCAACTATGATTGATAAATAGGTAAACCAAAATTGATTGTAAGGATGTACTTAGGTGATCGAAGGGTGAATTAAATAAATCAAGAATTCTAAATTGATACTTTAAGCTGGAAGAGTATAATTTAAGGATAGACATAAGCTAAAAATGTTGATAGGTCATGGAGCTCCTTTTCGAGATATTTGATTTATTAAATATGGCGGGAAAAGGCTGACTCAGACTTCTACCTTATATTTGCATTGGTATTAATTGGTTCTAAAATCAAAAGAAAGAAAATCAAGAATCTGCTTACATTTTGTCAAATGACCTTTTATGAGCTATTAAGTCTTATGTTTAAAGATAAATAGATGTTATGGGGCAAAATATTTTACCTTGTATCGTGTGGAAAAACACTGAGGAGTCTGAACATTTGACACTTATTCCAAAACCTCACCTTACATCCTTAAGAAATTTCATCTTCTACAAGGATTTAAATGAACATTGATATATAGGTATGGTATCCTATTTCAAGACGATTCTTGGGGTCAAATTTGTGGAAGAATTGAGTTTTTTTCAAAATGATAAACTTATGAGATTCCTATTCGTTTTGCTGATGTATCTCCCTGCATTCTCTTTTCTTTGTGAACAAACACATACACAATTTTTGCTCGGTGTGTAGGTTTTGCTAAATTGGTTTGCAGATTCATATCAAATCATCTTTTTATCAACTTCTTGTTCTGATTTGCATGAAATATTTGCCACTAGATGTTAAACACCAATCTATTCATCCATCCAGTTTCATCAATCTGAATACTTACATTCTGTTTGTCATTTTCTGTTGTTTCAGTCAGTTCTTTAATATTTACTCAAGACTTACTTGAGTTCACCTTGACCTAAATTTCATGCTTGAGAACATTTAAAATTAGATCACTTTTTTGTCTATGGATGTGTAAATTACAAATATTACCAGACTCTCGAGGGCTGTAGATGCACTAACTTGTCTTTTAGATGCAAGGCAAATAAGAATTATCCTTTTAAAAAAACAACAATTTTCATTTGCTTGTAGACTGTGCCAAAAAGCAGTATTTGAAAGCAGTACACAAAATATCTGGGTAATTGATAGAGTAAAAGCTATTAAATATTCAATAGAAAAGCTTTTAAGAATAAACAAGTCATACTTTAGATTTATATGGTAGATACATTTATGTTGTGGAATATCTATGGCATGCCTTTAAAATAAATGTGCATGACTTTTGCGTGAATTTTTTATTATTTTATTTTATACTCAAGTTAGGCAAGATATGCTTTAGAAGTTTGCTTTTCTTTTGATTATTTAGACATGGACAGTTATTACATTATATTTCGTCAAGGAATTTCAGGAATGTCAAAATCTTAAAAGTTATTCTTTACTTGGAACAAGGAGATACCTTTCAGCAGTATATTAGCAGAATCATTTATTTTCTTTGGTAGCAGTTTTCATTGATTTTGCAATTTTTTTTAAGGATATAATATGTGATTTCCGGCTTTCAAAATTTTTTATATGATGTAACTGCCTAAACTGGTCTTCAAATTAAGGCCAGGTTCAATATTGGTGACTTTAACCAATGCTTATCAAATTGTAGTATGTTGTAATGCCCGCGTCACACTGTCCCGATTTTTATATACGATGGACACCCGAATGCAAAAATTGTAAGTTCGTACGAAGTTGGTCCCGATCTCGTTAAAATACCAAAAAGTGACCGAAGCAAGTACGATGAATAACGAAGTCTATACGATGGTGCCGAAATTGTATACGATAGCAAAAGATGGACATACGAAGGTTAACCGAAGACGGGTATTTAAGCTTCATATCTCAGCCATAGCCTACACGATGGATCACGAAGGCTACACGATGGATTACGAAGGCTACACTATGGATTACGATGATGGCGCGATGGCCATACGATGTTTAAAAAATACGAACAGAATTTCGACAACATATCGTTTCTGTACAAGTCTGCCATGCATGGCGGGTAATCGATCTTTTTGTCTAATTCTTATAAAACTTAGTTTATTATCCCCTAGCCTACTACATAAAAGTTGCGTGTAGATAAAATTGTTATGGACACCCTAGAACCAAAATGCTCAAAACTTAGATAGGTGTTACTCGTTAAGAATATCTTAAGCCCTATTGACTTTAAAGTACAAAGGTCAAGGTCACAGTGGCAGTTGTAATACAAGGCAATATCACCCTTGTGGACACTCTAAAACCAATATGCTTCAAAAGATTTTAACCACATTTGGTATATTGTTCCTCCTTGTAATGATCTGACATTTTTTACGTTCAAGGCCAAAGGTCAAGGTCATGCAGATGGACTTGTTTTTTCTCCTTGAAATAGCATAATACACAGGAAATTGGTTGCTCATTTTTTTACCTGCTGGTTCTAAAGACAATATTAAAGGTATTTCCAGTTACTAAATGTTTTGGTTGATTTCTAAAAAAAATAGTTTATGTATCAAATATGCATATTCAATTTACCATTTTCTGCATGTGTCATATACAAATATAGTGTCCATATTTGTCCCCAATATGTTACATAAGAGGGGATGCCACGCTCGGCATTGCCTTGTTTGAACTATAAAATGTGTGTACTAGTCTGAATAATCACCCATAATTATGCCCATGTTTACTGATCTATCTTAAAGGTAAGGTAATGGGTTCGTTGATCCCTTTTATTCAAAAAGAGCTCTTTCCAGGAGAATATCACAATAATATAGACAAAAGGAAGGATGTGGGGAAAGCAACAAAGGCGGCAAAATACGACATATAGAAAACAAAATGGTTATGGAGTAAACATTCGTGTGACAACAACTCAGACGATATATAAAAAATCAGAATAATGAATAAAAAGTTGGTTTCCCTATATACGTGTACCTGCAGTGTTGGTGTACGAGGCGCGTTTATTTAAAGTAATGATATGAAACAATCCAGATGGAAAAGGCCTGAACATATCGCTCTTATCATAACTAACGTTTTTGTCTTTTCGTGTTGTTGTTGTGAATAGAAGAAATTGAATATGTTCCGACATTGTCTAATATAAATTAAAAACTCTAAATTCTTTGTCACCTTTAATTATGTTACTTGATATAAAAAATTGACAAAAAAAAATATTTTACTTGTAAAAGTAAATCCTGAGCCTGTAATACCTGCTCTTCTTGTTCCATTTGAATTAATAGAAACAACGCTGTCGCCTTTCTTGTTCTCATAGAATCATATGATATGAGCTCCATGTTTTGTGAACGTCTTTCTTAACTGTCGTATTGGACTGGCCAGTGCATATCGCGCATGGCACTTTAAATGTATTTTAGCGCGAAAATTAACTTACATTTAGCTGGATTTATTGCCGTCGTAGTTCCATCTTGTCGCCTTCGTACTTTTATTCGATGGCAACACGACGGGAGTACGAGGTCTTCACGAAGTCGTGTTGCCATCGTAAGACCTTCGGGTACCTTCGTGATTCATTCGTGTAGACATCGTAATGTCAAAACTGCCCGATGGAAACGATTGAAACACGAATGCCATACGATGTGAAAAGATGCATTTCCGGTGACATTACGATATTGAGGATGGTGATACGAACTCAATACGAACCCTCAACATCAGGCGCACCTTCGGGGATTTTTTAACATGTTAAAAAATTTAGAACCCTTCCCGTAGTTGTCCCCGAAGGCTAGAAAAAGTGACCGATGGTTAAAGATGGTTAAAGATGGCACTACGAATAGCCCGATCTGGATACGATCAGCCCCGATTTTGAATATTTCCATTATCGTGTTGCCATCGGCGTAAAAATCGGGACAGTGTGATGCGGGCATAAGGGATGATATCAAAAGATCGATGTAGGATAAAAAACTTAAATCAAATAGTTTGGGGGGGGGGTTAAAATTCTGAAAGTTTTGTATATCTAAAATCAATTTTTACATATATCCCTTTTGGTAAATCAATTTTTCCCAACTTAAGTTAAGAGGGGGGGGGGGGTTACATTGAACATTTGATGTTGTCCCTAACATATGACAAGTTGAAGGTGCAAGTTTGATATTGACAAATATAACTTTTGTTATTGAGAAGTAATTACAGAGACACCAAGAAAATGTAATTACAGAGACACCAAAAAAATGTAATTAAAACCTAGTTTGCTGTCATTTATGACACCACTTGTTTATATATATTGTATCTATACACACCTGTATTACTCAAGCTTTTCCTATAGTTGCAGTTGTATCAATTCAGTTATTGCTTTTAGGACTGTACAAGTATAGAAGGTTAATTACACAGACTACCATAAAATGTCATGTGCTCTTTTTTGTTTTGCTTCATATAGCTTCACAGTTTATGGAAGTTATTTAGTTTGTTTTTGTCACATAAAAATACAATTTTTGTTCTCTGATAGTGAGATAAATGTGATCAGATTTAGTGGAGGTAATCCAAGACAGATATGTTAGTTATTTGAATAACTTTATCTTATGTAAACACAGAATAAGGTAGAGCATTTAGCAGAAACGAAAAAACTTTGAACATTTTGTAAATATTTATATTGAAAAAATCTGTAATAAAGTTATATCTGTTTCTTTTCAGGGTTCATCAATACAGCATTCCCCTATACCCTCACCCCCATTAGTGCCTGGGTCTCCCAGTTTTCAGCGACACAATCAACCTAGTCAAGAACTATATCAACATCTACAGAGACTGCATCTACAAAATCCTAATCGGAATAGTCCACCCTCAGCCAATCAGAGGACAGCAGACTCTCCACCTCAGAGTTATAATCAACTCTTCCAAGTCTTTCCACAGCCAGCTCACCAGAGGAGCAGTCCACCACCAAACTTAGCTAATTTCCAGAATCTGCAATCTATTCGTGAAGATTCACAGGATCATGCTGATGAGTCGCCTCAATGTGAAAGTGAGGATGAAATGCAAGTTCAAGATAATATCTGTGATAAAAAACAGCAAAAATTTACACAAAAGCCGCAAATCAGTATTACCGATACACAAGGTCATGTGACTGATGTGACATCTGATAGTGATCCTTCAATGGAGGACTCAGATTCTCACACAGACACGTCACATAGTTCACCTGAAGGACAGTTTACCACGACAACAACTTGCAGCTCACAGCATCAGCCGTACACAACACAACACAGCTCACAACATCAGCCCTATACAACAACACAGAGTAGATCTCATCAACAGGCAACAACTGTGCATAGTACTCCCGCTCAGCAAGCATCCGATCAACGCACAGGGCATTATCAAACATTCCAGCAGTCGGTACCTTTAAACTGTCGTGTATTTGGTAATATTGTAAATACAAACTTGGCAAACATCCCTGCCACAGAACCGGTTTGGGACAACACTCAAATAGCATATCTCCAGCAACTACAGCATTCACCATATATTGATGCCAATAATTTTGTACAGTTTCAAATGAATCAGTTTTACAATGGAGATTTAGTTCATCGCCTTCATTCCCAAGAACCAAGTATCAAATCAAATTCAAACATTAATTTGACTTCAACTCGAACTGTAGAAGACATTCAGTTAGAAATTAAAAGAATCTTATTAAAACGAGAACGAGTCATAGAACGAGAACGCGAGCGAGTCTATCAATGTTCAGACACTGTTTACAAAGTGGAAAACTCTGACGTAGAATTAGAATTAGAGGTTTGTGAGGGGGTTACATATAATGGATTACAGGTACGACGGATCTCTGGCGATAAAGGACAATACACTCAGCTTTGTGAAGAATTATTGTCTGGCATCAACTTATAACAGTAATATACATGTATAACTAAATCATTTAATGAATTATAACAGTATACAGCACACAAATCATGTATCCGTACAACTGTTACATTTTTGTTTTATCAATGTCAGTAGTGTGCTTAACTATTTTGAAAACAAAAGGTTAAACATTTTTTTCTGTCATCATTAAAAGGTGGTTCACAAAAATTGGAATTAGTCTCAAAGTTCCATATAAATCTCTATTTCCTTTTCTCTAAAGAATAAATAAAAGTTGTACATCAGCATTCAATATTTGTCTATTGTATAGTTACTCTATATCTGATTTTTTGTATTTGAATTTTTGATCTTTTAGTCCAGTATTTTCCTTTATTATTTAAAGCAATTTAAACTAATAGAAAGAACTAAAACTTCTGGAACTCATTCAAAGTTATACAGATCTTATTCTGAGTTTAGCAACCATACATAAGTTAGAAAAATTAATATTCTAATTTCCATTATGAATTTAATTTTGATCTCAATTAAGCCAAAATTTTCCATAAAATGTTAACATCAAAATTCTTTGTAAATATCATAAAGTTGAGACATATTTTAATAATTTTCATGTGACATGCCTCTGAATCATTCTTTCTTTTTCAAAATAGTGTTTAAAAATTAAATTGTTTGTTTGTTTTCTGGGTTTTGTTTTGTGTTAATTTTGTAAACAAAAGTTTTCAGTTTTGAAATATCAAGATTAAATAGTGTTCAGAATTATTCAAAAGTTATTGACGAGTTAACCAAAAATTACTTTCTTATATTTTCATATCTTAACATTGAAGATTGTTAGGTAAAGACTGTTGTGTTGATATATTTTCTGATATGAAGAGGCTTTTATGCACTTTATGTGGTTTGCTCAGGTAATTTTTGTCTATGACTGGTGTACTTAATACAAATCATTATATAATAGATCTAGCAGTTGTCAAATAAATAACTGCAAAACAGCTCCATCTGGTGTTTGCTAACACTGCTACATACATATGTATGTTGAACATTCCATTTTTCACTCTACAAAGTTTGTTTAATAAATTCCCCTTCATTGTTTATTACTACAGTTTCATACGGTCTGATCTTTATCAATTCATATTTTTATCCCCCCGTCGTAGCGGAGGAGCGCTAAGTTTTACCCTTGTTTACTAAGGCATTATTTTTTGAATGATTTGGTCTGTAACGTGTTTCTAGTTCCCTGTTCAGCTAACAACTGTGATGGGTTGTATCTTCACTAACTGCTTTAACACTTATGTGATAAAATACAAGAAGTTTTGTAAATGAGTGTTTCATATGATATTGAATAAATTACAACATATTTTTTTCAAAGGTTGCTTTTCTTTACCATTGTTTTTTTACGGACAAAGAACAATTGTGTTATGATTCTCTACGTAGTCAGATCTGATCGTTGACAATGGTCATGGTTGTACCACTATTAATCTTGTATATGTGATGTATGTTTTATTGTACTATTGTCTTTCTCAGTGTGAATGTGAACTTTGTGAACATGATGAAATAGAAGTGTTATATGATGTCAGCTTTAAAATACAGTAGACTCTTGTTACCTCATACTCAAATTGTCACATAACTCAAATCAAAATTTTGGACTGTCTACTTTTAGACTGATATTACTTGTGAGGATTCTATTTGATTTGATGTATCTAGAGACTGATAATAAAAGCACAAATGAGTGGTCAAAGAATGGACAGTTTTCTTACATATATTGTCACATTATGGATATTTATCAGTGGATTTTATGCAAAGTTCTTGTATGTTGAAAATATCAGTACTGCCAGCTGTTCAGTATTTAAATTTTATATTATAAAAAATTGAAATTTTTGCTTTTAAACATTTTAACTCACTTAGCCTAGTCAAGGGTTTTTCATCTCTTGTTGTCCATTGTTTCTCTGTTGTAAACTCTTTCAAAAAGCCACTTGGTAAATGGGAAGCTAAGTAGATCACAATCATCCTGGTGATGATTACTTTTTGATTGGAATTGTATCTTGACAACAACCAACATGATGATCATATCGGAAGCTAGGGGGTTCAAGGGGTTTGTATGAACCCCCCTTGAAAACAAAAAACTTAAAGTCACATCTGTTGAATTTACTGTAAGTTGAGTAGATTGTATCGAATCCCCCTTGGAAATTCCTAGCTACAGTCCTGATGATTGACATACTTATATTATTGTAAGGAATGAGATATTAAAAAATGCATTTACGGATGCACTAGGAACACTACAAAAACAGTGCAGTAGTTCCAATACTTTGATTGTTACAGGATAACTATGGCAATAATAAAAGCTCACATTTTAAATTTTGATAGTAATATTAGCCAGGTAAGCCATTTAAGCTCCTTGAAAGTAAGTTATTTTGCTTTTCTTTTTAGAACTTTTTAAGAATTTTTTGTTGTTTAAGCTAAATGAAATCAAAGAAGAAAATAGAAGCCCACATTGAAAAGTAGTATTTTTGAATCATGGAGTAAAAAACTAAATTTGTAAGTGTATAAGTTTAGTTGTCTACATTTACTACAACATTCATGAAATGGACAAGTCAAATATTATTTGATAGTTTGGCTTCAGTGCTGGAGAAGTGGTTTTAAGCTTAATTTATATAAAAATGCATAAAAAGTAAAATGATGAACAAGAAATAATGAACTAAAAACTGATTTTGTGAATGAATGTCCACAACTGGTAAATTATTAGTGCTACCCATATCCTTAGTTATTTATGTGTGAGTGGTGTCAAGTATGCATATTTGTTATTGTTAAACTTTTACTATTTTTATGTAAATTGTTTTGATATATATTGTTATAGAATTTTTGTGCTTGTACAAATATCAAAAGATTCTTTAATTTTAAAGTATTTATTATTGAACATCATTGTTTATTATACAATGAAATATGTGCTGATTCTTCAAGCTTTTGGTACAGTATAGAAAACTTTACATTTGAAAGCTTGCCTTCTAGTCCATTTTTTTGTTTTCCAGGAGTTTTTTCTACATCAAACCTTTTAATTACTTAATGTCACTTATTGGATTAAAACAAGTGGTGGTATTAGACTGAAATATATATTTAATCAATTTCTTACACATAAAATATGGTTTGAATTACTATTATGGTGCATAAATATCACATTGCAGACATATGCTATTCTGGGGTTATTTCCCTTTAATTGATAAAATTATATATTATGCAGTTATCATTGAAGAAAAAATAAGTAACAGTTCATACTTTATGTAAGAAATCAGCTGTTAAATTTAGAAAATATCAAGAAGCTTAGGTTCCAACTTTCTCCTTTTAGTCTCATTTAATTGTCAATATGATTAGATTAAGATATATTATGTAGCAGTTGTGAGTATTTCTGTGATAAGGTTTATTGATGTAGAATCATACTTCAAAATAAATATTAAACTGCTCCTGTAAACTTCACCTTTTTCTTCTAGATAAAAAAAAAGGATACTTTGACAATTTTTGTGGTTAAATCTGATTGTTTCATTTTGATTCTTAAGGACAACTAGTAATTTTGGGCCAAAAAAGTCTCCCTTGCTAGCAGGATAATTCCAAAAAAGCTTTGGGTATGGCACTTTGATTCAGATGCAGCTGTATATATATATATATATTTTTTTTTTTTTTTTTTTTTTATAAATACAGGATTTTCAATTGAATCTCATTACTGCTATTATGTAAGTTGAATTCTCATGTGTGATATAGAAGAAAATTAGATAATTCTCAAAAATCTTTGAGCAATGGGCATTATTGGGAAAGTCTGTCCAAATGCTTGAAGAATAAGCAGTTAAAAATTTGTATGCAGTGCATTTAAAATGATATTTGGTTGCAGTGGTACAAATTTGTGCTTATTTTATATAAATATTTGATTATAAGTAATGTACAAACATGAAATGTATGCATTGAATCTGATAGCGTTTCACCCAAGGTGATGAAGTTGTATGATTGTTTATTGGCAATATTTTTCTTACTGATAACATTAAATGTGAAAAATCTTTCTTTTTTTTTTACTCATTGCATAATCAAGAATTTTTTAAACTATACAGGAGTGTTCACACTGAAATGTCTGGCTTATCTAATGATTGAATGTATGTTGAGAAATCTGTAATATGAAGGTTTTACTTCAAGTATCACATCAAATTATATTAATGATCTGTGAAAATGTAGTCAAGGTCAGATGAACCATGCCAGATAGACATGTATACCTTACAATCATGCAATACATCAAATATACTGGTCATATGACTTAAAAGTACATGAGAAACAGACCAAACTATAAAAACTGAACATTGACAAACAAACCTTGAAAATGATTTCAAGGTCATATTAATCCCACCAGACATACATGTACATCATACAACCATTATTTACACCAAATATAATTGACCTATTGCCTATAGCATCTAATAAACTGACAAAACAATGATAACTTCACATATACCAATAAACAAAATGAGATCAAGGTCAGATGAAACCTTCCAGTCGGACAAGTACATTAAATACACCAAAAGTGACTAAATATAGTGGCCCTATTGACTAAATATAGTGGCACTATTGCTAATAATATCTGAAAACAAACCAAACCACAAAAACTAAACATTGTCCAATAAACCTTAAAAATGAGATAAAGGACAGACGAAACCTTCCAGCTGGACATGTACACCTTAGGATCACTCCATACACCTATATAGTTGACCTATTTCTTATAGTAACCACAAAAAACAAACATGATCACTAATCCATGATATGGGGTCTTGAGGTCAGGTGAACCCTTGCTGGCGGACATGCAGACCAGGCAAAGAACCCATGTACTAAATATACTGGTAGTATACATATTTTACATATCAAAATAACTTTTTCAAGCAAGCAATGAACCATTGAGGTCAAGGTTAATGGACTTGAGACATGACAACTTAGCAACAAAAAATATCTGCCTACAAAGTATGAGGCATCCAGATCTTCTACCCAATATAAAGCTTTGTACAAATAGTTAATGTTGTCACTGCCACAGTAATATATACAGTATGTCTTGAATTCTTCAACTGTCTTTGCAGCCAAAAAATGATGTTCAAATGGAACTTCCTCATCCATAAGAGATGTCTGTTAAGACTAACTTGGGAGATAAATGCTTTTTATTTCCAGCTTGACCTATGTAAAAAGTAGATTTTACTGTTACAAATTTAGTTTACCTAGTGATGTGTTTTATAATACAAAACAAGAGTGCACACGCTGAAATGTCTCGCCTTCTATACTAATCATTGATATTATGTTGATAATCCTAAGTATAAAGCTAAGCTTTATTACAACTGTCACATAAACTTAACATTAACCAAGATAACTAAACGAAGACCAATGAACCTTGAAAATGAGGTCAAGGTCAGAGAACCATGCCAGGCAGACATGTACAGCTAACAATGCTTCTATACAACATATATAGTTGACCCATTACTTATAGTTTAAGAAAAATAGACCAAAACACAAAAACTTAACACTGTACAATGAACCGTGAAAATGAGGTCACGGTCAAATTAAACCTGCGCGACTGACATAAAGATAAAATATTTCCATACACCAAATATAGTTGACCTATGGCATATAGTATTAGATAAAAAGACCAAATCTCAAAAACTTAACTTTGACCACTGAACCATAAAAATGAGGTCAAGGTCACATGACATCTGCCCTCTAGACATGTACACCTTACAATCATTCCATACAACAAATATAGTAGACCTATTGCATATAGTGTGAGAAAAACTGACCAAAACACAAAAATTTAACTATAACCACTGAACCATGAAAATGAGGTCAAGGTCAGATGACACCTGCCAGTTGGACATGTACACCTTACAGTCCTTCCATACACCGAATATACTAGCCCTACTGCTTATAGTATCTGAGATATGGACTTGACCACCAAAACTTAACCTTGTTCACTGATCCATGAAATGAGGTCGAGGTCAAGTGAAAACTGTCTGACAGACATGAGGACCTTGCAAGGTACGCACATATCAAATATAGTTATCCTATTACTTATAATAAGAGAGAATTCAACATTACAAAAAATTTGAACTTTTTTTTCAAGTGGTCACTGAACCATGAAAATGAGGTCAAGGACATTGGACATGTGACTGACGGAAACTTCGTAACATGAAGCATCTATATACAAAGTATGAAGCATCCAGGTCTTCCACCTTCTAAAATATAAAGCTTTTAAGAAGTGAGCTAACGCTGCCGCAGCCGCCGTAGCCGCCGCCAGATCACTATCCCTATGTCAAGCTTTCTGCAACAAAAGTTGCAGGCTCGACAAAAAAGGGTATGGGCGTTATCTCCACTCTTATGCAAAACTAACAAAAAGTTCAAATTTAATTCTCATTTTTGTCTTGAAAGTTTCCAGCATCAACCATTAACACTTTGAATGGGATATTTAAGGTAACACTGTTTACGTATAAGTCTGTAATATTGTATATAGCCTTGTCCTCTATTTTATATAGCCTTGTCCTCTATTTTATATAGCCTTGTCCTCTATTTTATATACCTTGTCCTCTATTTTATATAGCCTTGTCCTCTATTTTATATAGCCTTGTCCTCTATTTTATATAGCCTTGTCCTCTATTTTATGTCCCATTGTCTGGTAAATTTTTCTAAAGTCAGTACTATAGTAGGTTTACGTTTTAGTTTAATATTACTATGTGAATAAGTTGTAATTGTCTGACATGTCATAAGTCGCTTATTTCATGTTCATGCTTTAGCTTCTAGATAAGGTATGCATCTCGGAAGGATGAATTATTCAGGGAAAGTTTTCTACCTCAGGCATAGATTACCTTAGCTGTATTTTGCAAAACTTTTAAGAATTTTGGTCCTCAATGCTCTTCAACTTCTTACTTTATTTGGCCTTTTTAACTTTTTTGGATTCGAGCCTTACTGATGAGTCTTTTGTAGATGAAACGTGCGTCTGGCGTATATATTAAATTTAGTCCTGGTATCTATGATGAGTTTATTTCAAATTGTTTAATATGTGAAATCATTAAAGATTGAGAATTTGTTGCTTTTTGAGATAAAATCTCCTTAATTGGTAAACTTTTGTCCCCTGTCTATTTGCCTGTAAGGGGTCTCCAACCATGCATCCAAACACATCAATACTCTTTGAGACATGCTTGGTAGGATTATTTTTTCCCTTCACCATTCTGTATCCTCAGTTTGATTTGACAATTTTATGGGATTTTGACCATTTTTTGGTGTACACAAATGCTCTTACTCAAAGCTCTCATTTTTGGTAAAAGAGTTTGCCATCATGTGTAGATAACAATACTGTGCTATCATTTGGATAACACTTATGTTTACAAGAGTTATAATACTTGTAACATTTTATTAGTATTGTGAAAATAACACCCTGTGAACACAACACCTCGCTCTCATACTTGGTAATTTTGTTTGCCATTATGAGTAGCTGATAATATTATACCTTCATTTGTACCCTTGTTGTGGGGACCATTTAGACAATAATAAATATGGAAGCAACTACTCCCACATTATTCCACAGAGAGCTTTGATACTCAATACTATTGTTTTCTGTCATTTGATGTCAACCATACTGTAACACTATTGCGATATAACCATCTTCATCAGAGTTACAAGACTTAAACCATTAGTTGATAGTATTGTAATAACACCTTTTGAACACCTGCTGAGACCATTTTACAGAAACCACTCAAACTGAATAGTAGTGTTTCAATCATATTTTTATAGGAATTAGGGAACTTAAAACCTTATTTTTAGTATTGTGAATGTAACTCCCAAGACCATTTGACAGAAAGATGTTGGAATTATTTGTGAATTATTCACAAATCAAAATGAGAATGTAAGCAATTGTTGAGTGTTGACAATCCTCTACTTCAATGTTCAATCAACTCTTTATCACTTGAACTCGATGCTATTTTTGATTTCCTCTGCCAAACCCCTGTTCAGACGAAAACTTGACATTGCAAAGAGATGGTGCATGTTCAATGAATAATTTGTTTTTATTTTTGTTTTCTCTAGACCATCAAAGACGTTTACAGCCTTGTTTTTGTGTCTTTGGTGGATACAAACTATGGATTCATTTATTTTTATGGATTGAGGAAATATTGCACTTTGTAGATATTTCTTATTCATGTTTTGCCAATGTCTGAATACAAAATGTTACTGAAACTAATACTGAAACAACAGCAACACTCTGCACTTTTCTACAAGACTGATGTAAACAACTTCAAGGATTAAAGATCAATCCATCAACAAGTTGAAGGTTTTGAGATCAGTCAACAAGTTACAGGTTTAAAGGTCAGTCAACAAGTTTGAGGTTTTAAGTTCAGTCAACAAGTACAAGGGTTAAAATTCATCGAGTCATCAAGTTCAAGGTTTTTACTATAGTGGTATTTTTAACATTTCCATATAAGTGGAAGGTTTGGCTGCCAATAAAATCATTTTCAACCTACCATTTTTTTCTTTAAATGTCTTG
The DNA here is from genome assembly GCA_019925275.1 of Mytilus edulis. NCBI lineage: Eukaryota > Metazoa > Mollusca > Bivalvia > Mytilida > Mytilidae > Mytilus > Mytilus edulis. The sequence continues at coordinate 110,534,358 of CM034352.1, read as the reverse complement.
TATCAACTCCGGAATATAAAAATTGCTATTAGACAATCCATTTCTATGTATGTCGGCGTTTGCTTTTGTTGTTCCATTGTTTTCCTCTTATAGTTAATGTGTTTTTCTCAGTTTTATTTTGTTTTGTTTCCTAGACTACAGACAACATACTATTAATACAAACAAATTTATATTCAACATTTTATTCCTGCAACAATACATTGCATGATAAATTTATTTGCCATAATTTTGTGCATCAACAATAATAAATTTACATTTAAGGGGATACAACCCCTCTAAAGCAACACAACAAATTATGATTATCATTGTACTACTATTGGAACCAAGATATATGTTCATATGTATGACTCCCTTTTGCTTATATCCTCCATAAAAAATCATTCTGTAATACTTTAAATACTTCCAAAATTTTGCTTGACACTTTTCTCCATAAAAACTGGAAAAATATTCACTATCAAATTGAAAGAGTTATCAGAGTAAAACAGGTATAAAATATTCCCCAAGGAACTGAATCTTAAAACAAACAAAATTAAATGAAATCAACTAAAATTTGCTGCAAAATGGATCATAAAATGTTAGAGGTATTACTAAGTTATAAATTCAGTAATTAAAGGTTAAAGCCATGTAAGAAACTATCAAAGAATAACATATAGCAAATATCAATCTTGTAACACACTAAAATGAATATGCACCAATTTACCCCTTCAATCACACCATTCATTCAAACAAGAGTAGAAAAATAAGTGGTTAATACAGGGTTTTCTCTGTTAAATTAAGGGCAGACCAATTGAAAAAACAAAACATCGGTATATTGCTTAAACCGCTAAACAATTAACTTTTGTACAAGACGAGGAAGGAATATAATAAATTTTCTGATCTGTATGCCAGTTGATACACTTCAGTTAATCTCATGATTAAAATTCCACTTATTTTTCTGCAACAATAATGTTAATTTAAATAAAAGACTCAGATTTTAATCAATTGCTTAACAAATTTTTCAAAAATTTTATTCTTCATAGAAATTTTAATCAGCCTGCTCTCTCTCAGATGTTGCTTAACGTACATTTTAACACAAGGATAAAAATAAAAGATGTATGGTCTAGAATAAAAAATATATATTCTCATTACCAGTTTTTACATTCTCTGTTTTGTTTTTAACATGCATTCAAAGATAATCACATGGCGATCACTTGATAGGTTCACACCATTTAGGCACTTTGAAAACAATACTGTGTATTATTGAGTGTATATATTCTACATAGAAAGAATTTTAAAGCTGTTAAACATTGTTTTTATCCCTGATGAAACATCAATAAATAATGGAATGGCTACAAAATAATTTACAAACTTTTATAAATAAATATGCAAACCTTTTTTTCTGAAAGGCAGTCTTCATGTAAAATTGATGAAAAATTGAAAAGTAATGTATTTGTTTTTAGTTATTACTTCCCTTGTGTCAGACAGGAAATTTAATACAAGTTTAAATACTTTAGACACAAACATAAAAATGGTTCAATAACTGATATAACAACATTTGCAAAATGGGATTTTTTAAAAACTTTTTTCAATACATACATTTGTGTATGGCATTTAAAAGCATCAATATTTGAAAACTAAATACATTTTGCTATACTTATCTGAAAAAAAAATTATTGACAGATTTTACACAGAATTATAAAACCATTGCAGAATCGTCTAAATTATTTGCATAAAGGATGACATCAGATTCACATTTGTGCAAAAATTTAAAGAAAATGTCCTTTCTTATAAGTTAAAAAGAAAATGATATGGATTTCAACTTTAAAAGTAAAATTCTGAATAATATTTTAATGCCAGTTTTGAACAGCTTTGTGATGCCACATTTTCTATTCCTTATAGTTTAAAATTCATTTAATTTTTTCCAATTTATTTCACTTCACAGAGGGTATTTACGGGTAAAGTGCTTCATTATTTTTCCCTATAGTTTTTTGTTTGTTTTACAAACCAATTGAAATCTTGTACCTAGAATGGCTTAATGAAACTCAATGTTTATTTTGTTTTCATATATACATGTCCTCACAATTCCATAACATTCTGCATATCATGGATAACTATAACAAAACAACACAGTGCATCAACAGCCAATCTATGTCAGAATTTCATACTTACATAGATCATTTTAATTTTCTTTTACAAAAGTGAGCCACTTAAAATCTCTTAAAGAATGTAAAAGCTGTAGAGAAACACATGTATTTCTCAAAAATGTTAAAAAAAAATATTGAAAATTTACCGACTTTAACAATCCTTAATATGTTAAAACCTTTTTATTGCCAAAAATGGTAATAAAAAAAAAGACAAATTCTGGATTAAAAGAAAAGAAATGAATAATCATTTAATACAGAATTCTAATGAAGAAAAACAATTTCTTATTATATCCGTCTTAAATCTTTAAAGTTTCTATTGACCATGCAAAAATTCAATTATACATTTCTCATTCTGTTCAACAGCAACAGATAAAAGAGCCAAAATCATTACAAAAATACAATTAAGTAAAATGCTTTTGATTCATAAATTATAACAAAAATATACAAAATACATGAACATATAATGAACTAATATTACAACAACGGAATGACTACTAACATTAAATAGAACAAAATAATATTCAACAAATAGCAAAGTTTTTCTATAAGAGCAGTCAATGAGTTCGACATGACTAGAACCACAAATTTCATTTTCATAAATTATAACAAAAATATACAAAATACATGAACATATAATGAACTAATATTACAACAACGGAATGACTACTAACATTAAATAGAACAAAATAATATTCAACAAATAGCAAAGTTTTTCTATAAGAGCAGTCAATGAGTTCGACATGACTAGAACCACAAATTTCATTTGTGACCAACATTTACCATGGAGTCACTTAGTCAGATAATTTCATACAACTTACATTAGTATTCTAAATACAAAAGAAATACCAATCAAATTCAATCATAAAAGTTCTCACTATACATGTGGCAAGACCCTCCCTCAATTTTCATATTACACCAATTAGACATATTAAAACATTTTTTTCCTCAATTGTTTCCAAGTTTAAAAAAAAAAAATAAACCTCAAACAAAACACCTAACAATTATTAGGGGCAACAAGTTTCTTGTACATGTAATGAAGGTATGTCTTCATTTAAAGAAATGGACTTTTAATTCTTCTATCTGTTAATGCAATTTTGTTTAATTATAACCCCCTAATGATTGAAAAAAAAAGCAGACAGTTAAAAATAAAAATTAGAGGAGAAAAAAAAACCAAATCGGAAAAAATATAAAAGATTTCGTATAGCTAGGACTTATTTGAATTTGTAACAGAGGTGGAAAAAGAGTTTGATTAGATTGAAACCAATTATAGGAGGCACGTGCACGCTGTCAACATAATTAACAAATGTCTTAACTCTTCAAATCATACAAAATATCCTGTCAACAAATCCATCTGATTGTGGTATCCATAACAACATGAGTTTGAAAAATATGAAAACTTCTTATGATAATGATTAATGACAACAAATGAAGATTTTGAATGATAAATTACTTTAAATAAAACAATCATTGTTTTCCATTTACTGACCAAGTTTAGCAAAATTCCAACTCTTTTCTTTCTGAGGATATTTCACAATAGTGAAAAACATAGTTTCATAAGACAAATAATTTAAGTCTGGCAAAATATTAGGGAACATTTTAAAATTCAGATCTTTGAACAATGTGAAATAGTATCAGCTAAATTTTCCTTTCTTTTCTATAAAATATGTCAAATTTTAGCTTGGATTGCCTATGATCATAATTTATGTTAAACAATAATTAGGTACAGGATAGTAGATCTAAACGTTTAGTACAGGTTTAGGAAAACAATTTAATATTTTACTTTTTGATCTTAATGAATAATGAAAATTTACAAAATGAGGAGACAAAGCTACGACATATCCATGTCTTCTTCCACGTAAGCCATTTGACTAGGATCAGAGTGGCCTCCCATGACGGACTGATTCTCCTGAGGAGTGATCTGATAGTCTAGTCCTTGAGGAACATAATTATAGGCCGGATTATACTGAGAGGAGGAGGAGTCAAAGGAGGATTCCATCTGAGAATCCCCATGTTTCTGTTCATTAAACTGTTTGTTCTGTTCGTGCTGCATCAATAACTGATGCTGTAACACGGCTATGTCTACACCTTGGGGAATAAAAGCATTTTTACGACTAGGAGTAGTTGGACAGGATGAGGTCTGATAGGTAGGTGCAGAACTAAAGGACAGTTTGTGCTCCACTGCCTGTTTCACTTCTTCACTCGGAGGATCAAATGGCTGCTGTTGTGCAAGTTTGTAAGATATTTTCCTGATGACTTGAGGTCGACCTAGTTGACTTAATTCACTGGTGGTCAACCTCTGAGGCATAGATACAGGCATATAGGTAAGAGTTTGTTGCTGGTCACCTTGTGCATACTGAGGATCAATCTGTAATTGCTGAAATTGATTTTGTAACGGACAGTGAAGTTGCTGTTGAAATCTATGTTGAAGTAATTGTTGTTGTAAAGGCTTGTTACTGAACCCGTCAATCTGCCTTTCTACTTGAAGAGACTGCTTTAGAGCTAACAACCTATGAGGCTGAATGTCAAATGTCTCTGATGGTAGACTCATTCTTTTCATCAGTGGACGGGGCCGTACAATTTGACTAGGTTTAGCACCATCTATTGATTGTTCTTGCTGAGATTGCGGGATATTGTACTGCTCGTACATGTTCTGTACATGAATTTGTTCCTGTTGTATGTCCACCATTCCTGGGGCTCGCATGCCCTGTCTTAACTGTCTGAATGCAAACATACCCTGTGCAACAAGTCCATCAGAAGCCCTTCTCCCTTCACGAAAGTGTACAGGAGATTTTGTTTGACTACGATCTTCTCCAGTTTGTTCTTCTTCACTTCCATTTGATAATTCATTCTCCTGTTTAACAGTACCACTGGCCTGTGCGCATGATTGTAAACTAGACATAATTTCCGATCCTAATGAGGAATCAAAACTTGCAAACGGAGAACCACTAGTGTTAGTTTGATTGGACGTGGGAGTCTGAGACAAATCACCATAAGCTGAACTAGGAATCAGACCAATCCCAAATCCATCAGGTACAAACTGATCCTTACTCGAGTCATCGTCATCCTCTAAAATGTCTGCTTCAACTCCTTCATCTATCGATGTAGTTATCATGTGACCCGATATGTATGATTTCACACATGGCTGAGGTAATGTGTCAACCATGCAGCCTGTTACACCGTGAGGCGTTGGAACGTCCATTTCACGATTAAAAGTATTTTCATATGGATTAGGCTGCGGCCGCCAAGAACTAGCTGTGTTCTGTGCTTCAGTCTCTGTTGTTTGAACACCGGTTTGACTAGAAGGAACCACTCTTGACATAGCTTGTTCTGCAATAGTGCTAGGTCGCCTCTGACGAGCGTCTATTTTGTTTTCAGGAGGAAAACTACTTCGATGTTGTTTTAATCTATCCATAAGAAGATAATATATTGCTGTGTAATGGTCATAAGAGTCCTTCTCTAATGCCTGAAAAAAGTAAAAATAAATACATTATTGTATAATAAATATGTAGTTTATATTACAAAAGTAATTATAACTCTTTGTTAATACTATTGCAAAGTTAAATCTATTTTTTTAAAAGAATTTGTACACATGTTCAGCAACATCAAATCCATTTAATCTTTTGAATGTGGTGTAATTTTTCCATAACTTTTAATGTCTAACCTTCTATATTTTCACATTTTAATGTTCTTTGATGAAAATTTCCAATATATTATAGAAAATATGAATCTATTTCTGTTTACATCTATATGATACAGTTATAGAAAATATGAATCTATTTCAGTTTACATCTATATGATACAGTTATAGAAAATATGAATCTATTTCAGTTTACATCTATATGAATATATTATAGAAAATATGAATCTATTTCAGTTTACATCTATATGATACAATTTGTATCAAGTAACACAAACGTGTTCATAATATCTATTACACACACACACACTGCTTCTAAAGTTCCTGTCAATGTTATCATGCAATGACTAAAAATAAATCAGGTCATTTTACTTAGACCAATGCTTAAAATATTGATTCTTGGATACAGCATGTACTTTGTATTGCAAAGTTTCATTTTCTCTATTGACAGAATTGTGTGAGATATTGTTTTCTCATCAGAAGATACATGAACAAAAATGTTTATTATACATTTGATATTATTCATTTTTCCAGAAGTTGTAGTATTAAATGTGACTGCAGCTAACCATGTGTTCTTTCCTTTATGTTTACATTCATTTTCACGCAATACAAATATTTTTGGGGAGCATGTACCTTGAAGAGGAATGTATTCCACACTTCAGCAATTTATTATGTTGCATCAGTATACATAAACATGTAAATAATCAATTTTAGGATAACTATCACCTCACCCTTTACCAGCAATTATAAATGTGTGATAAAGTTCATGTTAACCATACCTCTTTTGTTTTCTGTTGATCAATACCTAAACTCTGCATAAGTCTAAGTATCTGTTCGTTGAACTCCCCCAACTTTGCATTGATCCCTAACATGGGACTGGGAGGGGTAGATTTTGGCTGTCCTTCCTCAGACTGCATCCATTTATGCTTCTTAATTTGATTAATAGAAAATCTTTTGTTAGGGTCCAGCACTAACATTCTTCTAATTAAATTCTCACAATCTGAAATTCATGAAAATATAGCAATAAATATTTAATTGCATATGTTAGAATGCAGGTTGCAAAAAATGTAAATATTAATATGAAATATAACTGAATGTTATACTTTTAAGCCTCTTATGCAAATTTATTTTCCTGCATTCAATTAATTAAAGATGAAAATATATATTGATGAAATCATCTATCTACAACCAAGCTGAAATAATATCAATTGATATCTATTGCAAATGATGTATTGTAAGGAGAAAAATTCAGCAACGAGTTCAAAGAAATATTTACACCTTTTTTCCAAAAATAGTTGTCAGAGCCAGGTAATTAATTCTGCATGTAAAATAATCATAAATAGTTCATCAAAACCATGTGCTTTTTCAAAAAGTACATTCTAAATAGAAATCAGTGTTCCATGTGAAAACATTGATAAATAGCATATCAATTACCTACAGTACATTATTATGTTTTATAACATTTTACTGTTCTTTTGTGATTTAAGTCAATTTTATTTCTTTAACCCGATTCAATAGGATGGAAAACATATTTTAAAAATTCAAACTATAGAAATATCTACAGTTATGATAGCTCATAAATAATAGTAAATGATAAAATCTTAGTTGATAGCCTTTTACAACATTCTTGCACCCAACACAGGTTAACGGTTGTTATATAACTGTCCAGACCTTGACATATATTTTATTACAATAGACTGTTAATAAATTCTTATTACGTGTATTTAAGAATGTATGAATGATGATTTTTCTTTTGTGTTTTCAAGTTATTTAATTTATTCTAGGGAGTGTACATGTACAGTATTATATTCTTTGGAGGAGAGTGGATGATGTGTTCATATATGAATGGATGTCTTTGTATTTTTTTGTGATATATCTATAATGTTTTCCTTTGTTTTCATAAGGGTATAATTGTGCATTATTTCAATAAATAATAATTCCTGGTTCTTTACCTGTAGTCATAAAATAAGGGATTCTAAATCTCCCGGACAGCACTCTATCACGTAAAATCTGTAAACTCTGACCATCAAATGGTAAAGCACCACATACCAATACATATAGCACTACTCCTAAACTCTATAAAAAAATAAAAATATATATATGATCAAGCAACACTTCTTTATTATGTGCAATATTGACATTTTAACATTATGTACAATATCGTACAAATTGGTACAATGTAATACAAAACACCTGATTTAAATTTAAAATTATTAAAGTCTCAACCCTTTCGAAATCTTTCTTGATCAGAGGATACGTTATCAGACTGACATGTTTATAATTTGTTGAAACAATAACAATGTGTATTACATGTATAAATGTAGGTCAATGCAAACTTTATTCACAGACAACTATGTGACAACATTATTTAATTACGATTTACAAATGGTCAGATCATAGCTAGAGGCAAACTAAACACCAGCAGTGATGTAATAAGAGCTGTCAATCATACTGCAGTACGTACATACATACAGAATTACGTCAAACGCACTACTTACCCATATATCAATCTGTGGTCCTAAATATTTCTTCCCTTCAAATACTTCAGGAGCAGCATATGGCGGACTGCCACACCATGTAGACAAATGTTCATTCTTTTTGTAGAAATTTCCAAAACCAAAATCTGCTATTTTTATATTCATGTTGGCATCTAGCAGTAAGTTCTCTGCCTGAAAGAACAAAGAGGGTTACAATTGTTATTACATTTCTCTATTTCTGAAAAAAGCAATTGATTTAAAATGATTATGAATGCTACATTAAAATCAATTCCCTAATTAAAACCATTACAAAATGGTAAGCAACCAACAGCTTTGATAGTGTTTAATAGGTACAGATACTTACCAACAAGCTTTGATAGTTGTTTAATCAGGGTACCAGGATACTTTACCAACAAGCTTTGATAGTTGTTTAATCAGGGTACCAGGATACTTTACCAACAAGCTTATAGTGTTATCAGGTACAGATACTTACACAGTTTGATAGTTGTTTAATCAGGTACCAGGATACTTTACCAACAAGCTTTGATAGTTGTTTAATCAGGGTACCAGGATACTTTTATTTCAGTGTTTTCAGGAATGCATTTTATATATATAGATTTTAAAAAGTTTCCATATAAAGTTTTGTACACCAGACGTATGTTAGATCTACAAAAGAGGGACCAGTGATGCATGAATCAAAAATGTTTAAAAGGCTGAACTAAGTATAAAGTTGAAAAGCATGGATGACCCAAACAGAACTGAATTTTGATTTTTCAACCTATATAATTATCAGCAATAGAACTAAAAGTACTGATTTCTGTCTCTCAATTTATAACTGGAATATTGTTTTCTGGTTTATTTACAAAGTAAGCCTTATAACTTCTAGGTTATTTGAATGAGGTCATTACAAAGAATTAAAGTATAATACACATGATACAAGGCCATAACCTATTCAACCTTTCTGTCATCAATGATGGTCAAGTACCATTATGCTGACCAGTCAATAATTCATTAATGGTATTAATAACCCTCCATTTAGCAATATTCATTACAATGAATTGGCATTATATGATCGAACTTATAATTATATTATTATGACAAGGCAAATACTCTTCAACTTTATCCATATTTATATGTCGTTGCAACTTGTCAGTTAAATTAAGATTTTCTCAAGACTGAAGAGGAGTTTAATTTTCAACATGCATTTATTTTCAAATATCTCTTGTAGTAAATGAAATAGAACTGACCAATTAAAACATTATATGGAAAATGTTAACCTACAAGCAATCATTATTCACTGATTTAGTAATTATCATTTATTACCTATCAGTATATATGCATGTAGTAAATTACATTGCACATTTACAAATGAAAGAGGTAAATAAAGGTTGTTAAATGTTTCCACCCAGTGTATAAAATTCATCAACTGCAAATGTTTACCACAAACATCAGGTGAATCAAAAGATTATGGTATCCAAAATCTAATGATTCAATTTTACCAAAACAAATTTTGTACAATAACCTGCCTACATTTGTAATAAATAAGTCATTTCTATGGTATTTCCTTTCATTTTCAGACTAATGCTTACAAGTATATATATCAAGCCTGACTGGAGTTATATATAATCTATTTAAGAATTTATTTTTAGAACTGTTTGGAGAAACAGGTGAAAATGCATGAGATCAGAAATGGTTGATTTTTAAAGACCTTGTTATAACTCCTATATATACATTAAATCCTCATCTTCACCATTAAAAAATTGAGCAAAATATATAAATTCAAGTAAAATAAACAAAATGATACAGTTTATTTTTGTATAATGATACAATAAAATTATCTTGGTAAGCAAATTGTTGTACAGATGTAGGCGATATAATTATCTTGTAAAATAAATTTCAACTATTATTTCGTAAAATTAATCTAAACGATCAGTAAAATTAATAACAGATCATTTTGCTGATAAAAAGTAACTGAAATGATGAATTACCAATAAAGTGTACTATTGTTGGCCAAAAATAAATTGATGTCTACTAAAATAAGATGTCAATTTTGTTATCTAACAGTCTCGTTCCAATTTCCGCTGTCGACGAACACCTACACAGAAGAAGTCATATTTAGACTTGTAATTGTACTGTTTTGTAACTGTATTGGTAAAGTATAAAGAGTTTCAAATACTTTAAGATTACTAGTACAAAGGTAATCAAAAAAACTAGTACAAAGGTAATCAAAAATACTAGTACAAAGGTAATCAAAAATATAATTTTATCATCAAAATTCCAGGGTAAAATGGGACAAAGTTTAAAAACTACCTGTATGTTACCCCAATCTCTAAATGTTTTCCAGTCGGTTATAAAACACATTAACTAACAAATAACCTTTGTTACAATGCATTTTAATGATAAATATGCATACAAAACTGTTATAATTTATTGAAAGCAAAAACTTTTTTTTTTTATAAAAAAGTTATTTTCATTTCTGCTTTTGAAATACAGAATTTTATAGTACTTACATGTATGTTTTTAAAGGCTTTACCTGGAATAGTGATATTTTTCATGAAAGAATTTACTTCATGAATAAATCAGAATTTAAAGAATTTTAATGGAACAGTCATCAAACTGGGACACAGTGAGAAGTTGTTTAAATAGCAAAATATGAATGAAGGAACATTTCAGGGATCTTGGAATTTTTTTCCGATTTATCCTTTTTTTGGACTGAGAATTTCATAAATTTAGCGTTTGAATCTTTTTTGCTTCAAAGTTGCAATGCCTCATTGCACAGCTCAAGTTTCAGAGTAAATATTCAATATATCCCCCCCCCCCTCCCCCTTTCACCAACAGATAACATAACACAAAAGGTCATTTGATACGAAGGGAAACAAAAACCCACTCATATAAAGGTTAGAAATGAGCACTAGCTGAAGCTGCTACTTGTCATATGTTAACTTCTCTCACCGGATGCAACATATTTGATTCAGTATTTATACAAGATATGTTTGTAAACATCATGGATCAATTTTAGTTCCCTATCATAGTAAGCCTAACGATTTAACCCAGTATTTTAAACAGGCAATCTCATTTATAGGATGTATACTTTTTATTTCAAAGGGATATGAAACAAAAGACTATTATCTTTTAATAATCTATACTATGCTAAAAAAAAAGACCACAGTCCTAGGCTTAAATTGTCCAATGTAAAGCTAAAAGATTATTTTTAATTGAACTGTTGACATAGAGATATCTTTTGCCAATCACAATAATTGACAAATCTGTAATAGCAGGAACCTCTTTTTACATTTTCTTTGAAGGTGAGATTTAAAGTTTTAGGAAACTAAAATTTTAAAGCAGCATACATGTTGATATTTCAATGGCTTTGATAAAGGAAAATATTGTACTTTTTCTACATGTGCATCTTCTGTGAAAAATAATTCAAATCATGGTCTTTCAAATGTGAAAACCTGTGTTTGCAAAAACTGACAAATCATATGGACTGTTTAAAGAAATCAGTTATTGTATGCAGATATTGAACCTTTTGTTCTCTAACCTTTGATCTTCTAATTTACAAGTCTTTATTTACTGACATGCAACAACTAATTAAACCATAACAAAAACCAGGAAGATTGACTATTTACTTGTACAAAATTCTCTCCCTATCTTTATCATGTTTATAAAAACACTTTATCATTGTCATTGTTCATTCATTGGCTGGAAATATTGAAAAACAATGACAAATCTTAACGTCGTCTCACCTTAATGATCTAGTGTGACAAACATAGGGAAAAGTTAAAATGCAAAGCATGTAAGAGAGGGCTACAATTTGGATTAATTATCTTGTTTGAAGTTACAAGTTATATATTACATCCACCTCCACACATATACAGTTGTATAGCTTCCTACACAATTTACAGCTTTATAGAACGAATACCAAGAAATCGTTTATTTGAAGAAATAAAACGTGTTATGTATATATCAAAGTTCACTATTTTAATGGCAAATTCTTACATCAGCTTGAGTTGGATATGTTAAAGTTTGGTTTTAATGCCTTGGTCACAATATCCTCTGATCCAGGTTTTAAGAGAGATAAAAAAAAAAGAAGATCCTTTTGAATCAGTTTTCCTGCCTTCACATACATTTTTTACACATTTAACAGTTAGAACAAAGTTCAACAAACAGATAATGTTCTTTAAGTGCATTTGCACTGAGCAGATGTTCTCAATTTCAAAGAACACAAAAAATTAATAAGTCATTTTCTGTGCCTTTCTCATAACATTTATTGAATTATCAATACTCTATAGATAGACTATGGTAATTAATTTGACATGACCTTTTAAACTATACATATACCGGGTACTAATGTATAAAAGTTATAGCTCATTGAGGACATGTTGTTTTCTGCTATAGATTTTTGACACATGTATTTATTATTTTACTTTTTAGAGATTAATTCCATCCACCTGCATGTTATCTGATATTTGACAACAATGAACGTAATGAATGCAAACAATGCCCTCTATAGGGGGTATCTAGTACAGGATAAGGACATACCCTTATTTGATTATTCAATTTAAAGTGGCTTTTATCATACTTCACATAATCAACCGAGTCATAGATATCCCCCAGGAAGATTTTTTACTACTTCCCTACTACAAGTCAACCTAAAAAATATTTAGACAGAACCAAAACCTTCTTTTACAAAGTCTACAAATCTCTTTCATTTTTTGTCCACATTTATTTTTCACTTGATCGACTTCACTTCATTTTATAAACCTTTAAAATTAAACTGATAAGCAGAAATTTTAAATCAATTGTTATGGCCAGTTCAAATCATTATGGAATTTAATGGTAACATTTATATCATATAAAATAACCTCATTTTTTTTCTACGTTCGTTCGTTTAAATAGCTTAGGTTCAATTCTTAATTAAAGCACAAGTTAATAACCAGTGTAATATGATGGGCAAAAACCTGATTGACAATTACATTAGATTTTTCTTGTTTACAACATAATATAACTAGTAGATTGACGTCATTCATGACCTTAAAACCAACTGGGCTTGAGGCACAAACAGGGACTATAGGTAACAAAAGCATCAATAATAACAGTTTAAGACTTTTTATTGAAATTACTCCAAGAAATGTAAACTAGTGTTTATCTTTTATTCCCTCATGCTGAATGTTGATTTATATTTATATACACTCGTCAGTCAGACATGTATATCTATTTTGTCTACAGTCAATAAAAACTAAAAGATCCACATATGTAAATATTTAAAACTAGTAAAAGGACATGGAATTTTGAGTTTATTTTTTTGTTCATTCACAATCACTTTCTCAAATATTTATATTACTTTTAATAGATAGATAGACACTTGATTATAGAAGTATACATTCTTCCCAAATGAACCCCAATCAAAGGTACTTACTTTGCAGAAATATTGGAATTTTAATGACACAAACTTATATATCAAGTTTTTAAAAAGACGAAGAACAAAATATATCTAATTCAGTAGGACTTATCTTCTACTAATGTTGAAAATAGTTTTGTAATATAAGGCACATTGATATATATAAAAGTTAAATATATTCAGTTGAGCTCTTAGTGGATAAGGAAGTGAGCTTATAAATGTACATATATATAGCTGATGAATAAAAGAGCGGCTTTACACAGCTTTCACAGGTCAACCTGGATATTATCTCTTCTAAGCCGTCATTATTACTACTTAAACCCATCAGTCCTCATAGTAATACATGTTTTACTAAATATAGCTATCCCTTAAACATCCCCAACTTTACAATTCAAATTTATGGTTTTTTAAATGACTGTAATTTTTGCAAAATTGAAACAAATTTTATTGATCATATTCCCAGTTTTGACTAGATTCTTACCTGCCTTTAAACTATGTCTACATGTATATGAATCATTTCAGAAATAACAATGGACAAATTCTGTTAACTTAGCACCCACTTATTTGAAATGATATAAAAGTTACTTCTTTCTTTTCATACCAAAAGCAAAGTTCAATATGTGACTCAAGAAATTAACTATATATCTTTAAGAAAGTTATTGATGTCTTGAGAATTTTTCATTTTATAACATATATATATGTAAATGCACTAATCTTGTTCATTATATACATACATTGTGTTCATTATATACATACATTGTATTTTGATTATTGTCAGAAAGATAATCTCATACATGTTTTTGATTTGAGAGTTCAGCAATATTATATAGTACTAGCTTTCAAAGCCATGCAGTACTCTCAGGGAATAAGATTAACTGGAGCCAAGTAGTCAATACTTCTTGAAATTTGGCTTTGCCCTAAACTTTGAAAAGAATATTCCCAAATGGTGTAACAAAATTTTCATATTTTTTCAGTTAGGCCCACGGAGTGAAATTTTAAATCTTATTCCCCGAGTCTCATTAAAGTCAAGTTAGGAATTCTTTCAAGTATGACAGCAAATGCCTCTGTGCAGAAATATCCAGAATTGCATGAGGAGAAATTTCCTCAACTGATTGTTGTACTTGATGATATATTTGGTACATGGTGTCACTAACCTTAAGATCTCTATGTACAACATGTCTAGTGTGACAATAGTCTACAGCCAGTATTATCTGCCAGAATTTCTTCCTGGCATCCCTTTCAGACAAACGACCATGTTGTGCTATAAAATCTGCAAATACAATTATAAATCATTTAAAGATGGAAAATAAATCACAATATAAGATCTGATGTAACTATCAATATTCTAAAGATATTTTCAGAAGTAATTAATTTTATTAGAAAATTGTAACGTGGAAAGACTGTTTTATAAATTATCTTTCTATGATGTAGATAAAGTTCAGACATTCAAATGTTTCTTAAATGAACAATTGTGTAGCTCTTACTGGTTCTTTAATAAAGCAGTTTACTTCTACTTTCTACAAATGTGTGGATTAGTGAATTTCATTTATATCATTACAATAATGGCAATACTAAATTTTTAATCAGTAGGCTCATTTTAAAAAGTTTCTAAAAAGGTCTGCATTAAAAAGTTTTTTTATGACAACTTCTGCAATTGACAGAAAGGTAGGTATATACATTATGAAAATCACTAAGCAGAAGGCTGTCTGTTTAAACCTGATTTCTTAGGAAAACACTGAGAGTATTCAATGTATTTAGTGAATGCAAAATTTAAGTTCAAACACTTATAACATGTTGGTGATAACGTGCATGCTGTATGGACTAAAAGTTCAATGTATAACTTAACTTTTTTCCATTTCTTTTAGCCAGTTAAATAAGTTAAAGATCTAAATTAATATGTATATATATGTGTGTATACTCTGCATGAAAAAGAGCTACTTTTATTCAAATTAAGATTACTTGCCATAGCCAGGGTGACACCAGGACCCTTAATAAAGCTTTTTTTACTTAAAATTTTATTAATAATCAGCCTTACTCTACAGAATTATAGTAAATTTGGGTTTTTTTACATTATAGAGCTTTCCAATTTTTCAAAAAATTAAAAAAAAATCCAAATCGATTGATTCCTTTGTTCAGCCTACTATGGCAAGCAAATATTTTAAGTCTGGCCTTAGCTATAAAGCTTATTTGTACCTACCAAATATTTCTCCATTTGGAGCATATTCTGATACTAAATACAACATGTTCTTTGTTTCCATAACCTGCATACAGAAACAAAAAAAATGAAAATTTCAATAAATCTTTTTTTCTTCAAACAATAATATTCTACTATTCACTTCTTAAAATAACAACACTGACGTAACATGCATATCTTCTGTATATTCCTGAACAATGCAGGTGCAGAAATGTTAGGAAGTACAACGTAATTGTATATCAAATACAAGGTACTTGTTTATTTATAATCATGATAATAAACCTATGAAACTATGTGGATATTGTGCAGTCAACTGGTGCATCTCCTGAAAGTCTAAAATACATGTACATATGTGTATATTATGCAATGAGTACCAGTAATTATACTGGTCCAGAGTCCAATTAAATGCAACTTTTTGGCACATCATAATTGAGAATAGAGTATAAACAACTAAATTTCAAAAAATTCAAAGAAAATTATTTGGATAGAATATAAGTAAAATGATACTGTTGGATATAAAGGATAGAAATTGCTGCAAGCCATTTACAGACTCCATAGACTTGTTGAAAGGGTAACCTGATTTGTGAAGAGTGAAGCATACCACCTTAACAAACCATTAGATTTAAGGTCCCCATTCAGATCTGATAATCCTGGGAATAATTAATACACCATGAACAGCCAAATAGAGGCCCCACTTTGAGCTAGCAATTGACCCAGGGATGACAAATCTACAGACTATCTCAGTTAACCCATCGGTCGGGCTTTACTTTGCACCTATGCAGATGAGTTACAACAAAAGAGGAAGTGCTAAACATTCCCTTAATTTAGAATAATGTATAACATATATAGACAAGAACATCCATAAAATACATGTATCAAAATAACATCCAACTGGTTGTACATGTACATATGATATCAAATAAGACATAACATGAAATTTAATGTATAAGGTTGGCAATAAAAGAGTGTAAATGTTTATGTCCAGAATGAGATGGCATGTTTTGTTTGTCATTGACCCATAGCCAGCTGATAACACATGCACATAGGTAATTGAAACTATCAATGTACCTAGTATCCTGATGGAAATACACATTTTAACACTAGAGTTGCAGGTACCCTGATGGTTGATCATTTTACAAGAAAAATACTGTCTGCAATATAATGTAACGGTTAATCCCCCCAAAATATGTCAGGATACGTCATGCATCTATTCTACTAGCAACAGAGAAAAGAAAGTATTTGATTGGACGATAACCTTACCTGATAGAGTTTAATGATATTTTGGTGATTGACCATTTTTAGGATCTGGACTTCCCTGTATACTTTGGTTAAGTTATCTTCATTTAATTGTGTTTTATCTATTATCTTGATAGCAACCTGAAAATAAAGTATAAAATATATAAATAAACACACTGTCAAGACTATTGCTTGCTTGCAAGTCATAAATTCTGCTAAATTTATGAGGAATATAAAAAATCAATGAAGGATAAAAAACTTAATTCAAATAGTTTGGGGGTAAAAATTTGTTTTGTTTATCAAAAATTAAGTTTTTAATCCTACATTGAACTTTTGATGCCATCCCTAATCAGACAAAGGTCATATATACATGTATATATGCAGTGGTTTTGAAACTCACAAAATCATGGTTTTTCAACATAGAAATGTCTTAGGTATCAAGGATGCAAATTACCAGTGACTAAGCTAAGTAGCCCAAGTCCCTAATTTCAGTATGGGCTAATGACAAATCTCATGCTTTAATAGTCTATATAGGAACCAGAAAATTCTTCTTTGCTACATGTCTGTTGGCTACATAGATTTTTTGGCCTACACTATGGGCTACAAAAAAAATGATTAAAACTAGCTATAGTCCAGCTTGCTAATTCAGGGAAAATACTAAATCTTTATCCCTGCTTACTTGTATTTTATTAAGATTCAAGAGTTTAATGTTAAGTAAATGTGGTTAAAAGTAGATGAATTTTCAACAGAAACTTCTTGATGAAAGTACGGCAAAATCACAAAGGAATCAACCAAGTATTCCAGAATTTTTTTCAAAACAATTTAGGTCATTTTTTTTATTTATAGTACAAATGTACTTGAAAGTACATGTACATGTGGGTCATTCTTTTAAAATATCAATTCATATTTAAAGTATAATTTATGGAATACCAAACTTTTCTTTTGACTGAAGTAATGCTATTGACTAAATTAAAGTATAAAGTTAATTAAGCAGAAGTTTAACTTAAAATAACAAATATTTTTTCTACATAATTGAATTAAAGCTCTATATTTAAATCAGAATTGTTGAAAAGTTTTTAAAGAATAAAGTTACTTGTCATGCAATTTCTTTACACTACACTTTAAGAAATTAACCTAGGGTACATGTACCAAAAAATGTTTTTGTATAAATTTCTTTTGACTATTTTTTTTCTTTCTGCAAGTCACATGTACATGAACAATGTGATTGGTATTTTTGAATTGTCATATATATGAAGTTTCCTTACACATTTTCTAGTATTGTGTTGTGCATTGTAAACCATTCATAGGGATTGTTTTCTACCGGAAACATAATATGCTTATTTACGCAATTAACATTTCCTTAAAAACATTTTTTTTTATTTATCAATAAATATCAATATTAAAAAATGCAAGTCAGTTTCCTTCATTAATTCTACAGACATATATATATACAATGTATATAAAGTACATTGTTTCTTCCGGTACTGACAACCACACATGTTTATTAATTCTTAACATACATTGTATTCGTTCATTAAAATATCAACCAATCAATTGTCTTTAAAGTACTATCATACACCTGTCAAATAGTGAAGCCTAACATAGGTTTTTGTACTATATCTCATACATCAATCGACAAAATTAAACCTCAAGAGTTCAAGCATGATAACACTTTGGTATGTTACATACATGTAGTACATGACGTACATTGTACATGTACATGCATATAGTCAGTCAAAATTTGTTTACAAGTATATACCTGCTCACATGTACAGTTATTGTACTCGGACAATTAGAGATACTTCTTGAAACAGAGACCCAATTGTGGTTACAACATTCAACTAGTTTTTGCCTATAAATATTAATATACACATAAAATTGAGAATGAAAATGGAGATTATGTCAAAGAGACAACAACCCAACCAAAGATCAGAAAACAGCTGAAGGCCACTAATGGGTCTTCAACACAACAAGAAAATCCTGTATTGGTCTATACATATAGTATACTCTGTTAAATCTTACATGTACAAAATATGTACATGGTAGTGTCCTTCCCAGGGCCTTTTATCACAACAGTACATGTACAAATTTATCATGGTGCAATATCTCTTCCAGGGATTTACATGAATCGAAAAAAGATTTTATAATAGAATGTATAATAAAAATGGTATTATAATTTTAGACTACATGATGAAAAAATTTTGGAAAAATCATGTACATTTTTATATATATAGTGACTTGTATAGATCATGTACATGTAGATAAACAAACTAAAACTTATATAGTATAATATACATGTAAAATGTACTAGAAAAACTGATCCAAACTTTTTCCTGGGAATACATAAATTTCAAGGTTCCAATTTCACTCAGACCACTAAGGCCATAATAAATAATAGGTTTGTTTGTCCAAACGCTACCTACCCAGAAAAAAGCTGCCTACTCAAATTCTTTTATTGTCCTGATTTGAAGAAGGTTTTTTTTAATCAAATAGGCATGAAGACTAATAAACATCTAATACTTCAATTTCTTTTTTTGAAAAAAAAAAGAAAATGCCTACCTACCTACCCACTGTCTCAACCTTTGGGTAGGGTTTGGGCAAACCAAAATATTTTTAAGTGTGGCCTAAGCCTGTTCAAAGTACATTGTACATTTTCAACTAAATGTATCTTGAAACACACATTTCTACAATGTTCATTAGGAATGTTATTCTTCTGTTATAATACTTTTATATTTTACATTTAATCTAAAAAAAATTATATGGCCAGTTAGGACATGTGAACTAATATGAATTAGTTATATTTTTGACATAAAAAAAGGTTCAATCAATAAATTTTCTGAGAGAATTTTTTTTTATCATGCTTGCATTAATAATCTGCATTTATTTTCATCACGAGATAATGCTAATAAAATCCCTGATTATTAAAGGCTTAGCGCGTTAGCATGATTAGAGAATGAAAGAATCATATTCTATGACCTTAAATTTTTCTCCTTTCAATGGAAACATGTACATTTGTAAATTTAAATTATGACTTATCTTGAATAAATTGTATTTATCAGTGGATTTCATTGCTTTTAACAGGAAGGCAGATATAATCAAAATTACAAAAAAGTTTGACCGGAGAGAGAACTTCCATAAAATACCCTAAATAATTCATTGATTAAAAGTTTAATAACTTCCTGGTCCAATACATGTAGTAGCAAATGAAGTAGCAATCAAATACAGTCTGCACCATAAACTTACTAGTCCAAATGAAATTTTACTTGTCTGGGGCATGGACTAGTGGCCAACTTTGCACTAAAGTAGCCATAAACCATAGTTTTATGCCAAGAATTACTGTCTTGCACCATAAATCAGTAGTTCTTGTTACAACTGCAATAGCAGTAATAGATAATGTACATGTACAGTATGCAGTTTTTCTGTTACAGTGTGCAATGTTGTCATTTTGAAGATAGACAGTGTGGCTAACATTAAAACATTATGCAACATCAATTTTGTCTGTATTTTTGTTTTGCCAAATTCCCTTTAGTACAACAATGTAGTGTGTACTGTTGTGTAATTTTTTTTACAATAAAATGCACTTTTATTTCTGATACAAACAATGTACAAAAAAATGTAACGTACATGTACATCATTTCATCCACAAATGTACATGTAAGTGTTATTTTTGGCAGTGTACTGCACCATAAATAAATGTTTTAATTACTGTACATGTATTACTTAAATTTAATAACTTATATTAGTTCAAGTGGGACAGATTCTCGGGTAAAAGGAATTGTCATGAGTTACTGTTTAACGGGACTGTACTTGGACAGTTTTTTCACTAAGGCCGACAAAAAAAAGATCGATGTTTCCGGTAACCCGACCGACCCTGTTTTTTAGCCCCCGACCCTAACTTTTTTATTGGATCTTCAAAAAAAAAAAAAAAATTGTATCAACCGACCCCGTTTTTGACACAGGCTTCTGATAGATGACATAATATTTTTTCTCTCTTGCTTCTACTTGCATAGAAAGCCAGTAAAACATTTTATTAATGTCAAAAGGTATTCCAAATAGGTTAAAATCCAAGAAATTTGCACAGCAGGTGCTTCAAAAACATTGCAAATGGCACACTTCCGGTTTTTCGAAACTAATTATGGATCCGGACTTGGAAAAACCATGATAATTTTCCGGATTTCATTTACGATGTCAAAAAAAAAAAAAAAAAAAAAAAAAAAAAAAGAATTCCGACCTACCGACCCTATTTTTCAAAATGATGTTACCGGAAACACATATCTTTTTTTTTAGGCCTAATGTTTATCAATGACTTAAAAAAATGTTTCTATTCTGTGTTTAAGATGTAAATGTACAAAAGTATCCCTACATGTATTTACATTATAGTACATAGTGATTATTTCCAGTAACAGCATCTATTAGTTTATACTGTGGACACTTTAATTTGTGTCTATATTAGTATTTTAAAATATTTAGCCATGCCCAATATGTCAAATCATAAAAATATGAAATGTTAAGTCTCTAAGAGAACATGCATACACCTTATTGCTATTTGTCCGCCATTACTGGATATCACACAGGTTCTCATAAAATTTTGACGTCATAAAACAAAATATCTGACGCCACAATGGAAAAGTGATTGTTGTATGCGTCAAGAGTTCAAGCAGCCGGTTTCAGCTAAGGCTAATAGCTATACGGTGTATTGGTGCAAGACCTTATCCCTATTCCCGGCTGACCCTAGAATCTGTCCCACTTGAACTATTGATGTCATACAACAATCACTTTTGCATTGTGGTGACAGATATTTTGTATTATGACGTAAAATTTTAGGGGAACCTGTGCAATGTCTAGTAATGGCAGATATATAGCGGTAAGGTGTATAACGGTAGTCAGCAGCATTCACGTCTAACTTTTGAGTCCACAAGGCGGAAGCTAAATTTTTGGAAAATTTAAGTTGGATTCTGTTGGCTTGTAGAGAAGATTTGAACAATCCTGAAATCAATTTTTCAAGCCAATGCCATAGGACTTGTGATTAAGCATAAATACTTACAGTGTGACATTACAGATTTACCTAGTTATCTTAATTTCTTATCCACAAATATGACAAATTATCTTAATGTTTGTTTACATTATTTTACAAGACTTTTTCAAAAATTGCATGTCCACATCAGGAAATTTATTTTAATTGTAGATTTTTTTAAGTTTTAATCGGTTTAAATCAAGCAAAGTTACTCTACCAGCTTTGACATTAGTGACGTCACAACTTCTCTGTGTCAGCAGTTGGCAGAAATAATGGCATCTCTGCTAACTTTACCCAAATTTGTTTGCACAATAGTCAATACATTTTCATGCAATCGGTTCTGTTAGAATTGTTTAATGCATTCTCTTCATCTGCTTTACCCTGTGGATTAGAACACTCACCTCACTTTTTGTTATCCTGTGTCTTCCTAGTTTCACAACAGCGAAGTTTCCTTTTCCTATCGTTTTCTCGATGTCATAAAACCCCACCCGTATTTGTCCCTTGGGTCTCTCCGCCATGACCATCTTTTAATTTTTATTTTTAAATTCCTTTTGATTTTCATATGCATTCGAAATGTTATCCAGTGTTTCATAAATCTTGTACAATCCTTCTGTAACTCGCATGGCGGTAATAAGTGCGAGACCGGGTCTGTGACGTAAGCGCTGACGTAAATCTGGTTAGATATTGACCGGTTTTCTTTGAACGATAGTTTCGTATCCTTTGTTGCTAAGGTAGCTTCTTCGAATGACGTATTGAACAAAGTGGTCTTAGCTGGTAGTGAATCACAAATATTTATTATAAAATATGATGTGGTGTTGCAAAATTTGAACAACGCTAATTATAGATAAATTACATTGTTTTGTCATAATTTATTCGTCACTGTTGAATGTCTGTAATCTGGTTCAATTTTATTTCATTTATTAGTTATAGATTGAGATATTTCAGTATGTCGATTAGTCTTGGCTTACATTGTGCAATAGAAAATGTGGTATACAGGAATATTTAGATCGTAGACCTAATACTATTTGGTTTATTCGTTTCGTTTTCGTTTCGTTTCGTTTCGTTGACAAAATATTTGCTGGGAATATTTGTAAATTTAAAAATCACTTTTCCCAAAACTGAATAATTTAAAGGAAAGGAGTAGGTCCGGTAAGACCCCTTTGTGGCCCCAAAATATAGCAGTTTTACAAAATTGTTAAAATGTAAACTTTTAAATATATATGGACAGTAGAATGCTTCTGCTACATAAATATTGGTTGTTTTTGGCAATACAATGCACATATATCGAGTACTAGCACCATTAAGTCGCGCTAAATTACTGAAATCTTCACAATTCTATCATTTTAGCTAAATTTTAGACGGTTTTCGTGTAAAACGAAAGTGGCCGCATTCGTGTTCATCCTTAATATTGAAATGTAAGTTGTATTTTATGATAATACATAACATATATAAAGATTTTGGATGAACACGGATGCGGCCACTTTCATTTTTGACAAAAACTATCTAAAAAGTGCCATTTTTTTTTACATATTTGGTAGATTTTTCATATTTGAGCTTGAATCGGATCGTTTTCAATGACTAAACCAGTTAAAATCTTTCACATAAACTAATTGATTCAAATGAAATAGACACTTAAAAGTGTTTAAAAAGAGGTCAAATTCATTCGTCAGATGAACTTGAAATTTGAGGCCAAAATTGATCCTTACCGGACCTACTCCTTTAAGGTCTTTCTTATTTTATGGTTGTTTTGTTTTCCAAATTGGGGGTGGGGAGATGAATGATAATTAAACAATTTTATTTTTATCATTAAGGTATAGATGTACATCTACATCATAATGATCATTATTTGCGTATAAAGACTCTAGAAATTAAATGATACTGAATAGTTCCATGACATAGACGGTACAGTTTTCGGGATAGTGTCTCAATTTCATTTATTCTTTATGGAAAAAGATTAATATTCAATGCAGTTGTAGTGTATTATGTTCCTTGATTCGTTTTTGGTAGATAGAAATGAAGTGCCGTTAGTATTACACTGAGCTGAACCAGTACCACTGGATTCCTTGAAATATATGATATATACATGATACCATCTTCCAAGCTGAGCTTCCATGTAGACAACACATACCCACTACCTATGACTTCTCATCTATGTTTAATGATATAAGTATTAAATTATCTTTAGAGTAAAGTTAAAACTCCCACCCAAACGGCCAAAGTCAACCGTACCTATACGAATTTTGACTATTTTGTTTCAATACCTTATTTATCTTCGGATGATCTTAAATTAACTTTAAAGATTTGGATTTGAAAACCCTGATATTACATACCAGTTGAAGGTATACCATGTGATATAATATGCTACTCGCTGATTGCTTTTTATCACCTTACTGAGTGTGATACTACTCTTATAAATCTGACTGACTCAACTGACTTAGCCATGGTGTTTGATACTTCATTTTTTTTCTTCTGATTTTCATAAAAGTAGGCTTAAACTACGTTTTGTGAAATATATCTACTGACAAATAGTTGCAGATAATTCCCGTTGATGTTTTTTTTTAGTATTACTTTGATAATTTTTTGTTACTGAAATAAAAGGTTAATTTTGAAGAGGGCTTTTGCAATCACTAAACACTGGCTAAACATTGATATATCTTTTGTTATTTAGCACCATGATTAAAGCTTCCATTTTGCATGTAATGTTCTTCGAAGATAAACTATAAGAAAAAGCATGGACACATGTGAAGGACGATGAACTTGGGTGATATGTGGAGCTACGTCAGAGATCTGTTTGTTGACCTTTTGTTATGACGTATATATGATGTGTCAATATTTGATTCTTCAACCTGACCATGAAATATAGAGTCTAAAATTATCGTGTTTCTTTGTCCTTTCATGAGGACGTTTAAATATAAGAATTGCACATTTTGCAGTCAAATGTCGACATATATTTCCATTAAATGTCTTTTCATATTTTGACGTTTTCGATGACGTATAACTTTAAATTTCAATAGAACATTTAAGTTTGGATTAATGTATTAAATCATAATCCGAAGTTACATTACCAAGAGTTTGTTTCTCAGAATGAAAAATGTTGTCTCTGCTGGAGAGCCTTTATCATTGTTTAATCCAATTCATTAACAAAGACATCTAAATAAGTTACTCATACTTTTTTAACACTGTGAAGAAATGATATTTTGCCTTTGGGGGGGGGGGGGGTTCTGGGTTAGGGTTTTTGTGTCATGATATCACATGATTGTATACCACTTTTTTTCCAAATGACCCACCGTGAATCACAAGTTAAACTTTAGTAGTTTTTTCTAGTTGTTTGTTTTATTGGATTATAAGTGATTAAAAGTGCACAAACAGTCAGAAAAGTAATTCCTGATTATCAATTTTTATTCAAAGTGAATATTCGTAACAAAGATACGAAGAACAAATTTTGCATTGAAAGTTGCAAATTTTTGTAACAATCAGGTTTATTTTTACTTTAACCGACGACACTCTTGAGTAATGTACATTTGTTCATATTCATTGTGAATGCATGAATTGCATCTGGATAAATAAAGACAACAGTAACTGTAGTATACCGCTGTTCAAAAGTCATATATCGTTTGAGAGAACACAAATACGAATTACAAACTAAAACCGAGCTAAACACATTAACAATAAGAGGTAAACAACAGAACAACAGAAACACTAAAATGCAACAAACGCCAACATACATACAGAAGAAACGAACTATTTGATAACAACTGTCATATTTCTGACTTGATCATGTACAGGACGATTTAGGGGGAAAAATGATGGGTTGCGCCTGGTTTTATGGCTAGCCAAACCTCCTACTTATGTAGCGCTACAAAATATCACTAAAATGACATCTCTACGTGACAGAAATACAGCACAAA
Organism: Mytilus edulis; assembly: GCA_019925275.1. Classification (NCBI taxonomy): domain Eukaryota; kingdom Metazoa; phylum Mollusca; class Bivalvia; order Mytilida; family Mytilidae; genus Mytilus; species Mytilus edulis. The sequence goes on along the minus strand of CM034352.1, from coordinate 110,508,368 downwards.
CAATCGCAAGAACACTCAGCACAGATAAAAGTACACTTAAATAATATGATTGTCGTTACAACCAGTAAACCGCATAATAACAAACATCTTCTATTAACGACAGCACAGGAATCACAAATAATGAAGTATTTTTGTAACGAATATATAATCTTGAAATCATACAATTATTTTAACAATACTAGTCCAAATAATTATCATGATTATGACGGTATTGAAAGGGTATAGAAAAATAAATGCTGTGACGACGTCATAACTATTTGGATTTACACAATACTTTATCCATGGAAAGTGGAAATTGACTCGACTAAACTGACAAATAAGACATAGCTGAAATAAAATATGTGTATAAAAAGAAAAATGATAACTAAAAGAACATTTCATAGTTCAATGAAAATGAACTAAAGTCTTCAAAACACTACACAGAAAATTAAAGAATAAGCACAAAAAACATTCAGGTGCTCCAAAATGGCAAAAGAGTAGAATAACAAAAAACCCGAACTCTGAGGGAAATTTAAAACGGAAGGTCCCTAATCAAATGGCAAAATCAAAAGCCCAAACACATCAAACAAATAGATAAAAGCTGTCTTATTCCGTACTTGGTACAGGTATTTTATTATGTAGAAAATGGTGGTTTACATATGGTTTTATATCTAGCTAAACCTCGCACTTGTACGACAGTCGCATAAAATTCAATTATATTGACAATGATGCGTAAACAAAACAAATGGACATAATAGGTAATAAAAAAAAATGCCAGACCCTGCTCCACTGGAGAACATTTTATTGAACATACGCTATGTACGGTTATTGAAGTTTGCAATTGTTCTGTCTAATCAATGCCGTTTCATTTGAAAGCTAGTTATTTAAAGTCATACGTCGCCAAGACGTGATATAATGATTATGCATCGAGTTTAGAAAGTTGAACCTACGCTGGAAAGAAGCACATACACACTTCCACAGGTGACTGAGTAGCGTTTTTTTATTTTTATATTAAATATGATTGAAGCTACACAGACTTTACTTGCACGAGTGTAATCCTTACACAAAAATGCTCCAAAAGAGTTATGAGGAAGAAAAAACTAAAATCGACAAGTCAAAATTTTTTACGGTAGCCAGCATGAATTGGTTGACCGATATGATATATTTGCCTCAACAACTCACTAGTGAATTGTTTTCGCCGTCTGAAATCTTTAGATTTTAGATTTCAGAATAGTCGTCTAATCGTGTTATCATGGTATTATGACTGAATGTTGATTCGTCTGGCGAGTGATGTATCCATAGCAGCAGACGCTTATAATGTCGACGTACCCGGTCTCTGTTCTGGTGTGTATTTAAAATATATTCTTATTAATGTATCCACAAATAATTTGGATGTAAAGCCAAGTTTTGAAAATGTGATGGTTAGGGAAATTCAACGAGATCACATTATATTCAGGACAGGGAGGACAATTTTTGTGTTCACACTCATCGTAACGACATCTCTAATATATACTTCCTATGACAACATTGGCGATATTTGGCAACTTTTTAGAAAAAGGTCAGAAACAAATGCAAGTTCTGTGTATTGTACCAAACTGCTTTAATATACTTTTGTGATACATTGGGAGGCATGGCAATTCAAAATATATTGGAAATTAAAAAAAAAGTTAAAAGCTTCTATTGATTTCAGGATATTTTTAGTGTTATTTCAATTGGCCCAAATCGTTAATACATCAAAATAAAAAGGAAAAAAAAGACTGTTCCAATTATTAACTTTAAAACTATTGATTATCAAAGGGCTTACATTTAAAGTCCTATTACTTAATCAATTTTTGATATGAGTTTCCTTTATGTAATACAATGAGCCAGTAAGTAAGTACAACAATAAGAATTTCCGCTTACAAAAAGGGAAAAATGCAATAATGATTGTTAAGATACGTAATATAGACGTAGGATACAAATTTCAGTGCGCAAGTCACGTTTTTCTGGAGTATCCTTATCGTGTAGTAACTTCAATTAACATATTTGTCATAATTGCGGTTAATTATATCATGTAATACACACTTAATCACAAGACACAATCGGAAAGTACATGTATATACAGTCGTGACCGCTTTGCTGTTTTCAAGCTTATTAAAAAAAAACGTTTGATATTGATCTCCGTATATACTACACGTGTTTCTAAATAACCTTCATCAGGAACACGTGTAGTGAAGACGGATATAGGAATCATAGGTAAGCTTCGAATGCATTAATAGCAAATCGTGACTGCTTTGCTGGTTTCAAGCTTATTTAAAAAATGAAAATTTTGAAATGCAACGTTTGAAAGAGAAGAAGTACGATCGAATCCAGAAGTTTGAAACCCAAAACGTATTATGTTTGGATATACCTGGATTTCTCCAAATCGACAATTAAACATTTACTTAATTGGGTCGCCCGTTTTGTTGTCACGGATGTAGCCACATCCGTTTTGAATGAGGTCGGTAAATATAATTCGTATGGCAAATTGAGTGCCTCACTCCTCGAGCCTCACTCTTTGCATGTTAAAAACCCCTGCAACTATCTTCTGTAGGATCCATGTGTGATATGTCGATATAAAAGAGAAGATGTGGTATGATTTCCAATGAGACAACTCTCAACAAGAGACCATCATGACACAGAAATTAACAACTATAGGTCACCGTACCGCATAGTCAGCTATGTCAGTCTGATCTAGCCATCTCATTGTGTAAATTGATATTTTTTGCTAGTCCAGATAGACCAACGGACGTTAAGTAAGCAATAACCAAATTAATCAGTGTACATGTAATACATTTCTCATTCATAAACATGTGTGAATTAAAGTTTGGAGAGAAAAAAAACCCAAATGGTGGAAGTATAGTTTATAAAATTTTGTTTCGTATTTGGTTTGTTCTCAAACCGCTCTTGGTAATTTTCTGCCTTAACTGATGTCATCACCACACAGTTTAAAGACCAATCGTTATGAGGGGAGTGTGTCACTAAAGCTCATAGGATATATTACAAATAATCCTATATAATGTTGTCAACCCTTTCGAATGGAATAGCATCACTCCTAGTTTTCATTTTGCCTGAGTGAGTGTTATTATTGCCAAAAGCTTAAATACCTTCTTTTCGTAAATATTTCCTGCTTCAATACTAAAGAAATATCAATTTATGTTTATACATTGCCAACAATGAAATATTAATATCCAATTAAAAATCTTTAATTTCAGTGTATTATGGGTGTCTTTCGCCATCTTAGATTATAAATAACAGAGAACTTAAGGTCCAGATTTTCAATCATGTTAGCAAAATTTAATGCAGTACTAAATTGAATGAAACCAAACATGGCATACAGTTCCTTATGAGGTGCTGACGAAGTGTTTCTACTTTGTTGCCGAGTTACTGTTTAAGATGGACACCAGGAATTTTGAAATACGGTGCCAATATTAAACAAAATTTTGCCACAATCATTATTAGGGTATCTGTTATGATTTTTATCTATTTTGACATGATTTTCAAAACCAATGTAGAATCACGTGAGCGACACAGGCTCTAGAAAGCCTCTAGTTTATTGAGGCAATTTTGCATTCCTTCTAATCCACATGTACTTAAGCATGACATGAAGAATAAAGTTACAATTATACCGATAAAATGATGCCAGACAGTGCGCAAAAAGCGCCATCATTCAAGTTAACTGAAACTTTACAATATTTTTTTCGTCACGTCGCAACTTAATACCTATAGTGGAGTAGCATATGCAAGAGATCACTCACGGTTTTTTGTGTGGTTAATTTTCCTTAATTAGTTCAGTTTTCTATAGACTGTTTGTTAGTTAGGCTTATTCTATTTTATTGCCTCTATGGTCCTTTCCAATTTTTTTACTACCATGTCTTCTGTAACGGTTAAGAAACAGTGTTAGTTTACACAATTCTGCTTTTTAAAATGTATATTTTCCTTTTGGTTAATCAAGTGCAATAAAAGAGGGACGAAAGATACCAAAGGGACAGTCAAACTCATAAATCTAAAACAAACTGACAACGCCATGGCTAAAAATGAAAAAGACAAACAGAAAAACAATGGTACACATGACACAACATAGAAAACTAAAGAATAAACAACACGAACCCCACCAAAAACTAGGGGTGATCTCAGGTGGTCCGGAAGGGTAAGCAGATCCTGCTCCACATGTGGCACCCGTCGTGTTGCTTATGTGATTACAAATCCGGTAAATAGTCTAATTCGGTAGGTCACATTCATGAAAGGGAAGGGGATTGTAGTTACGACGTAAGGAACATATCCGATATCATTTGTGAAACGGTTATTCCATAACGGTCAACCAACTCATGATGGCGTCCGTAAAATTTACGAAGGGATGATTTCAACTTCACCATTTGGAACTCTTGGTTTAATAGCTTCCTTGTGAGCAGTAACCCTCTATCAAGAAAATCATGAAGGAAATGCAAGCACGGGAATATCGTATCAATTGGGAGATATATACCCCGTATGCAGGTGCTACTGGAATGTTGCTACATAGAAATGGAAAGTTCACAATTGGAAAGCTAAAATCATCTCTTTTGTCGTAAAGTTTTGTTTTCAACCGACCCTCATTGTCAATTTCTAGATGTAAGTCAAGATATGAAGCCGACTTAACTGTATCTGTAGTATCCTTTATCTCCAATTCGATGGGATAGATGCGTTCCACATAGTCACCAAATTTTGAATTGTTTAGTGAAAGAACGTCATCTATATAGCGGAAAGTAGAGTTAAAGGATATTGCTAACTTCTTATCTTTCTTCCTAAGAAGTTCCTGCATGAAGTCAGCCTCATAATAATAAAGAAACAAGTCGGCAAGTAGAGGGGCACAGTTTGTTCCCATTGGGATGCCGACAGTCTGTTGAAAAACACGTCCTCCGAACGTTACAAATATGTTGTCAATCAAGAAATCAAGCATCTTGATAATATCGGTTTCAGAGAATAATTTGTTTGAATCAGAGTGATTCTTTACAAAGTATGATTTATCCCTCCCTAAGACAAGATACTTGTTTCTACGTTGGCCATTCTTTTTTATGAAGCAAAGTAATACCAACTCTTTCAATTTGTCTTTTAGTTTGGAATGGGGAATACTTGTGTAAAGAGTAGAAAAGTCAAATGTTTTAATACTGTAGATGAAAGAGAGTTAGATTGTATGTACTCTAAAAAATCTTTGGAATTTTTAAGTATCCACATCTGATTCACGCCACCTCTAGAATAGGCAGTTTCACAATAACTTTGAAGCCCGTCTTTGATTGCTGATAAAATAGATGTTAATAATTTAGAAAGAGGTTTCATGGAGCACTTGGAAGACCCAGCAATATACCGTTGTTTGTAAGGACACTTATGTAGTTTAGGTATCCAATACAGCGATGGAAGATCCAGTTCTTCATCTTTGGTTGAAATACCAAAGGAACAAAGAACAGACCCATGATTATCCAGGATTTCCTCTTTGGTAAGTGTCGTGAGGGTATATGTTGAGTTTCCAAGTGAATTGTCTATACCTAATTCGGTTATCAAGCAATTAATGTAGTGACTTTTACTGACAAAAACGATGTTATTTGGGGCTTTGTCTGCGGGGACAACAACATATTTATCATGGAGGTCGGATAAGTGTTTAGCAACATTTGGGTCTTTAAAGATTGACGTAGCATGGGCATTGATGGAACCATTCAGTTTCTTGATTCTGATTTGTATTAACGACCTCACTGCCTTAATCCATTCGGATAGAGTGTCTACGTCTTCCTTTTCACGTTTAGCCCATTGCCTGGCATAATCCTCGACTGAGTCCATCAAAATTTTAAAGTTGTATTTCCAATTGATGGATTTAGGCTCACGATATTACGGACCTTTCGATAACACATTTCGTAGAGAAGTGTTATTAACAATGTTAAGGTCACCGGTAATAACGTGGCCAGCAGGATTATATAAATTACACTGAATTAAACATCTTATAGAAACCACAAACGACATTGTACATGGTTCATGGTTAATTTCGAATGAAAGTTCATGGTAATCATTTTAAGAGAACGACTTAACATCCGTCTTTTCATCTGACAATCCGATGTTAAAAGTAGGTCGTTGTTTAGACTTAATCTAAGAGGAGCAAAGACAAAGTTTTAATGTTGTTTATATACAGTCAGCAACAAACCAATTAATAAGAAGCACAATACTCTATAATATCTGTACTAATGACAACAAAACCCAAAATAAAACTTAATTGATACCAAATACTATCGCATGAAAGAATGTACGATTTTATTGGAAGCTAAAAGTTTTTTTATCTAGGGAGGAGTGGGGTTATTTTGATCACACATTCATACACTCCGATATGCGTTGCTGTATTTATTGGAATATTTTATTCAGCGACTTGATTAACATGTCAAGATAAAATATGTAACACAATGTGCAATGTTCTATAGTTTTAGTTTAAAATAATAGGATAATCCTTGTTTTAAAAGTTTTATAGGTAACGAAAGTATTGTATTCAATATAATAACGTGCGCGCATCAGACAATATGACAAAAACATGTAATTCAATGAGAATATATACTCATCACAGATACATTTTGTTTTACCAGGATTCGAATTTTGTTCGCCAGAGCGCGTTTCGTGTGTAAAAGGCTTATCAGTCGCGCTCAATTCAAAAAGATAAAAAGACCAAATAAAGTACGAGATAGAAGAAAAGTATTCCGATATTTCGAAACGTTTTGTAAAATAAAGCTAATAAAGGTAATCTATAAAGAACCAACCGAAAATTATCGTGAAAGAAAGAGAATTTAACATATAACACACAGTAAGTCATAAACTGTGCCATCTCATATATATATATACATATACATTATATATATATATATTGGTCTGGTTTTATTGTCCAGGCAAATTACTTGTTTAAATATCATTTGTCTGTTTTAGTTTACATTTAAAACCGATAGCTTGCATATCCCACAGCTATGCTCGAGATTAAAGATCAAATATGCGGTCGAATAACGGCATTATAAATGTAAAGCATGCAGTGCAGAAAGGTCAATTTTATCAAGAAAGTTTAAAACGAAATATTTATTGACTTTGGCAAAGAAATAAGTCTCTTCACTTGAATGGATTATAATATTAAATGCAAAGCGTGAAATGTTTGTATTAGAATACTAATATCAATATAATGTATGATGTGTTTTTGTTCGACTTTTTGCGTTTTAAATATTCAACTCGTCTTCATAGGAGAACAAAAACAAGTTGGTAAGCAAGAAAACAAAAGTCGTATTCATTGGAATACCCACTGTTTCGATTTTGATGATGATTTCTTTGGTGTGCACGAGATATTCTCGATAAAGGGAGTGATCTGTCAGTTAAGAGTAAACAGTTGGTAGAACATTAAAGTTCGGGTAGCATATTGTAATGACCGATTGATGAAAACTCCATATCGCAGGTACTTTTTCACGTCTTCAATCTTTGGTTCTAATTAGAAAGGTTTTAATATCTTGGAAGGCAGCTAGTAAAAATAGTTCAGCTATGTTTAAGATGTAAAGGCAGTGTAGTGATGTTCATTTAATCTCAGGTATAACTAGATGTCTCTCAAAATAATGGGAACCAAACGAAGTGAAATTAAGTGTGTCAACGGAGTAAATAAAGTGTGTCAACGGAGTAAATAAAGGCAAAAGTTGTTTACTGCTGTTCAAAACTAATAAATCGATTGAGAAAAAAAACAAATCCGGGTAACAAACTAAAATCGAGGGAAACACATCAACTATTAGAGGACTACAACGAAACAGCAGAACACTGAAGTGCAACAAAAACAACCGGCAATGCAACATACATAGACACGAACTATTAGATAACAACTGCAATATCTCTGACTTGGTACAGGACATTTAAGAAAAAATGGTGGGTTGAACCAGGTTATATGGCTAGTCAAATCTCACGTTTTATGACATGGTAAATATACCGTTAAAATGACAACATTTTATGACAGGAATACAGTACAAAAAAATATAAGAATATCCAAGACAGAGAGATACATAAATGAATAATAAGTATCTCTTGCATTACCCGTCAATAGATTTCAAAGTTACGCAAGAGCCAAGAACAGAGCAAAAGCAATACCAAAGTCAGATAACAGCAATAAAATGTCAGTAACAACAAGTTTAAAAGACTGTTTTACGATCAATAAATATATCATGATGACTGTAGAGGTTGTGAAGTGATGATTTAGTCCTTCTATCTGCATGTGAAAACTTTGTTAACCAGTACTTTTCGAGTTAAAAGTATGGGTAATAAAAATCGATAGATTGAGTATATTTTGTCAACATGAAGCGTATGGTACCGATTTTATGAAGGACTACACAGGTTTATGCAGCTTTTGTTGGAAAAAATAAAAATAAATCACAAGAGAAATTCCATTATGTGATATTTTCAGATTAAAATCTACCCATTTGAATGTCTTGATTGATTTTTATCAGGTTTGTTCCGAGACACCAAAGATTTACCAAACAAAAACAAGAGTGCACACGCTGAAATGTCTTGTCTTCTATACTAATCATTGATATTATGTTGACAGTTTTAAGTATAAAGCTAAGCTTTATTACACTGTCACATAAACTTAACATTAACCAAGGAAACTAAACAAAGACCAATGAACCGTGAATATGAGGTCAAGGTCAGATGAACCATGCCAGGCAGACATGTACAGCTAACAATGCTTCTGTACCACATATATGGTTGACCCATTACTTATAGTTTAAGAAAAATAGACCAAAACACAAAAACTTAACACTGTGCAACGAACCGTGAAAATGTGGTCACGGTCAAATAAAACCTGCGCGACTGACATGAAGATCAAAAATATTTTCATACACCAAATATAGTTGACCTATGGCATATAGTATTAGAAAAAAGACCAAAACTCGAAAACTTAACTTTGACCACTGAACCATGAAAATGAATCCTACAGATTCCTTCATGTTACCCGTGATCAAAGTCGGTTATTACTCGAATTCTTTATATTTTGGTAGTCGACTTTAATTTATAACTTGAATTGTTGTTTTTAGAAAATCTGGAACTTAAATATTCATCACAATGAATTAATCTGACTCACTAACATGAAATATTCATATTAAAATTGGAATATTAACATATATATATATATATCAAGGTTATTAAGTACAAAACATTCAGTATCAATGAACACCGGATGTATATATATATACACCCATCATTGTTGTATATTAAAGTGCAATTTTATAATACTGGAAGTGTGCTAGAAGATTTCCTGCACATGTGCGTAAAGTTAAAACGGAAGTTGGCAAATGACAACTACTTGAACTTCCCTTTTCCCCTACTAGGAGGTTAATAAGTGTGCAGCGATTTCGTATAAATCAAATTCAGTCTTTTGCACTTCACAATGTGACATTTGATCTTATATTAAATAATATATAGAAGTATCCGTTTACCTTTTTTTTTTAACAAGAAAGGTAATCGAAAGTCATCTATTTGAATTTTCGTTATATAACTGATAATTTGTCGAGTGGACTGTGTTTGATTTACACCAATCTGTAAAACATAATTCATCAGTACTGATATGCTCTTATAGTAGTATCATGCATTTGGTTATCAGGATTTTTTTTAAAATCTGAAGTAAACTTTAAAAACACAAGTAAATTATAAAGTTTTAGTGAAATATGTGAACGACATATGATAATAATTAATCACATATAAAACTATAGCAAAATAATTTGATTTAAATTCATGGTTGTTGTCTCTTTGACACATTCCCCATTTCCATTCTCAGTTTTATATAATGTATTTTTTTTTCTTTTATTCACATTTTTGTTGTGTGCCCCGATTTTGACAAATGACAATTTACCAAGGATCTGTGTAGTAAGACTATACAAATCCTTGAATATACTAAATATACATTAACATGTACACTGTGATGTTTATTGTTGCAGTTATCAATTATGTCAATCAATTGTAACTGATATTATGCCCTTTATGTGCCCTGCAATACGGGAAATAAAAATATTCTAATAAATATTAATTCAAAATTGAAGAATGTTGTACCATGCACGGTTAAATCGGTGTCTACGTTTACATCAATACCGTAAATGAATCGGTACCTCTACGTTCACTTATGGACTGTCAGTACACATGTAAAGTAGGCGTGATTCGTATTTGTGCGATTTGAACGAACGTTTTGTCTATATACGCTTTCAGTTTACAGTTGATTTGGCTAAAACTAAGGCTGTAAAACATTTGCCTTGTACATAATGCAACTCCGTTTAAAATGACGAGATGATCTTGTACGAATGTCTTGTTGTTTTCTGGTTTGATTAGTTTGTTTTATAAACCTGGAACCTTTTAATAGCTATTATGCGTGTGTTTCTCTGTCCTATATGCTCTCCCATTTAATTGTATTATAATCTTGCCATGTAATATTGTCATTATATTTAACATTGTCATAAAGCGGGAGGTTTTGGCTTGCCACAAAACAATGTTCAACCCACTATTTGTTTTCCAAAGTCAGGAAAGTTTGTTTTTGTGTGTGTTGTATTGTCGTTTGTTTTTTGTTCACTTCAGTGTTTCTTTTGTTTCGTTGTCGTAATGCACTTATTGTATTGTTTTATTTGCCTAATTCTCTGTCCTGGATGTTCTTGCATTTATTTGTACTGTATTCCTGTCATGTGATTGTGTCATTATAGTGTTATTTTTAACATTGCTAAAAACGTGCAAGGTTTTCTGGGTTTCAAATCACCATTTTTCTCTTAAAATGTCCTTTACCTATTCAGGAAAATGGACATCGTTATATTATACTAGTTTGTTTCTGTGTGTGTTGTATTGTCGTTTGTTTTTTGTTCACTTCAGTGTTTCTTTTGTTTCGTTGTCGTAATGCACTTGTAGAGGGTTGCTTCCCCTCTTTAGTACAGGTAGAACATATAAAGCCAGTCTTAATCAAATGAGCTAGGTAATCGATTCTTTGGCTCAGTGGGTTAACGCACTGACTGTCACGCAGACGACTGGGGTTCGAATCCCGGTGGTGACGATATGAATTTGTAGAGTAGATACGTGCTCTCCGGTTACATTTGGCGCCCAACTAAAAAATCCACGATGGTTATCTGGAGTATAGTCAGGGTTTGTGTTGTTTAGAGTCATATATAAAGATATGATTACTCTTGTGGTGGGGGAATAGTGTAGAGGGGTTGATTCCCCTCCTTAGTACAGGTAGAACATATAAAGCCAGTCTTAATCAACTGAGCTAGGGAATCGATTCTTTGGCTCAGTGGGTTAACGCACTGACTGTCACGCAGACGACCGGGGTTCGAATCCCGGTGGTGACGATATGAATTTGTAGAGTAGATACGTGCTCTCCGGTTACACACTATATTGTATTGTTTTATTTGCCTAATTCTCTGTCCTGGATGTTCTTGCATTTGATTGTGTCATTATAGTGTTATTTTTAACATTGCCAAAAAAGTACAAGGTTTTCTGGGTTTCAAATCACCATTTTTCTCTTAAAATGTCCTTTACCTATTCAGGAAAATGGCCATCGTTATATTATACTAGTTTGTTTCTGTGTGTGTTAAATTTTAGTGTTGTGTTTCTGTTGTGTCGTAGTTCTCCTCTTATATTTGATGTGTTTCTCTCAGTTTTAGTTTGTAACCCAGTTTTTTTTCTCAATCGATTTATGAATCTCGAACAGCGGTATACTACTGTTGCCTCTATTTATAAGGTTTGAAAACATTAATGTCTATTCCGAGTCACCAAACTTTTGGTCTCAAATGTACAATTTGATGGTTACTCTTTTAAAACCACGTCACAAATGTCCATGGAAATATCTTTAACAAATCAAACAGTATTAGTAAGTATCCCCCCTTCCCGAAAAATCATTTAATGTAAATGAATGCATTCATTTTATACGATACTTACATGGGAGGTAATGACGTTGCTAACGTAAAATATTACTTTCACGACGTCAAACTGTGACGTGACATTATGTATCAGAAAAAGATGCATTTTTCTATTGATATTTATTGCTCTAGCTGATTTAACTTGAAAACGAGTTCATGGAACCCTCTTTTATAAAGTGACATTTGGTTTGATAATGCATGAAGATTATTTGTACCAATGTTCATAAAATAAGTCAACACTGGATTTTTATTTTAAAAATTAGATAAATATAGCATACGACAAAAAATCTTTTTTCTGAAATCGTGAAACGCTAATAAAAAATGAAAGAATTAATATACACATATTCGATTGTGTTTATCTTTTGAAACCAAAAGTTAGGTATGTCTATCCAGACTTGATAGAAATGTAAAAATAAACAACATTTTAAATAAATGTCTGCAATTTCGACCCTATCTCGTGAAGTAGCACAAGAAGGTATATGTTTTTTATTGCATATTTGAATTGCTTCGCTAAGAAAAAAGCTTGTATGCAAATTTCTGTCAAAAATTCATCATGCGATCCGAAGCTGTATCGTATGCCCTTAGATGATTAAATATGATTTTGATTTTTTTGTTAGTCAAGAATGGTTTTGTCGTATGAAATCACGTTTAAGGTATGCAGCAGATGCTTTTTACGTAAAGCTGTGAGACATTTACGGACACACGATTAAACACAGCAAATGAGAAAAAAGTACAAACAGTTTTTATCCACTATGAGGTCAAAAAATATAGATATTGTTATAAAAGTACGCATCATATTTTAAATACGCATGACATATATCATGAAAATGCCACAACTAAAAGGATAAATGCTTTACAACGTTAAGTGTTTATGACAGTCCTTGTTTTCTTATCTAAATTCTGGACCGACAGTTCTTGTATAAATGTTACATACGCACTATGCTCTTTCCTAAAATACTTGAAAATCTATAACGAGGGTGGTAAAGGGATATTTTTGTGCAACGTGTTTTGCCATTTTTATTTCATGTGCAGCCGTGAAAAAGGTTCGTTATTCACTGTGAATCATGAAATCGGTAAAAAGATCAACGTGCGAGCAATTTTAAGTTGTTGGTTCATCGTGAAATTGCAATTCTATTTCGCGTTCTACCGTGCAGATAACCCTCTTTTACGCCCCTCTATAACTATTGGAAATCATTAATCAGGTACGCTTCAGGTCAGAATTGGGAAGTGAAATACTAAAACAGGATTTGAAACTCTATTTTAGTACATTTATATATATTTATCAACCGAACATTTTCTATCAAAATCTATTATTTTAATCATGTCAATACCCAAGCACTGATTACTAGGCAGATTGTTTCCTCAGGGTCTGTAAGTCTACGTCTACCAGCGGCAGTACGCATCAAGCGATAGTTTAATATTCGTTTGGTAGCAATTTAGTTTTGTAATATTGTTTTAGGTCAACACAACTTTCGAAACTTAAAACCGTAAACATTTCCTAGGGTTGACTTCATCTTAACTTATGGTCTTTTTCTACTCATAGCTCTGCAAAGTTTTTGTGTCAGGAAACAAACTAGTTGAAGTCCATTTAATGTGAACATGCACGTACCGAATTAATTTGATATGGTGCAACGGCAATATATGATCCAGATAGCCTGATTTGCTACAGGCCCGAAATATGATGAAAAATATTTTATCTTGCATCAACCAACAAGTGTACAAATAACAGTCATAACGTAAATATTTATAAAATTTCATAAATTGAATTGAAACATATACACCCGAACTTTGTGACATGTATTCGAAGATTCAACTGCTTTAACGGAAATCCAGATTGATTCTGGATTTTATCGTCTTTTGGTACTTTTTAACATATATAATCCATATATCTTTTTATTTATATTCAGTTCCACAACAAACGCTCAAATACACTTATTAGTGAAATTAATTTTGAGACAATACAGATAAATGGAAATATAAGACCATGAACAATAAATAAAGTGCAGTCTATATCAGTATACCATCTTTGTTTTATATGATATTAAAAGCGTTAGTATTTGTTACTATACTGTAAACATGGCTAGATCATTTGTCAGGCAAACAAAATAACATTAACCTTCTATCTCTTTTATAAAATAAACAACCACGTCAGTAGATTACTGTTAAAATACGTAAACAAAATTTAAACTGTGATTTATTTCAAAACAAATTTAAATTGATAACAGTTGAAATAGTTTGAAAACAAATTTGTTTTATAAAAGAAAAAGATATGTAACTAAAAAAGCTACTAAAAAAGCCCACGAGACTTTTTTCAAAAGATAAAGACCTTGACTTTTAATAAATCTATCATAAGAGGGTAAATTTAATTGATAAGTACTTGAATGTTTAAGTTACATTTTGAAATAAATAAAAAAAAACATTACTATTTTTTTGGAGGCCAGACGAGCTCTACGTATGACTAGTCTCTTTAGTGGCGTTCTTGTCAAAATAGTTGACAAAAAATAGTTGGAAGGCCTTATCAATTAAAAAGTTGACGAGAATTGGAAACAGAGCATTCAAAACAAAAATGTGGAAATTGGTCAATGCCACTGCTGGTGGAGTTTTAATTCCCCGAGGGTATTACCAGCTCAGAAGTCAGCACTTCTGGACTTTTTGGATTCGAGCGTCACTGATGAGTCTTTCTGTAGACGAAACGCGCGTCTGGCGTAAATGTAAAATTTAATCCTAATATCTATGATGAGTGCATTTACAACTACTGGGTCGATGCGACTGCTAGTGGAGTTTTAATTCCCCGAGGGTATCACCAGTCCAGTAGTCAGCGCTTATGTGTTGACATGAATTATCATTGATATGGTAATTTTTATAAATTAACTGTTTACAAAACTTTTGATTTATTGAAATACTAAGGCTTTTCTACCTCAGGAATAGATTACCTTAGCTGTATTTGGCAAAACTTGTAGGAATTGTGGTTCTCAATGCTTTTTATCTTCGGCCTCTATTTGGCATTTTTAACTATTTTGGATTTGAGCGTCACTGATGAGTCTTTTTGTAGACGAAACGCGTGTCTGGCGTAAATATAAAATTTAATCCTGGTATCTATGATGAGTTTATTTGAGTAAAGGCAATTATGATAGGAATTTAAATCTTTGGAATATCGTATCAATTTAAAGATCTTTGCTCTATACGCCGTTGGAAAGCTGCTAAAAAGAAATAGAAACTTCACTATCGGAAGTTTTGTTCTCTTCAGACCTTCATTGTCAATTTTCTAGATGTGAGTCAAGTTATTCCACATTTCGCAATTAAGTTGTGACACAAATTTATCGTATGCTCAATCAATTTTGAATTGTGACCATACAACTTATGGTCTTTTTCCCTCATAGCCCTGCTGTAGAAGTTTTTGTGTCAGGAACAAACTCGTTGAAGTCCATTTAATGTGAACATGCACATACTGAATTAATCTGATACGGTGTAATGGCAATATATGATCCAGATAGCCTGACTTGATACAGGCCAGACATATGGATTTGTAAAACATTTTATCCTGCATCAACTAACAAGTGTACAAATAAGAGTCATAACGAAATTTTGTTTTATAAAATTTCATAATTTGAATTAAAACATATACACCCCGAATGATGTGACATGCATTCGTAGATTCAACTGCTCTAACGAAAATCCAGATTGATTCTGGATTTTTCGTCTTTTTGGTACTTTTTAACATGTATACTCCATATATCTTTTTAGTTATATTCAGTTTAACAACACACGCTCAAATACACTTATTAGTGAAATTAATTTTGAGACAATAAAGATAAATAAAAATATGAGACCATCAACAATAAATAAAGTGCAGTCTATATCAGTATAGCATCTTTGTTTTATATGGTATTAAAAGCGTTAGTATTTGTTACTATACTGTAAACATGCCTAGATCATTTGTCAGGCAAACAAGATAATATTAACCTTCTATCTCTTTAATAAAATAAACAACCACGTCAGTAGATTACTGTTAAAATACGTAAACAAAATTCAAACTGTGATTTATTTCAAAACAAATCTAAATTCATAAAAGTTGAAATATTTGGAAAATAGTTGTTTCATAAAAAAAAAAAGATATGTTAATAAAAAGCTATTAAAAATCCCCCCCCCCCCCTTTGTTTTTAGATATAAAGACCTTGACTTTTAATAAATCTAATATAAGAGTCTAAATTTAATTGGTAAGTACTTGAATGTTTAAGTGAAATTTTGAATTTCCGTAATGCAATAAATAAAAACAAATATTTTTGGAGGCCTGGCGAGCTTTTCGTCTGACAAGTCTCTTTGGTTGCTTTCTTGTCAAAATAGTTGGAAGGCCTTATCTATAAAACGTTTAAGAAAATTTTAAAAAGAACATTCAAAAAATAAATTTGGAAATTTGAGTTAAGCCTACTGGGGGTAGAGAACATAAGTGTTTATTTTTTGCGTAAGAAAAATACGATATACTAATTATTTTGCATTTATTATCAATATATTTTGTATACTTCTCTCTATATTACTCATTTATCACTATGCAGTTATAGAACTATCTAAGGCCGATCTTAGGTAAAATAGATTTGTTTTACATGCGTAGGCTGTCGAAGTAATATAAGAGCACTACAAATCAAGTCTTACGACAGATACGCGTTTCATCTGCTTAAACACAGCTTTCGAATAAAAAAGTGGAAGGTCATTATGAACTTCGAAGTTCAAGGGCTTTGAAAACATAAAAATTAGAAAAAAAACAGATATATTTTGAGTCATGATATTCAAGCTGTACAAAAGAGGGACGAAAGATGCCAAAGGGACAGTCAAACTCATAAATCGAAAATAAACTGACAACGCCATGGCCAAAAATGAAAAAGACAAACAGACAAAAATAGCACACACATCATAGAAAACTAAATAATAAGTAACACGAACCCCATAAAAAAAACTAGGGGTGATCTCAGATGCTCTGGAAGGGTAAGCAGATCCTGCTCCAAATGTGGCACCCGTCGTTTTGCTTATGTTATAACAAATCCGGTAGATAATTTGGTAGGTCACATTCCTGAAAGTGAAGGGGATTGTAGTTACGACGTAAGGAACATATCCGATATCGTTTGTGAAAAGGTTATTCCATAACGGTCAACCAACTCGTGATGGCGTCCGTAAAATTTACGAAGGGATGATTTCAACTTCACCAATTGGAACTCTTGGTTTAATAGCTTCCTTGTGAGCAGCAACACTCTATCAAGAAAACAAGATAGGAAATGTAAGCACGGGAATATCGTATCAATTGGGAGATATATTAGTATACCCCGTATGCAGGTGCTGCTGGAATGTTGCTACTTTTGCTACTGTATAAGGAGATATTTTTCTCAATATTGTGTGATGGAATACATTCATATTAAAATTTGTCTAGTTGTATCAGTTAAAGAAACAGTATGCGTGATATATAGCAATGAGTACTTCCAGTTCGGGAGTATTTGTTTTCAATTATGATTTTTGGTGTCCGTTCTTTGTCATTAGAGTTTTATTTGGATTTGATTTGTTCTGACCATAACTAGTATCTGTCTAACATTGGTGTTTTGTTTGAAATACTATAAAATAAATGATTAGTTTTGGAGTTATACATTGGTTTGGTTATATAAATGGGTGTACTAGAAGGCCATACGTTACCTATATTTTCTAAAAAAATTAGCAAATACGTTAAAGGCTCAAGTTGAGTAAGTAGTCATTTTTTTTATATTAAGATGCAAGCTTGTGTGAACATTTTGAGTCAACTGTCGAACGACTGTTACTTCATGCTAGTATAAAAGGGACAACAGTAAACCGATATTTAAGTCTCGTTAATCGACAAAAAAGAGACAAATCAATGTACACACAAAATAAAGATGAAATCTAATGAACACCAAAAGGAGCGAGACAGGGTGCGTCGATATATGATTTGCGTCTCATGCTATCATGCGCCACTCTCCATGAAAATACAAACTCAGTTAAAATATCGCAATCGGCTACATTATATTTGATTTTTGATTTTTAACGCCACTTTTAAGCACCGCATTTAGGCTATTTCATGGCGGTCAGTTTCTATTGGTGGAGGAAGCCGGATTGTCCGGAGAAAACCACCGATATTTGATGGGAAAACTGACAATCTTAGTCAATGAAGATTGGAGTCGAATGCACCCGCGTTAGCCGGATTCGAACTCACAACCTCAGTGTTGACTGGCTAGCGGTTCGGCTACATTATATGTCAAAGGACTATAATGGTATCTAAAGAACCCTTAAACATGTCGTTAGTGATTTGGGACACCGACATGCTGATTCGGTAAATTCATTTTTGAAGGTGATCCTTAAAACTAAGTGGTGACCATTTCAGTCGTTCTTATTCATAGTTCTGTTGTTACAGTTTTTGTGTTAGGAATACACGTGTCTAAAATAGAAACTGAGTATATAAACGTCATACGATAGATCGGAGGGTGTGTAGCTACTGAGAAATTTGAAGTTGATAGTTTGAAAAGAGGGGCGAAAGATACCAGAGGAACAGCCAAATTCATAAATCGAAAATAAACTGACAACGCCATGGCTAAAAATGAAAAAGACAAACAGACAAATAATAGTACACAAGATACAACATAGAACATTAAAGACTGAGCAACACGAACCCCACCAAAAACTGGGGGTAATCTCAAGTGCTCCAGAATGGTAAGTTGACAACACCACATTTGATATAGATTTTAGTTTGATACATCCCGTCATTATGTTATTGTGCTATTATTCTTGTTTTTCATTTTTCGTATGTGCTTTGTCTATATAACTTTTTGTACTTCTTTGTTACATATTATTTTTTATAGTGATTAATATTATAACAGAGTGTTGACTGTTGTACCCCTATTTTTGATATTTTTACCTATTATGTCCGTTTGTTTTGTTCACAAATCGTTGTCAATATAATGTAAATTGAAGCGACTGTCATACAAGTGAGAGGTTTATCTTTAATCCACCATTTTCTACATAAGAAAACGCATGTACCGAGAAAAGGAATAGGACAGTTGAAGTCCATTCGTTTGATGTGTTTGAGCTTTTGATTTTGACGTTTGATTAGAAACTTTATGTTGTAAATTTCGCCGGAGTTCATTACTTTTGTTATTTTTTTTTAAAAGCGTCCTTCTGTGTCAATATAAATGAAAAACAATCAAGATATGAAACATACATTAAAATTACGGTTAATATTCTTAATTTCAAGTTCTCTCGAATATATGATATGTAACCAATTATTGAACGGTGGGTTTAATGAGTGACAGAGCATCATCAATGTGATAAAGAATAACAAAAATACCGAACTCCAAGGGACATTAAAAAGGCGAAGTTCATAATAACTGATGAATCAATGAAACAAGTGAAAAACAACTTTAATATACCTGACTAGGTACATACAAGAAAATAGTGGGTTAAACCTAGTTTTATAGTTGACTAAACCCCATCTTGCATTATAGTTGTTTATAGTTCCGTCATATTGACAATATTGGTTGAACAATTCGAAAGATAAACGATGAAAGTACTTTATTCGTGGGGTACCAATTATTCCTGGTTTTCATGAATGTCTTTATCCACGATTTTTAAGTGTCCAACAAAATACAACTATGATTTGACTACATGGACACATGGATACGGAGATACTTCGAATTTCAGCTAACGCACTATAACCTAAATATACAACATCAGACCGGATTTTTTTCTCAATTACAAAAAATTGCAATGCACTTTCATTAGAATATTAGAATAGAATGTTAAACAAATTAATGAAAATGATATATACACGTATTAATATAATATAAAACTGCATACCATAGTTATTACGGTGAGGTTGAAATCCCTGTCATTAAGTCATCATACACACAGGAACTTGTCTTAGAAAAAAAATATATGCATGTACCTTAACCTAACTTTCAGGTAAAGAGATGTGATTTTTTTCTCAGAAAAGTGCTTGTGACCATCCATAAGAACTTGGCGGCCATTCAATTTCAGTACTTCAGCACATTGATAAGTTTTGTTTTTGAGATGATTCTGTATGAATTCCGCCTAATATAAGAACAATACATGGTTATAATCATAAGCTATAAA
Source organism: Mytilus edulis (assembly GCA_019925275.1). NCBI lineage: Eukaryota > Metazoa > Mollusca > Bivalvia > Mytilida > Mytilidae > Mytilus > Mytilus edulis. The sequence continues at coordinate 110,488,335 of CM034352.1, read as the reverse complement.
ATCTAATTGCAGTACATTTTTCTTTGAACAGCAAAGATAATCGAATCTATATAAAGCCATCTATATGTAATAGTCCAGTCGATTTGTGCAGATTTTTGACAAAATTGCTCAGATTGTGGTAAAAGCATGAAATTTGGAATAGTGGTAGTATATGTCATGGACAACATTTTAAGCTATGGACCCACTCTGAAAGTCAAAAATTGCGGAAGAGGAGGCCATTTTAAAATGGCGGCCGTTTGATCTCTATAGATTAATAAAAAAAAATCTAAAAAAAATATTAGAGAAGATATTGACATGAAACCTGGGTAATATAATAACAGTGCTGATTCCAATTGTCTTGTTGAACAAAGTTTTTGAAAATATTACCCATATTGAATGGCGGCCATCTTGAAAAATCTTTGTTTTTTAAGCCAAAAAAGGTCATTATTCGATGAAAATTAAAAAAAGAAAAACAATGTCGAAGATATACAAATGTATTTGTTTGAGCTATATAAACAGGACGAAAAGCGAGCCTATGACCCCCCCCCCCACCCCCCCCCCTCTCCCCGAGTTTTTCTTCTGTTTCGTAGAGGGTACAAATTACTTTTTATTTTCCGACACTGTACATGTCTCTAATGTTCAAAAGTAATCGACATAGTTAAAACGCGACCACGAAGAAGATCATAAAATGAACTATTACTCTAAAAGCAATATTCCTGCCACCGCTTGTTCAACATAGAATAACAGGAGGATTTTATTTTCCAAGTATAAATAAAGCAAGAAAATATTTGTATACCTGTCATTTATAATAGTTGGCTGATTACAGGATAATTCGTTTTGTTGATATTGTTGATTGCAGACATAATGAATTTCATATCATACAAGTAATTAATGTTATAGGAAGACCAACTGCTCAAATGTTCTCAATTATATTTAACAAAAATGAAATGTACATGATTTGTCAAACCTCACTCTGTCTATCATGTTCTATCACATTGTCCTTCACATTTACATTTACGTAATACTGCCTTTACACATTTGCATTTCCTTAGTAACCGTGTTCACTTTGACTTATCAGTTAAGCGCTTGCTGCAGGAAGTTATTATAAAGTCATATGGTATATTCATCCCAGATGACAAGGACTGTCATCTGAGGACTTCATATGTATTTATTTTTTGGTAGCCATTTAGAATGATGGCCATTTTGAAAACATGAATTTCCAATATGACATTATTCGCTAATCTTATTTATTCACTGTTTGCATTCACACTTTTTTTTTACTAATATGCATTAGATATTTATAAAATGGTCAGATAAGGCATGCACATGTTTACAAAATAAAGATATCAGTATAAGAATTTCTAACTGTTACTTACACATTTGCCTAAGTAACTTTGTAAAACAGATATTAAGAAAATAAAATAAGTTATGACTGAACGTTGTTGTTGGAAAATATCAAAATTGTAGATTTTCAAAACACTGGAGCTAGATATCAGAAGAAAATATGAGCGTTTAGACTAGAAGGAATAAGTGAAACGGCAAGAGAGGACATGTGAGGGTTTGCATGCAATGGCAAGCAGATCCAAACAGAACAGACATAAACTTTTGAGCGGGCAATCACTCTTTTTGATGCAGGCATACAACAATGTTGGGTCTTGAATTTGTTTTTCTTCCGCTCAATTTGAAACAGTTGAATGAGGTTTATGGAACTGCAGAAGCACTCCAGACGGAACAATTCCTGTCAAACAAATTTTCAGATCTCAAAATATTTCATCAGTAAAAGGGAAAACATACTTCTGATGTTGAAGATAAATTGTCAGTTGAAAGAAAACAAGAAGTAACTAGACACTGTTAAGTGATACTGAATCAACACCAACAATGACTGCAATGTATTTTTTCTGTGGTGATGTATCTGAAGATCTCCATGATACTTTGAAATTTAAAAATCGACAAAAAATGGGATTTGACTGTGCACCTGTACTACAAGACATATTTCCTTAGCCAAAGTAAGAGCTGGAGATGTCAAATCACCAGTATCCTGCTTAATGATTGATAAAACTTGACATGGCAAATAGGCAGAATAAAAGACATAGAAAGAAAGCCAAGAATCTTTTATCCTTGGAGTTGTGCTTTTCAAAATAATAAAATAGATTGACGACACACGGTCAGGCAGAGGTATTGTACCAATCTCCAAGCTTGCAGATCACGCTTAATTGTACAATAAACGCCTGGAACAACTTGTAGTTATCATGGAAGAAAGGACTGATGCAACGCATCTAACAAAATAGGAATGTAACTAACGAAGGATATCTGCAAGCATACAAGGTTCCTTAGTATGAATGATACAGGATGGCCAACCATCGAGACACAATCCAGTAATATCGATGAGTGGAAGACAACACTCACCATTTCTCAGCTATAATAGTTCAATTGTGCAACTCGTCATCGAAGGGATGCAACTGCAACTGATCAGTCCTCCGATAGAGAGTAAGATGTCTCAAAGATTGTGGAACGGATTCATTTTGAAAGCCTTCAATGAATGTCCCTGTAAACCTTTCTAAAGTAGCAAGCCTAACCCTTCAAACTATTCTAGTTACTTTGACTATGAAGAGGCATTCCCCATCACGACTTAAACATTTTGTAAAAGACATGGCCTGTTTCAGAACTTCCCCAACATATTCATTGAGAATCCAGAGAAAGACGCAACCTTTCGTGTGTGCTTGTATATCATCTATGGTAGCTAGTATTTAATTTTTCATAAATGTTGTATTAATCATCCCTTCCATGACAACTAATATTTACTAAGGACGTTTACTGTACCATTTTTCCATATCATCAATTTCAAATATCAAAACAATATCTGTTTCAGACTGTGAGCCGTCACTGTTTTCTATTATTTTGGCAAGCCCCATTGCAATGGATAACAGAATTTTGACTTTCTTTCTGTGTCTCGAATTCTGTCTTATTGACTTATTGTGCAGTTTTAACACACATTTAGCATGAGATCGGCTCCTGAAATATTAATCTTCAGCACTGTATCTGTCTAAAAAAACAATGGTTAGTAGTTCAAGTGACAGTCATATACTCTATTGTCAATCACAATTGTTGATGCTTCATGATGATAGTTAGATACCTCATCACAAAGAAATAAAGAAATATCTGCAATCATTGTTCTTGTTGATTCATCACAACTGTGGCTGGTTATTCTACTGGGTTTTTCAATCCTTGACTCATTTTGTTTTTCCTGACTATATATATTAAGATTTGCTTTGACAGGATTAGTACCTTTTGCCTTCTGATTCTCCCATTGTTTGGCCTTCATCAACGTTGAACAGTTGTATGCTTACAAAAAATGACTGATTACCAGCTCAAATGTCTATGTCTGCTCTTTTTGTATTTGCTTGGCATTGTAAATCATCACGTGTCCTCTCTTCCCGTTGCGGAATTCTTTATTTATTTATTAGATTTGGTCAACTCTAGTGTTTTTGTTACCTACGTATTTTTCCTGTTCAACATACAGTGCTCATATTTTATATACGGATGTTTTTAATGGTAAAAAATTACCTAAGCCCTACATACAAAACTGCAATTAAAAAAATTTACGTATTTCTTTAAATACATTTATTTGTTAACATAAGCATACCTTATTTCAGCACTTGGTGAATATATCTTATATGAAAAGCAACCGTCATTAATAAATGATTAGCAAAACTAGTTGTAAATGCATATAAAACTGAGTATTAATTCAAAAAACAATTTAGGATAGCGAATAATAAGATATTGCAAATTTACGTTTCCAAAATGGCCACCATTCAAGATGGCCACTAAATACTTCAATAGTCCTCAGTTTATATTCTTTGTCATAAGAAATACGGAAGTTTATCAACATTAGTTAAGTAACATATTTTTCATATATTTTCTAATAATTTTTATTGACTTTGTGGACATGATTTCAAAATGGCCGCCCAAAGCCGCCATTTTGATTTTCTGAATTGGGTCCATAGCTATAAATGTTAGTAATGAACCCAACTAACACTCTGCAAAGTTTGATGCTTTTACCACCTTCTGAGCAATTGTTTCACATTTCGACTGGACTATAAGGTAAAGAGACCCCATTGTTTCAAAGTGTTTTACCGATTGTATTAACACTAAATGTAAGAATATAATCGCATCAATGATGTTTGATTTCAGCACCGCAGTGTTTACACTGGACTGGTGAATCCTTCGAGGAATAAACATTCACCAGGAATTTAATAGTCCTAATGTTGTAAAATCATCAAAGATACCAGGTTTATATGATTAAGTGCACCAGAAGCGCGTTTCATCTACTGAAGATACACTAGTGCTATTCGAATGAAAACAAGTAAAATGCCACATCAATTAACAAGTTTAAAAAAGCTACATGTATACTATTGAATGTCAGCAGCGGGGAATTGCCTACGTGTTTAACCCTTTTTGAAGACTTGTTATGTAGGCATATTACTGAAACCATACTGTGCTGCTTGTTTACGTTAAAGTATCCATTTTTAATGTGTTTGCACCTATTCAAATGTTACGAATGTAAAAGGGACAAGTTTTGCAAACGTAATTTCAATTGCGTTCTTACGAACGCAAGGCTTGTTACAGTTCAATAGCCCCCCCCCCCCATAAAAACAATATACATATAAATAAAATATTCTTGTTTTTATAATTATTTCAATTATAGTAATTATAATGATAGAGTTGTAGAAAATCAGAAAGTAAAATCACAAAAATGCTGAACTCTGTACGTAAGCAATTCTCATTTTTTTTTATAATTTCCCGTGGGACACGCTAGACTTCATTTCCCGTTTTCACGGCATAATAATTTGACTTTCACGTGTCACGCTTCCAAAAAAATGGCAATCCCTCGTCACACTTAGACCACAATGAGACCCACAATCCAGTGGCAAAATCAAATGATAAAACACGTCAAACGAATGGACAACAACTGTCATGTTTCTGACTTGGTACAGGAATTTTCAAATGGTTTCATAGCGCTTAACTGTTAATTGCTATATCCGCTAATTTTTTCTAGTTTATATATAAAATAAAACGAATAATAATAATAATGAAGATAATAATAAAAATGATAACAAATACAAGATTTAAGGATTAAAAAAGAAAAATAACAACAAAAACTGTCAATGAGATTTATGGGTGACAGTATTATCAAACCTCCCTTGTATTTGTATTGACTTAAGCCAATATCTTTTTTCTACCTTTGAAAACACCAAATAGCGTCCTAAACTAGAATCATACTACCATAGTCATTTAACAAGTTATCTATTATTGGTTATTGGTAGACATGGGAAAAGTTTGACCAAATTTTGCACACTTTTCGTTTTATAATTGTACATACTTTACATTGTAGGACACACATAGGAAACACAACACATAGGTTAACGTTTGAGGATTTTTGTTTTGTTTAAATGTTCAAGATTAATACTTAGAAATTCTTCTATTCTAACGATTTGAAAGTTTTAGAAATCTGAAATTAAATGTTTAAAAATATAAAATGACATGATCATGTTAAAATCTTAACTAAGGCAGACACACACGACTTTGGGTATTCTAAATGTTAGTAAAGATGTCATGACTTACACATAAATAAACCTGAAATGTGCTACAATTTATAGAATTAGTGGCATATAACCAGCTGAAATATGCCGGACCACATTAATGGTAATGTTATTTGTGTTTGTGAGTAAGCATCTCCCTCAAACAGTAAGTTATCGATGTAAACGTTATTATGTTTGGTGTATATTCCAGGCTTTTTAAATTTAGATGGGCCAGAGATGTCAAACGTTGTATTTTCCTTTATAATACAAATGCATTTTTGTAGCATTCAAACAAAAATTCCCACTTTCTGACACAAAAAAAAAAAAAATACAAAAAAACTATTACAAATAAAAAAAAAATCAAATTTGATAATTGTTAAATTGGAATTCTAGGAAGAGTGTTCCTAATATACATTCTTAAGAAATATATATATATCAACGTAACAATAACTTTTCTATGTTCGTCATATTTAATGAATTACTGGGAGATGAAAATAAATGACTTAATAAAAAACATTTGATTGTCAAAATATTCGTCATCAATAATTAGCACCCTATTTAAGCTGATAATTTGATTGCTTATATCATATCATATCATTTTCACATCCTATATACATGTTTGTACAAAGTGATAATCATGAAATGTTAAAACTATTATAAAATCTAAACAATTAAATCTAGGAGAGTGTCATCCATATATAAAACTTCGAACACGAAGGCGTTTTCCGATAAACATGTGACGTTTACGTAGGCGTTTCCAAATAAACACGTGATGTTTCAGTAGGGGAACACCTCCACATGTACAGGCTCTGTAAAAGGAAACGTTCTACAAGGGTTATAAACAGATCTGATGTTATAAGAACCATTTTCGTTGCACAAATATTTATAACATAAATTGAAGTATCAAAGAAAATATATTGTGTTAATCTTTTCTTAAAATAGCATTACAAATATTTATAGAATTAAAAGAAAGAAAGAAGATAAAAACGGGACATTATAAAAAAGAACATTATAAAACCAGGACAAACAAAAATGAATAGACAAACAAGATCCCATTAAACACTACATAGAAAACTAAGGACTGAGCAACATGCACCCCACCAAAACATTGGTGGTGATCCAAGTGTTTCGGAAGGGAAAACAGTTACTGCTCCACGAATGGCACTCTTCGTATTACGTATCATAATTGTACACTTTATGCGATAAGTATAATTCGATGAAGTGACAATCAAGGAACAGAGGACGGGATTTCGTCAACGACATCAGGAACATACCCGTGATGTTCTGTGACACAGATATTTTATAACAGACAACAACATCATGATGACGTCCGTATAACTTTCGAAGGGATGCCTTCAACATAACCATCAGCAACCATGTTTAAACAGCTGTATCATGCGCAGCAACCATTTACCAAGACAATTATGATATAAAACGAAAGAACTGTGATGTTACGTCAACTAGGAGACAAAAAATTCATATGATGGCGATACTGATATGTTGCTACCAACAAAAGAAATGCGCATAGATAGAAAGCTGATATTATCTCTTTTGTCGTACAATATTTGTTTTAAATATCAATTTCTAGATGTTGATCAAGATATGAGCTAGACTAATGTGTATTTTTGATATTCCTTATTTCATCTTTGCTGGGATCGATGCACTCAACAAAGGCACCACACTTTGCATTATCTAGTGGAGGGACGACATTTTTATAGTGCCACGCCAAGAAAAATTAAAAGGATAATGGTATTTTCTTTTTTTTTTTCATGAGAAGCCTCATCTGAATTGAAGAGCACATCGGCAAAGGGAGAAGAAGAGTTTGTTCCCATGGGAATGCCTATTGTCGGTAAAAAAAAACTCGGTTCCAAATGTACCAAATGTGTTGTCATTAAAAAAAAAACATCTGGATTATGCAAGGTTCTAATAACATCTTTGAATGGAAATGGGAAATTTGTCAAAGAGATAACAACCCGACGAAAGAACAGAAAACACCAGAAGGCCATCGATGGGTCTTCAACACAACGAGAAAATCCCGTATCCGGAGGCCTGCTTCAGCTGGCCTCTAAACAAAAATGTGTACTAGTTCAGTGACAAAGGACGTCATACTTAACTCCAAAATATATCAATAAATTAAAATTGAAAATTAAATAAGACTCTACACAGGCGCAAAAATAGGCGGGGTTAAAATGTTTTGTGATATCTCGACCCTCCACCTGGGAGGGTTGAGTTCTCAAAAAACATGTTTAACCCCGCCGCAATTTTGCGCCTGTCCCAAGTCAGGAGCATCTGGCCTTTGTTAGTCTTGTATGATTTTTAATTTTAGTTTCTTGTGTATAATTCGGAGTTTAGTTATGACGTCCATAATCACTGAACTCGTATACATTTTTGTTTAGGGGCAAGCTGAAGGACGCCTCCAGGTGCGGGTGTTTGAAGTCAACTTTGTGTTATAATCCTCATCACTATAATATAAAAAAACTATGTTAACAAAGAAAAACAAATGGCTTATAGACAAAGAACAATGTAACACGTATTTAACATGATAAATGAAGTCAATTCTATACTTCAAGACCATCATGTATTATTTTCGAAGTTAATTTGGAATATTTTTCAATAAGGTCTTGCATTGGCATCTTACGATTAACTTCCTTAGTAAATGACATTACACAAACTGCTTCATAAAGGAATTAGGTATTAACAATTGTCTTTGGAAACACGGCATATACCCCACTACATCAAAGATGAAATAGTTTTAGGCCTGTTTATATTTCTTTTGGAATTCCAACCATGAATGTAGAACTGGATATTCCTTAACTGTGTTGGGTACCTTTAGTACATTAGTGTTATAACATTGTCATATTGTTATATCTAAGTCCTCTTGCAACTACATAAAACATTTGACTCTTTTACCCTTGGCACAAATATTGTATATCCCAAACTTAAAGATAAATGAGAAATGATTCTACTTTGTTTAAAAAAATCGCAAGCTATTATATTGATGACATCTAACTAAATAAATATGGTTACTATATTGAACGCATCTATCCAATCGAAATTGAAATAACGGATACAACAGATAATGTTGCCTGTATTTGGCAAAACGTTTAAGGATTTTTGGTCCTCAATGCTCTTCAGCTTCGTAATTTATTTGGCCTTTTTAACATTTTGAGATTCGAGCGTCATTGATGTGTTTTTTTTTTTTAGACAAAACGCGTGTCTGGCGTGTATATAAAATTTCAATCCTGGTATCTATGACTAGTTTATTTAGTGTACCTCATATCTTGACTTATATCTACAAATTGGCAATGATGATCGGTGGAAAACAAATTTGTACAATATAGGATTTCCTTTTGCTACTATAACTGTGTCGCATTAACTATGAAGGTTCGAAAAATATATCCTAGAATGGAAAGTTGAAATGCACTACTATTTTATTCAAAAGTCAAAACATAGGGCTGTGTGGCATATTTTCAACGTGCATATGCTCCGATCTTCTACGAGTTTAAACTTACAATAAAATTATGTATTACCCCTCCATTCACTTTGGGTCTTCCAGAATTCACAAACACTGCTATCCATGAGTATTTTAATATACTGGTAACATTCTCAAGTTATATCTCTATGATATCAAACATAAAGATAATATCTGGGAACCAGTACGTACACAAAACACAATATCTGAGAATATTATACATATCCATGAAAGAGGCGTGTTTTTTTTTTTTAAAACGGGCTGTAGTAACAAACTGCAACTTAGAGTGTTGCTGCTTTGAAGGAAGCTTTTCAAGTCAGGAATATGACAGTTGTTGTCCATTTTTTTTAATGTATTTATCATTTGATTTTGCCATTTGATTAGGGACTTTCCGTTTAGAATTTTCCTCGGATTTCAGTATTTTTGTTATATTACTCTGGGAAAGGGTCCTTGCTATATCACATATAGAATGCTTGCCTGAATTTTTTAACTGCTTTGAAAACAAGACTTCCATGTTTAAATCTGATAAATAGCTTCTAATAAACGCAGTTTTTCATCACAGACTAATATATTTGTCACATTTTAGGGAAAATGTCATTTGTTACAGGTATTTGCTATTTGTTCGATTATCTATACTGAATTTCTTCACAAATGGATAATAGTATGTTAGATTAAAATCTTATCCGATTTAGCTTCCCAAATAAAGGCAACAGTAGTATACCGCTGTTCAAAACTCATAAATCCATGGACAAATACAAAATCGGGGTAACAAACTTAAACTGAGGGAAAGGCATTAAATATAGGAGGAGAACAACGAAACAACACCAAAATGCAACACACACAGAAACGGACTAAGCATTAGACAAAATCCTATGAGAACAACAAACACAACATCAAAACCAAATACATGAATTTGGGATAGATAAGTTCCCAAGCGAATGTTTGACATTCCAGATTTATAACTGAAAAAATGTCTTTCAAAAGCATTATTTTTTTTTTTATCAATTTTTGATGTTTGATTATGTCTGCAAGTCTGAAAATCTTTGAATGCGATAGGCATGGTGAACCAATATATATTCTTTGAACTTTAATGTAAGTAATGGATGATTAAAATTCAAGATCATGACACAGAAATTTGCTATACATATATAAATCTTAGCCCAAATGGGTTAAATGCAGGATATAGTTCTGACATAATCAAACAAAGCTATATCAATATGTTTCATAAATAAAGAAAAGCTTGAAATTTGATTTAGAAAATTATACGATGATAACAATATAGATTTACGTTCTTTATCTGAAATCTATTATAAAAAAAGGTCTTCTGAAGTCTATTGTTTCAAAGGTAATTTCAAAACATTTTGCTTCCTTGTATAATGCATATAGATATAAAATTGATTGTTGGTGCTTTAACGTCACTTTTAAGCGCCTTTGTTTTTACTATTTCGTTGCCGTCAGTTTTAATGGGAGAGAAAACCGGAGTGCCCGGAGAAAACAACTATCCTTCGATAGGAAACCTGAGGTAGCAATACACAGTTAGTTACCCCGATTTTTTTTTGTCAATGGATTTATGAGTTTGAACAGCGGTATACTACTGTTGCCTTTATTTAGGAAAGAACTTAAAATTGACACTCATTATTTTTAAACACCCTCTTTCCCCTCCTGTCCAACAAAGAAGGCTTTATATGTGTGTTATGCATGTATATACTTATAGAAAGAGAATCTTCCATAGATTTGATCTCTAATGGTCATAAGGGTGAAATATAACCCCCTTTGGGTGTAACCATGGCAACAATCTGCATTTCTTAGATACAAAATATAGCAAAAAAAGGGGGGGGGGGGGTGAACATGTCACAAAAGTCTCCAAAATTTGGTCTAAAGGAAAATTTCAATCAATTACAGTGATACCTTTCCTGAAAAAAAAAATCATATGCATTTCTGCTTGTTTTTCCATCAAATTGAATTGAAAAGATCGAGCGCAAAATCTTTGTTGATAAACACTACAATTATTTATGGACCTATGGACGGTACGGATAGGAAAATACGGACTGTTAATCATATAAATGGCCTATAAAACATGTTAAAAACAATCTCAATGTTCATATAAACCCACTAAGAAGGCTATATTATTCTTCAATTATCTAAAAATCAATTTTATTGTAAATTTCCTGTTTACAAAACTTTGAATTTTTCGAAAACTAAGGATTTTCTTATCCCAGGTATAGATTACCTTAGCCGTATTTGGCACAACTTTTTGGAATTTTGGATCCTCAATGCTCTTCAACTTTGTACTTATTTGGCTTTATAAATATTTTGATATGAGCGTCACTGATGAGTCTTATGTAGACGAAACGCGCGTCTGGCGTACTAAATTATAATCCTGGTACCTTTGATAACTATTTACACCACTGGGCCGATGCCACTGCTGGTGGACGTTTCGTCCCCGAGGGTATCACAAGCCCAGTAGTCAACACTTCGGTGTTGACATGAATATCAATAATGTGGTCATTTTTAAAAATTTCCTGTTTACAAAAATTTGAATTTTTCGAAAACTAAGGATTTTCTTATCCCAGGCATAGATTACCTTAGCCGTATTTGGCACAACTTTTTGGAATTTTGGATCCTCAATGCTCTTCAACTTTGTACTTATTTGGCTTTATAAATATTTTGATATGAGCGTCACTGATAAGTCTTATGTAGACGAAACGCGCGTCTGGCGTTTTAAATTATAATCCTGGTACCTTTGATAACTATTATTGTACAAAAACATTCATATTTAACAAATTCACAGGGGTCATAATGCGAAACTAAACTTCTAACTGTGTATTGCTACCTGACAATCCAGGTCAATAAAGATAGGAAACGAGTTCACCCGCATGAGCGGGTTTCGAACTCACAACCTAAGTATCGACTGTCTAGTGATTACTATAGATTTAAAAAAATATGTGGTATGAGTGACAATGAGATAACTCTCCATCTAAGTCACAACTTGTAAACAGGTAAACTTTTTATCATCATTAATTCTTGAAAGTATTAATATCTGACCTGATCCAATTACTGGTTTGATTTTTGATCTGCTATAAAGCACATTTCAAAACTGAAAAATGTTATGAATAATTTTCAGTTTAATAGTCCATCAAAGGCTTTCAATTGTTAAGGTTTTAGTGTTCTTTTCAAGGCAAATAAATTTAAACGGGAAACTCTCCTGACGTATATTTATAAAGTGTTATTATCATTGACTAGAACTGTGTGGATACCACAGCTGTTACACTGAACTCCTCAGCAGAGGAGTTAAAGTTAAACTCGAATGAAATTGGGTTTAGCTAGCCACAAATCCAGGTTAAACCCAACCATTTTGTTTTTCTAAAAATAACCTGTACCAAGTCAGGAATATCGCAGTTGTTATCTAAAAGTTCATTTCGATGTATGTTGCATTGTCGTTTGTTTTTTGTTGCAGTTCACTGTTTCTGTTTTTATTTTTTTTTCGTCTATAGTTGATGTGTTTTCCTCTTTTTTAGTTTGTAATCCGGATTTGTTTTCTCTCAATCGATTATGATTTTTTAACATAGACTTTATACTAAAGGGACGAAAGATACCAGAGGGACAGTAAAACTCATAAATCGGAAATAAACTGAAAATATACTGTATATATGAATCCCTGACTTCAAATGTTTTGGTTTGAGCGTATCTATTAAAGGTTAGTTAAATAAGCTCTCCGGACGCATAACATCTATAGAAGTTAATTTCAAAGATCACCACATAAAAAATCACCAAAAAAGGGACGAAAGATACCATAGGGACAGTCAAACTCATAATTCGAAAATAAACTGACAAATTCATTGCTAAAAAGGAAAAGGACAAACAGACAAACAGATAGATAATTGTCTACAAGACATAGCATAGAAAACTTAAGACTAGGCAACACGAACCCCACCAAATATCTGGGGTGATCTCAGGTTCTCCGGAAGGGTATAGAGATCCTGCTCAATATGTAGCACCCGTCGTGTACATATATCATCTGTAAAATGGTTATGCCATAACGGTATACCGACTCGTGATGGCGTCAGTAAAATTCACGGAGGGATGATTTCAACTTCACCATTTGAAACTCCTGGGATAATAGCTTCCTTGTGAGCACCAACCCTCTATCAAGGAAGTTATGATAGGAAATACAAGCCCGGGGATATATTTAGAAACATGCAAACATGCGAAAGTGGCATGATTGCGTTGCACGAACTCTTCACGTTAATGTCGTTTCATGTTCTCAGAGGAGAAGATGTTCCTACCCCAAATGTAGAACCTATTATAATACCAGATCGTTTTTACTTCAGGTCAATTCTTTGAAAATGACAACACTACAATGATCAACTGTCGTTAAGTTATATCAGTTTGAAGTGACAGAGTTGTTTCTTAGTAAAAACAAATACGAGATGTTCAAATGAATGATGTATCGTGTGTGTTCGAAATTAATATCCTAAATAGAGGCTTTTTGGTGATTTGTTTATACATTGCTTTAAATTTCTAACATATCACAAGAACAAATCACAAGATTTTTTGGCTTCTGGTGGAACTCATCAATTGTCCTCATTCCCAGAATCTTAAAAATGGCTTTCTTTTTTTTTTTTTTTTATTTCTATGAGTTTTAAGTTAAATCCCAATTGCCCCTTGGCTTATTATGGAACTCATCAAATATGATCATGCCGAAAATTTAAAAAGGCTTTTTTTGCTATTCTTTTTATTTCTGTCTTTAAAATAAAATTGAGAAAAGAAATGGGGAATGTGTCAAAACGACAACAACCCGACCATAGAGTAGACAACAGCCTATTAATCCTTATATTTGCAACTTGACGTTAGGCAAGAGGGACGAAATATACCAGAGGGATAGTCAAACTCATAAATCGAAAATAAACTGACAACGCCATGGCTAAAAAAGAAAAAGACAAACAGACAAACAATAGTACACATGACACAACATAGAAAACTAAAGAATAAGCAACACGAACCCCACCAAAAATTAGGGGTGATCTCAGGTGCTCCGGAAGGGTAAGCAGGTAGTGATCGATCAATAAAACCTCATGTAGCAAAAAGGGATTTCGACATGAGTACAATTGTGTGTTCCTCAAGGTGAAATTTTCATTCTTTCAATATGATGTGAAAGTCAATTATTAAGTTAATAGTTAATTTTTTTGTAACTGAAACCAAAGGAATGATCAAAACTTTTTTTTTGGTTGGTTTATGTTTTTTTTTTAAAGAAGTATTATGTTGAACAACGCATGTTGATCCTTAGTTGTCGATTGATATTTTATGTCATTTGGTTACCATGGTTACTCCTAAATTACCTGTTGTAAATATAAATTGTTTTGATCTTTAAAATTTTGTAGAGTAAGTAACGACAATTTTCATTAAATACATGAAATCAAAATTAAAATTAAAAATGGAATTAGCAAAATAGTGGCATACATCTACGTCAGTGGGTCTGTGGATAATAGTTGTTTTATTGACAATCATTCCATATCTCCTTATGTTTTTACTAGTGATACAAACGGATATTCGAAGTTTTAAGAACACAATACCACTACAAGTAAATAATTGCGAAAAACAAGACGGATTTCAAAAATACCTCCAAAGAAGCTTATTAGAACAGATATTAAAACAAATACATCATGAATTGGATTTTATTGTAGTTTCATTTTTCAGTTAAAACGTTTCTAAACATGAGCTCAGCATATACAAGACTTTTAATCAAACAGCCAGAGCTTTTAATATTGGAAAATCTCTTAATTGTAGAAACATCTGAAGAAGGTTAATTGCATATGAAAATAAATATTTTACCGATATCTTTTCTAGTCTTGATTCAAGTTTTTTTTTCTCTTAAAGTTTATTTCAATATTTGAGTGTGTTTTTAAGAGTTTATTTACTGGTCGCGTCCCATGTAATGCTTTAACACCGGTTTCTTCTCTTTTGTAACCACTACATCAATGTAATTGCAGAAAGACATTGTTTAACAGGTGATTCTCATTACATACTAAAACTATGTTATGTATGAAAGAATACACATATATATAAAATTCATAGGATTCATATAGCTACATTTAGCTTTACAACTGCCGGTCAAATTTCTAACATTATCATCATTACAAAACAAAAAGAATATATTGCTTAAGATAAATGAAGAAAAAAGATCGTATTATTGAATGTTTAAATTTCCTCTAATTATAATCTTTTAAAAACTGTAGACAGTTAAATTTTAATATTTAAAACGCGAGGCTTGCAAAAATTCCCAGCCAGTTTAAAAACCGATGCCGTCTTCAAAGAGACAAGAATAAAATCAAAAACAGAATGGACAAGACAAATAAAATAAGATATAATTGAAAAAAGAAATGATGAACTACCTTTCTTTACACGTCATTTAATACAATGCAATATGATTATTCATCATCCGATTTTGAAAATCATAAGATAATATCTACAATATTGATAGATGCTAACAGCAGCGATTGACGTCATTCTGTTTGCCTAAGCTAATTACACACAATAAGCATCATCTACCGAATTACTTCTTTGTAATGCACTTTGTTTAATTAATGACAACATAGAAGGTATTAGTATATGTTTTAATATTCCGTATTAGTACATAGTCATGCATACAACATGGCATTGATTAGTAATGTCTGACGTCACTGTAACTTTCTCGTTATACGGTGATAAATAGATATTACTTGGTTTGCAACAGTTTGCTCTTTAATCTATGATTCGTAGACTATTAGCTTTGTGAATCAGGGTTACTCAGTGGTTATAAATCAAGGTACAAAACGTTAATTCTTTAGCAATGTCAGTGCTTTTTTATTTCTGAAAATATTGCTTCGGGATATTTAACACCGACGTAATCTATATTTCGACTGATAGAAATGTAACACATGATGTACTGTTGTCAGTAGAACAATCCTTGAGCAATGCAGATCTATGTTTTTTTTTCCTGATGCAACCAATACCACTAGCGATGAATTATTAAATTTAGCCCATAGGGCAAAAGGCACGCACGTTGAGTTGCCGGTTGCGGTTAAAATAACATTCAACCAATCAGTTGTACCTTTAGATTACAGATTTTTAGTTATGTCCTTTTTACTGGGGTTAGAACAAGTAAAACAGTCATAAGTTGTTTCGGAATTTCCGTAATAAGAAAAAGCACTTGCATAGTTGTGCTTAGCAAAATTCATTTACTCAATCTCATTGAATCTTCATTTTCTTAAATATTTATTAGGGAAAAAAAACCAACTAAGTCTTTGATAATTTATCCAACATATCCATTTCAATATATTAAAGAAGTTAATGACGTCAAACTTTGACAAATGATGTGCGTCCGTTGTATTTTTCTGGATTTACTTTCAACTAAAACGCTCTCAACTTTAGCTATGCATGCATACCTAAAGGTTGCATTTCTGTAAATATTGACAATGCAATTACCCATAGGAACTCCTTTTATGGCTAAAACTGTACCACTTTTACTATGAAGTTTTGAAAAAAATCTTATCCTAGAATTGAAAGTTCATATGCATTACAATTGTTTTCAATGGTCAAAATATAGGGCTGTGCGGCATATTTTAAACGTTTATATGCCCTGAACTTTTCAGAGTTTAAATCAACACTAATTGTCTTAACTAATACTACCCCGAATGAAGGGTTACGACAGACTTCAATATAAACAATCTGCACATGTTATTTACTGGTAACATTCCCAAGTTATGTCTCTATGAGATGGAACACAGAGAGCATAACTGGGAACCAGTATGTAAACAAAATTAATTTTCTATGAATATTCTAAATCTCCCCAAAAGAGGCGTGGTTTGAGAAACAGCTGTATTTACAAAGTGCAACCTAAACTTAAACTTTAGGAGCTGAATAGACAGGACATAAACAACATAATAGTCACATCTAAATAGCAAAATACGTAATTTGGAAAGAATATATTAGACTGAATTTCTTATATATCATGTTTTCTGTCACGAAGTGTTGTCCTTTTTCATCATTGGCATTTAAAGCGGGAAGTTTGGCTAGCCATTAAACCAATTTCTTTTTTTCTTAAAATTTCCTCTACTAAGTCGATACACTACACAGTAACTAAAAACTGAGCAACACGAATCCCGTCGAACACAGAGGTTGAACCCATGTGCTCCGACAGGGTTTTAACATTTCCTACTCCACTGGTGTTGATCGTGGCAAGTAAAGATCCGATGATAATTCGTGTTCGATCGATTTCACTATCGACAAAAAGAGGATGCGATTGAGGCTACGACACTTAGAATATGCAAGTAGTCATCTACAGCAAATACTCAGTAACGATGATCTGAATCAAGATTTTAAACTTAAATTTGGAAAAGTTTACAACTTTACCGTTGCGATCCCTTTGTTCAATAAAGCATATAAATAGGACAGTAAGGTCTATAATGATCCTGTTTGGGGTTGTAAGTGCATCATCTTGATAAATTAAATGCCACCCACCCTTTTAACTCAGGTGAAGAACTGTCAAAAATATAAATGGGCGTTGAACGTTTCGAAGTGATCCTCCACTTTGTTATGTGTAAACACAGGCAGTTGTACCTCAAATTCGTGGGCAGTTCATAGTTTTCTCAATATACCCTCGGAATATTGATACAAATAAAAAGCAAAGTACGCAATAAGAAATCGAATCATTTTTTTGCCGTTAAGATCAGTCTCAAACGACCCGAATTGTTAATAACGTCAATTATAGATGTCGAAAATACCAAATTTCCACAGTATATTCAAAACTCGATAGTCGAAGAGGAAATGACAATACCGTTGCAGGAACAAAAGACGATGAATCAACATGTAAATAGCGGGCAATTTGAGTTTAAGGATGATACTAGCTTCTGTTCATTCTTTTCTTTCAATATACTGACTGACAATTAGTATATATAGTTCTTGCGTCTGTTTGTGCTGTTATTCTGTCACGCAGTGGTCTCGCGATATTTTTAAACGTTGTTATAAAGCGGGAGGTTTGGCATGCCATTAAACCAGGTTCAACTCACCATTGTTTTCTTAAAATGTTCTGTACCAAGTCAGAAATATGACAGCTGTTATCAAATATTTGAAAGCACGTTGAAATTATTACACATTTTAAGGTTATAGAATCGACCTTAAAAGAATGTAGAGTGCATTATATATTTATTTTGATCGTAGGAAAAACTGTTAATTCTTATATATATTTTTGTAAAACATAAATAAAAAATAATTACTGATTGTTGTGTGCATAACCTTCAATGGTAGATATTGGAATGCACTCAAATTAACAATTAAAACAACGAGGTAGCAAATTGTAAATATGGAAAATAGTCAGACAAAAAAATCATATACCATCAATATGTCAGTACATCTATCATCCGATATGATTAAATGTAGTAAAAATATCACAAAACTGTAAAACATTCAAATGACGAATAACCGTTGCTTATTAAACTTAGTTTCATATTTTAAAAACTACTGCAATCGTGTGTTTCACGACTATATATCGTGTCTGAATTATGAATTATTCTTCGGTCATTTATCTAAATCTACTATATATAAAAAGGGAACATATACCACTGCGAGATTATTTGCTCTGCAGCAGTGATCATGTTCTGAAAAGATTAAAATAGGAAAGCAATAATATATATCGAAAATAAATGTAATCAGTTTACAAATAAAAAAAATATAATTAAAGAATACCTACGGTGATCGAAATACTGACGTCACATAGATCGCTGAAGTTAATTACCAATAATGTTCGACACAAACAACGCTACATAAAAATGACAAGTCAATTTTTTTTTATTTGATTAACAAGTGATGCGATTTGACCTCAAACGGCCAAGGAAATGCAATTTCGTTAATTTGGTTTCGGTGATTACGTCTTTATATTTGACGTCACTATGTCTTTTGATCACTTCATATTGATCAAATATTGCTGGTCCTTTCACAGCATGTTATCCTTTTATTATTACTCATGCGCATGACGCATATTACTGGCTGTTGTACATTTTTTCATTAGGCTTGGGCAATTGGAAAACAGTGAAACTCTTGAATTTTTTTTATAGTTTCCTTGTCATCAAAAGCCCTCTTAACAGATTATATAGGAAATGAAAGACCTGAAATATCGTATCAACTAAGAGAGAAACACTCCATATACAGTAGCTGTATGTACACAGAAATGGAAAGTCCACAGTGGAAAATTCCCGGATTCTATTACGTTATTTAATTTAGTGATACTTAAATTGAAACTTTCAAAATCCTCTCATCAACAACGATTATCTAGAGGACAAACAATCATTACGATGTTATAACTTTAACTGCTATTGACGATTATCTAAGTACATGTTTTGGGACTAAACGAGTTCTCTTTTATCAGCACTCAATCTATTCACTTTTAATTTGAATATAGGTATCTGATGAATAACCAAAGATATATTTACACTTATCTGAAATACATATCGATGGGATTGTTTTTCTTCTTTTAAATAATATTATAATCGCGCATTTATTACATAACGTTGAGAAAAAATACACTGACGATTTTATATCTTTTTTGTTTGTTTAATGATGACTTAAAATCAGAAATTGGAATAAAGATTCCTTAAAGGTCGCTGATAAAACTTTCGGCTATATAAAAAACGCGTTTTGTGTCGACATCAGCATTGCAAATAGTTATAGAACAATAATATACCATGTTGTAGACAGACATGTGTGGGAGAAGCACGTTGCAATTATTACATGTTTTAGGTAATAGCATCGACCTTTAAAGAATATAGATAGCATTATATATACTTTGATTTCAGGTAACACTATCAATTAGTATATAATTTATTTGTATAACCTCCAGTTACAAATATTTGAAGACTTCAAATCTACAACTAAAACAATACGGTAGGTTTTGCAAAGTAGTGAGTCTGACGTGAAAGGAGTGATATCGTATTGGTCAAGAAAAAGAGGACATATGTTGGACAGGGAGAGAACTTAGTAGCAGGATGCCTAAAGGAGTTGTGCCAATTATTCAACTATAGAAATAAAAAGTTGGTTCAGAAACATTTGGAAAAACTCAACTATATATAATTCGGTAGGTAATTGACAAAGAAAAAAGTAAGGTTTTTTTTTTACAACAAATCCGTCGTCATCTATGAAACTGATATTTTGTAATGGTCAACTGACTCTTGATTACGTCATTTAAATGTTCGAATGGATGACCTCAATTCACTGGAATAAGAAATAAAGGTCTGCAAGGTATATCGTATCAACTGGGCGATATTTACTCTATATGCCGGCGTTGTTGGAATTTGGTTAAAATACCATGTATAATATAAACATGACAAGCATAAATCGAGATGGCCGTATACTAGTATATATTATGGAAGTCATTTGATTAACCTGCTAATCCTTTTGTTCAAGTTACACTTATGAAACTACCTTACCCCCCCCCCCGGCCCTCTCTCTCTCCCTCGAGATAAAAATACAAATAAAGCGATGTACTTTCCTCAAAACCAGATTTTTGAGAAGACAAAGCAATACTTCACCTTATATACTTTCACGTTTCATTATAATCTTTAAAACACATTCTCGAGTTAATGTGTCAAGTTACCTTTGAACCTTTTAAAATTATTACATGTTGACACCAGACATGTTTCCCACATCACATAGCTATAATGTAACTGATACCTCTGAACGTATTTATATGATTAAATGTTGACATTAGATATGTTTCGTACATAACATATCTATAATGTAACTTATACCGAGGTTGAATCTGTAATGATACATTTGTTTCATGGACAAAAGATGCGAGTGGTGTTTTGGCTTATCTAAAAGATGTCATACGTATTATACGCAAGAACAAGAGTTTTCCTTGTTGTCCTTTCTGTATCTTTTCCCTTTTGTACCTTGGTATT
This sequence comes from Mytilus edulis, assembly GCA_019925275.1. NCBI lineage: Eukaryota > Metazoa > Mollusca > Bivalvia > Mytilida > Mytilidae > Mytilus > Mytilus edulis. The sequence continues at coordinate 110,467,372 of CM034352.1, read as the reverse complement.
TTTTTTTCTTTTTCTATCCTTGATATCTTCTTGTTGTCCTTAATTGCCCTTTGGTGACTTTTCCATTTTTTGGCCCTTTGTTGTCTTTTCTATTTTGTTCCCGTTGTATCTTTCCTTTTTGTCCCTTGGTATATTTTCCCTTTTGTCCCTTTGGTATCTTTTCCTTTTTGTCCCTTGGTATATTTTCCTTTTTGTCCCCTTGGCATATTTTCCTTTTTGTCCTCTTAGTATATTTTCCTTTTTATCCCTTGGTATATTTTCTTTTTTCCTCTTGGTATATTTTCTTTTTTGTCCCTAAGTTGGTATATTTTCCTTTTTTTTCTTGGTATATTTTCCTTTTTGTCTTCTTGGCATATTTTCCTTTTTGTCCCCTTGGTATATTTACCTTTTTGTCCCTAAGTTGGTATATTTTCCTTTTTTCTTCTTGGTATATTTTCCTTTTTGTCCCTTGGTATATTTTTCTTTTTGTCCCCTTGGTATATTTACCTTTTTGTCCCTTGGTATATTTTCCTTTTTGTCCCCTTGGTATATTTACCTTTTTGTCCCTTGTATATTTTCCTTTTTCTCCCTTGTATATTTTCCTTTTTTCCTCTTGGTATATTTCCCTTTTTGTCCCCTTGTATATTTTCCTTTTTTCCCTTTGGTATATTTTCCTGTTTGCCCCTTGTATATTTTCCTTTTTTCCCTTTGGTATCTTTTCCTTTTTGTCCCTAAGTTGGTATATTTTTCTTTTTTCCTCTTGGTAATTTTCCTTTTTGTCCCCTTGGCATATTTTCCTTTTTGTCCCCCTGGTATATTTTCCTTTTTGTCCCTTGGTATATTTTCCTTTTTGTCCCCTTGGTATATTTTCCTTTTTGTCCCCTTGTATATTTTACCTTTTTGTCCCCTTGGTATATTTCCCTTTTTCTCCCTTGGTATATTTTCCTTTTTGTCCCTTGGTATATTTTCCTTTTGTCCCTTGGTATATTTTCCTTTTTTCCCTTGGTATATTTTCCTTTTTGTCCCTTGGTATATTTTCATTTTGTCCCTTAGTATATTTCTCTTTTGTCCCTTGGTATATTTTCTTTTTTTTTTCCTTGGTATATTTTCCTTTTTGTCCCTTGGTATATTTTTCCTTTTTGTTTCTCCCTTGGTATATTCTTTTTCCTTATTTTTTGTCCCTTGGTATATTTTCCTTTTTGTCCCTTGGTATATTTTCCTTTGTTTCCTTTGGTATATTTTCCTTTTTGTCCTCTTGGTATATTTTCCTTTTTTTCCTTTGGATATTTTCCTTTTTGTCCCTTGGTATATTTTCCTTTTTGTCCCTTGGTATATTTTCCTTTTTGTCCCTTGGTATTTTCCTTTTTTGTCCCTTGGTATATTTTCCTTTTTCGTCCCTTGGTATATTTTCCTTTTTTGTCCCCTTGGTATATTTTCCTTTTTGTCCCCTTGGTATATTTTCCTTTTTTCCCTTGGTATATTTTCCTTTTGTCCCTTGGTATATTTTCCTTTTTTCCCTTAGTATATTTCCTTTTGTCCCTTGGTATATTTTCCTTTTTTTTTCCCTTGGTATATTTTCCTTTTTGTCCCTTGGTATATTTTCCTTTTTGTCCCCTTGGTATATTTTCCTTTTTGTCCCTTGGTATATTTTCCTTTTTGTCCCTTGGTATATTTTCCTTTGTTTCCCTTGGTATATTTTCCTTTTTGCCCTTGGTATATTTTCCTTTTTTTTCCCCTTGGATATTTTCCTTTTTGTCCCTTGGTATATTTTCCTTTTTGTCCCTTGGTATATTTTCCTTTTTTTCCCTTTGGTACTTTTCCTTTTTGTCCCTTGGTATATTTTCCTTTTTGTCCCTTGGTATATTTTCCTTTTTTCCCCTTGGTATATTTTCCTTTTTGTCCCTTGGTATATTTTCCTTTTGTCCCCTTGGTATATTTTCCTTTTTGTCCCTTGGTATATTTTCCTTTTTGTCCCTTGGTATATTTTCCTTTTTGTCCCCTTGGTATATTTTCCTTTTTTTCCCTTGGTATATTTTCCTTTTTGTCCCTTGGTATATTTTCCTTTTTGTCCCTTGGTATATTTTCCTTTTTGTCCCCTTGGTATATTTTCCTTTTTGTTCCTTGGTATATTTTCCTTTTTTCCTCTTGGTATATTTTCCTTTTTGTCCCTTGGTATATTTCCTTTTTTTTCCCTTTGGTATATTTTCCTTTTTGTCCCTTGGTATATTTTCCTTTGTGTCCTCTTGGTATATTTTCCTTTTTTCCCTTTGGTATATTTTCCTTTTTGACCCTTAGTATATTTTCCTTTTTGTCCTCTTGGTATATTTTCCTTTTTGTCCCCCTGGTATATTTTCCTTTTTGTCCCCCTGGTATATTTTCCTTTTTGTCCCCTTGGTATATTTTCCTTTTTGTCCCCTTGGTATATTTTCCTTTTTGTCCTCTTGGTATATTTTCCTTTTTGTCCCCTTGGTATATTTTCCTTTTTGTCCCCCTGGTATATTTTCCTTTTTGTCCCCCTGGTATATTTTCCTTTTTGTCCCCTTGGTATATTTTTCTATTTGTCCCCCAGGTATATTTTCCTTTTTGTCCTCTTGGTATATTTTCCTTTTTGTCCCCAGGTATATTTCCCTTTTGTCCCCCTGGTATATTTTCCTTTTTGTCCCCTTGTATATTTTCCTTTTTGTCCCCCTGGTATATTTTCCTTTTTAGCCCTTTGGTATCTGCCTCCTCTTTTTATTGACAAGTTTTTACATTTGCTGCACATTAGACATTGGATCGACTATCAATAAGCTGCACATAAAAAAAAATGGAGTACATCAATATTCTAAGTTTGAACTATCCCGCCTTTATCTTAACACCTTGAGGCTATATTTGAAAACCAAAAGATCGTAAAACTCACTTTTATAAGTACAAATGTACGCACTGAGAATTAATCTTACATGTATCATTGAATCAATTCACTGATTACGAAGAAGACTATTGCTGATTAGGGAAATATCAACTGGCAATTGTGTATTTTCATTGAGGATTAAATCTTGACTAGATTATTGTTTCTAATGCATTATTTATATTTAAAGACAGATACGATCTTATAAACAGAAACTTGCAATATTAATCGCAGATTACAATGAAAATATGATATATGAACTGCTTACAATATGAATGCCAATTAGAGAAAGCAGTGATCAATTGATAATAACATCTATTTAAACTCATTTAACCTGGTCTTGTGATTACCGTGATGGAGTGTACTTTGTCTGAATCAACACACCCTTCATTTTTACATCCTTATTAAGGGATGTTATCAGCAATTCTATTAACAGTATCCAGGTGCTTAATAATTAGGATCAGTAAATGTAACAAAACCAGTGTCCTATTATAAGAACGAAAATGTCGTCATGTTAACATCTTCATGAATTGATTATTCGGTTATTGGTTAATAACGACAATTGGTCAACAATGTATAGTGGACCTAAAGGCAAATGATTGGGAGTAAAAGATACAGATATTAGGAAAAGCTAGCAAAGGAGATTGTTTTATCGAAAGATATCAGACGTTTGAGAAGGAAATGAACGGACTGAAATTTCCACTAATGGTCGTCATGAGAATATATATAATGTATACAACTTTTGAAAGAAAGTTTTGATTGCTTTAGAAAAAAGGGCGAGTTTTCGTTCTATAAAAACGAATATAACCTCGCAATATGAGAAAATACCATCCGAAAGTCAATGGTTCCGTTTTGTTAGATTTTGGTTAGATTTGGTATAAGTTTTCGTTTTATTTAAAGCAAATTTTTTACTTTCTGGTTGCTTTTTTGTGTTTTAAAATTTGATTGATTGATTGATTGATCGGTGTTAACTTTACAATTCACTATTTGATATATCTGTGGTTTTCTGTGTTTTTTATTATAAATTTGAATTAAAGTAGATTTTATGTACCAGGTACACATTAATGGGAAAGCAAAACAACGATAAAAATTCCGAAAACAAATCCTATCCGAACCTTTCGCATTGAAAAACACTTGTTTATTATGAACAAGGTATGTTTGCGTTTGCATGTCTTTTGAGTTGATGGAGTTGATATGTCTCATTAAAGTTCATTTCGTTTATACTTTTCTCATAAAGAACAGAATGATGTAAATATAATTTGCAAATTAAATCAACAACAAGAAAAACAATGTTGTATTCAAAAAGGAAGAATGTAACAGAGTTCTAAAACAATCAAAACTAAATAATAAAACATGTTGATAGATATAGATAGTGACGTCATCAGATAAGGTTTTAGATATTCCACATTGGCAATATACTTACATTATTTGTTGAATCTGTATTCACAGATGAAGTAATTTGAAGAGCATCATTCTTAAGAGAAAAATGGAAAGGAAAACAAACATTCTTTTATCGTTTTACACTATTGATTCAAACGTTCTGACGTCAAAGGGTCTCTAGTTAAAACTAGTTATTTCAGAGAAGTCGAGATAGTAATTTAAAGTACGTTAACATCAGTTATTCTCCCATGGGGTTTTCTTATAGTACAACATGTTTTCATTTCCACCACCCAATTGCAATCATTTACATTGATAGCTGATGATTTTATTATCAAGTTATGTCTATATAATTTTTATTATCTCTCTTTCAAACTTTCTATATTATAACAAAATATAAAAATAAAAAAAAAAAAAAAACATTTTTTGTTCAATTGCTAAATACCAGGAAATTATCAAATAGCATGTTAAAATTTTGATGTTAGTCAAAGTACACAATTAATAAAAAAAAAAAAAAAAGAAAAAAAAAAAAGGAGGGGGACAGAATATAGCAGAGGAAGAATCAAAACTCATGAATTGAAGAGATACCGACTAATGATGCCCCCTCTCCCCAGAAAAAAATAGGCTACAAAACACTACGTTAAATCTAAAATAAATTGTAAAAAATAGCAATCTGATGATCAGAAGTTGTAGTTTGTTGATGTTGTTCATAAGTGTTTCTCGTTTCTCGTTTTTTATATAGATTAGACCGTTGGTTTTCCCGTTTGAATGGTTTTACACTAGCCCTTTAAAACTTACTGTTCGTTGTGAGCCAAGGCTCCGTGTTGAAGACCGTACTTTGACCTATACTGGTTTACTTTTATAAATTGTGACTCGGATGGAAAGTTGTCTCATTGGCACCCGAACCACATCTTCCTATATATATATCTATCCTATCGTATAACATTGTATTATGGTAAGGTGAAAACAAATTTAAAATGAATGCACATACTTCCTTAACTTAATACTAGCGGTTATAATTCTTCAATATAAAAACGAAATGTTTCCTGTTTTTATCATAAAGTATTGTTATTAGAATTTTATGATACGTAAATAAGCTGCTTACAGTAGACATAACTTTTGTTGTCAATCTCATTTCTGCTGACTCACGTTCAACATCAAGCTTTTGTAGTCTAGAATCACATTGAAACGTTTGCCGTAGTTCGTTGAGTGAGGAAAAAGATATGATAAATATATTTTTTCATTAAAGTTAACAATGCGTATACTCTGACGTCAAAGACACATTTATGCAGTAGTAGGATATTATATATATACGTTTCAGCCATTCTGATGCAGTTCTGACTAGATAGCTGTACTAAAAATGCGCGTATTATAAATAGTTGATGATAAGGCACATTTAGTTTTCTTTAATTGAATTACAAGACCTTGGGGTAAACGTTTGTTTATATCTGCGCTTAGCTCGTAAACTGATGCTACTATCATGCAATACTTATGTATTAGTAGTTTACTATTCCGATACTTATTCTATACATATACGTACGAACTTGATGTTTTTGTCGGTCAACATAAAGACTTCCAAGGATTGTTAAAAAATCTCGAGATTAAAGCCAATCAAATCTGAAGCGACATGAGCACCCATTATTTATTGAAGAAAACAAAACCAGAAAACACCAAAATAAAACACTTATTTGCAATAGGAGTATTACCATGAGGAAAAAAAAAGTCAATAATCATTTCATGTTTTAATTAACTACCAAGAAACTATATATGTGATGCTTTGATACTGTCGTGATTGTTGACTCTCAAATCTGTGTAAAATTCAATGAATATAATCTGATTTGGAATTTATGTGTAATGTTCAGCAGTAAAACAATTTAAACAAAAATACCATACTTAAAAAAATCTTAATGTAACAAACAATGGAACGAGCGGAAAACAACTGCCATATTCCTGACTTGGTACAGGTATTTTTCTAAGAAAATGGTATGTCAAACATGGTTTTATAGTCAAATAAAAAGCACATATTACCACACTCCCAGGAACATTCAAAAACGGGGAAGCACATAAAAACATAGTTAAGGTGGTACCTAACACTACATGGAGATTACTCTGTAAAATTAGCTAAACGTTTTAATTACACTGTGTTGTTATTGGAATATTAAGCTTCTCAATGGTCAAAATTAGTGTTTGTCAAACTGCTATATAACCAGTGTAATTTTTCTGCTGAAATGGTTGATTCCAATTTTTTGAAATTTTTATATTTTTGTCTAAGGGTCAAAGTAAATACTTTGTCAAAATTTTATGAAAATTAAACGATCCAAATTAATTTTAGGGAAGGTGTTGGGTACCACCTTAAAACCCTTTTAAACGAGTCATTTTAGACACTTGACTTACTTTGTGAACGTAGTGTGTTTTATAGTTATCTTTTTAGAACATTATTCCTTTTCATTTAATGAGTTACAATAACGTATCTTTCATTTCATTACGGAATATATTGATAAAGATACATAGGTCTTTGATTCGCATTTGAGTCAACAAATATAGATATAGATAAAGATATAAATATAAATACTTTAAAATGTGTATTTATTTTAAACAAATAACAGTTGGTGAGTTCCCACTGCATGCTGTATTTAGACATTTATAAATAACCTACCCAGGAATCCTTGGGAGCTATGAACATAACATGAATTGATATAAATATGGTTGACATCAATATATTATCAAATGAGAATCTAATTTTATCTCATATAAGTAGACTATTATTAACTGATATGAAAGCAACCGTATTTAAAAGTAAATAAATTCTACTTTCATGTCACTACGATATATCTGAATCACATATGACCGTCTATATGTATTGTCACATGTCCTACATTTTCATTGAGCGTACGAGAGCTACCATTTGAGATGTTTATGGGGGTTAGGAACTAGGAAATTACTAAAATCGAAAATATTGTCTGGCATTTTTTTACCTAAATTTGTTAAACTGCCTTTTCTCCCAAGTTGCTCATCCTGGTTTTTTTTTGTACTCAAAACTACCGTCCTGTCTTTTTCAAATTACATACTAGTCCCCCATAAAAATCAAATAGTAGCTTCTTAAGAGTAGTTCAAATGATATATACCTATCTTATTGCATTTTGAAAGCCGTTCCGGTCGCAGCACAGTTTTGGACCAGTTCGATGAAGGAATACTGTGATGATGGTATTTGTAGATGCGGTCAAAATGAAATACTGCGTTTACGTACCTCATCTGTTCAAAAACAGCTTGTGAAAAGTTCAAGCACTCGACATTTGACATAGGGTATTCAAGTCAAATTTTTCATATCATATCAAACAAATATGTGTTGCTCGCTTAAGAGAGGGTTATAGTCAGAGCCTTCTAGGGACGAAACACCAGTACTTCAATTTCAAGGTTATCCTTATGCCCAAACTTATATTGTACTGCATTTTCTATGATATTTCATCAAAATCTAATTGTGCAATTACGGTACTCTTCTTTGGAAGACGCAAACATTTTTACCTCTACAGAGTGCCCAAACAAGCTTAAAGATATGCAAACAAACTGAAGTGCGATACTCTAGGGTACCAGCATGGACTGTTGTGGGTTGCTTTAGAGCAATGGGACAGACTATAATGTGTTGCACAAGCAAACGGGTCAAAATAATGTGACCTGTAAGGCCTTTCATAGTTGCAGTTCAAAAACATGCAACGGACAGCGAGTGAACAATTAATTTGAAATAAAAAGTCAAACAATTTGATCAAAATGTCCTGTTATAAATCCATGAAGTAAAAAACGATGACACTTAATCAAAACCAATAACTGGTTTTTAACTGACCTTGGAATAACCTTTATTAGATTTGATGGACAATGTCAAAAACATGTTTATAAAAAGTATATAAATGTACATTAAAGTACATTATTGTGCATACAGACTGGAGATGATCTATGTTCAAGGTCATGAAAATAAATATCTTTTCATTAAACAAATTAACTTCTTTTTCCTTCGACAATGACGTCAATCCGTGTTATTACCATACAGTTATTGGTTATTTCATCCTGGATAAGCATGCTTATATTTTCCGTTCGATACTGTTGAAAATATCAAGTTGCTGTAGTTACTTTTTATCTTTATCCTTAGCACTAATGAAAGTTATTTAAATCTAAAATAAAATTAGAAGAAGAAGAAGCATTGATATGGTCGAGTTAATAAAGGTCAAGCAAATGACAAAAAACACATTAAGTAGAACATGTAAAGTCTTAGCAACAATAATCCCACATATATATACTCAGTTGCTAAGAGTAAGTAAGCAGTTGTACTGCACGAGTTGCATCCGTAATATTATACTTCTTTGAAACAAAATAAACCTTATTGAATAACATATATTGATGATCAAGCATGATGTAGAACTGAGAATTGAAACGTGGAATTTGACAAAGAGACAAAAACCCGACCAAAGAAGAAAAACAGCTCGTGAACACCAATGGATCTTCAACAAATAGGGAAAATCCCGCAATCAGAGGCTGATTTGAGCTGGCTCATAAACAATAATGAATCATAATTCAGCAAAATGGACGCCACACTAAACTCAGGAACATATAACTGAATCAAAATAATATATTGTCTATAAAGAAAATTCCAAAGATTTAGAATAAATTTGGAACCTGCTATAAGGCGATGCGGTTTTAAATATTATCCATACATTGTGTGGTACGGAAACTAATCAAATTAGGTTATTTTTGCACATATTACACAGAACAGAACGATTTTCTTCGTTAACCTTCAAAGTTGGAACAAAAAGAAAGAATTTGAAAGGAAATTCTGAGTATAATAATGATAATATAAACAGTCATAGAAATTAATTGGTTACAAAAAAAAAACCCGCGAAAACAATAAAGTCCGAAATAGAATTAGTCAAGTTTCCCAGCTTAACTCGAGGACATCGGAATCAAACTATTATTAAAACACTATGAAATATATATATATATTTATCCTTATCTTTAACTATGAAACTTTCTGATAAAAAATACGAGTTAAGACCTTTACCATTCACACTTCTCATTTCATATTTTAAAAATGATTATTATAGATATTCCAGACCATTAGATGATTAAAACTCATCAAATATACCAGGTTTATAACTTTGTACGCCAGACACACTCTCCATCAGACTCATAAGTGGAGTTCGAATCAAAACAGTTTGAAGGCAAATCAAATACCAAATTATAAAGAGGATTAAAAATGAAAAATTCCAATAGGTTGTTCCAAATACAACTATGTCAATATATACCTGCTGTTATAAACACGTTAGTGTTTTACGCAAAGGCACATTTTCTAAACATAGATTTACAGAAAATTAACATATCTATTATTTTTTATTTTAGCACAAAAGTGCTGACAACCTGGCTAATGATACCATATAACTACCATATATTAAAAGGAAAATAAAATTGAGAAAGGAAATGGGGAATTTGTCAAAGCGACAACAACCCGACCATAGAGCAGACAACAGCCGAAGGCCACCAATTGGTCTTCAATGTAGCGAGAATTCCCGCACCCGTAGGTGTCCTTCAGTTGGCCCCTAAAAATATGTATACTAGTACAGTGATAATGGATGTCATACTAAACCTCGAATTATTCTTGTTATTGATTTTGTTGATTAAAAACAAACTTTAATTAAAAATGACTCGTGAGTTCAGAGACATGTGATTAAATATATACATATCAGATACGGGTACATTACAAAGCAAAAACAAGATATTTCTGTAATCATATGATGATACCCTACATAAGGTTGTTTACAACACACTTCAGTATCCTACAGTAATCTCATCCGGCAATGGATATGTTGCATACTAATGTTGTGTTAAGTGCATGGTTGTTGTGTTCGTTATTTTTGCAGAATAGTGCCCAATCGACAGTCACACCCAACCATCCTGACCTACACGGAGAATATCTAGCAATAAAGAAGCAACAGCATGAAACCCTCAAGTTACTTACGTCATTACAGCAGACCGTAACAGCATTACAGACTCAGGTGAAGGCAGTTTCTGTCAAAACATTCATCCTCGATTCGAACGAACGTGTGCGTACTAATGCCATAGACGTGTTATATAATAAAACATTCGAAACCGAAAAAGTTTTGACGAGCCTTGAGGTTCAGACACAGCAGTTGAAAGAACAACTTGAACTCAACCGAAATGAGACGAGTGCCCATGAGGCAACTTTACAAGAGATCACCCGTACGGGAATTGTGACTCATGAGACACTAAATAAACAAATAGCATTGAGTCGGGAAAGAGGTTTGTAGTTTCATATTATATTTCCCTGATTTTGATATTTTGACATCTTCTCTAGGATACGTTACAAAGTTTTAGCCCAAATTTTACACAAATCAATCATAACGTGTGTTTTCCCTTATAAGGAAACAGTCCGAAAACAGATATATCTCGAAGATAGATATCAGGATTCAAATTTTGAAAGTCAGACGCGTGTTCCTTCTACAAAAGACTCGTTATTGACGCTCGAATGGAAAATGTGAAAAAATTACAACAACAAAAAGTAAAGTACGAAGAGCATTGATGACCCAAAATTCCAAAATATTTGGCCAATAAGTGAAAGCTCAGATCTTTTTTTTCATAGGATTTGATGTTGATGGTGGTACTTTGCTATAATAATCAATATTTGATCAGGACGCATGTCCATTTAGAGCTTGACGTTTGGTAAAGAAATTTGTTTGAGGTGTATAAAGTATACTGATTTGTATTTCTTTGTCGAAACTTTTGTTTTCACCACTACAAAACTCTGTTATACTTATGAATTATCTTTTATCATTTCAGTGGCAGTAACAATGTGTGTTGCTATTGATGGTGATAGACATAGCCGACAGATAATCAAGTTTGATGAGATACGATTTCACATTGGAATAATAAATTTTTCTGCGTAAGATCTTCTGGAGTTTTCACAACTGAAAAACCTGGTTTATATCACATATCTGCGGTGATCAATGGACGAAAAGCCAATGCACAATTTTCTATTCATGTAAACGGAAATACTTTATCTACTCTGCGCATGTCAAGTGATGAATTTATTGCGACAGGCACTTCCGTAGTTGTGGCTGAATTGCAGATTGGTGATGTCATATCAGTTACTGCTGATAATACATTCCAAGTATACACCCATTGGTCTTGTATGACAATTGTAAAAATCGATTAAAAATTTGATTAAAAGCAAACATACATCTTGACTCATAGTTATGTTTACTCAAAATTGAAAAAAAAAACCAGCAAGATATAACATAATCATGTATATAAGAATGAACTTTTGTATAGTTCATATATCAGAATGAAATAATATGCCAACTTTTAGAATAAGTGGACAGTAAAAAGAAACCAACGCATTTCTTTATTATTAAGATGATGGTACAATTAACTAACTACATTTGTGACCACCACATACTCACAAGAAATTGCATTGATTATCTAATAATTAGAATTTATGTTTTTAAAATTATCTCTTGCATTTTCATGACCTATATGAGTTGATAGATGTAATTAAAGGAATAGTATCTACAGAAATGATAATTACTATTGCACCCGATAGGTGTGCATGCAGGCTTTTCAAAAATAAATCACATAAGGTCAACACTAGTTTTTGGCGGTGTAAATACATTTTTAGTTCTCTGTGAAGAGTTTGTGGATTTGTTCGTCTTTCGTCGTTTTTGTCCTTGACATTGTCAGTTTTACTTCGACCTCTGAATTTAGAATGTCCCCTTGTCATTATCTACCTGTTTGTAAGATCGAACAACCCCAAATTCATTTATTTCAGTAAGTGGGTACAAACAATTGTTTTGAATAGTATCTATTGTGTACCGATATTAGACTGTCGGCAATACATGTTTACTGGAAAACCCTCGAAAATGTTATTGATTTGTTGGTGGTTTTTTTTTTTGAATTTTGAGTCCTCAATACTCTTCAACTTTATACTTGTTGGCTTTCTTACTATATTGATTTGGGCGTCATTGATGAGTCTTATGAACCGGTACCTTTGATTACTATTTAAACCACAGTGTCGATGGCACTGCTGGTGGACGTTTCGTGCCCACCAGCACAGTAGTCATCACTTCGGTGTTGACATGACTATCAATTTTAAGGTCCTTTATAAAAATTTACTGTTTGCAAAAGTATGAATTATTTAAGATAATTAGGATTTTCTTACACCAGGCTTAGATGACCTTAGCCGTATTAAGCACAAACTTTTTGAATTTTGGATCCTCAATGTCTACAATTTATGTTTGGCTTTCTAACTATTTTGATCTGAGCGTCACTGATGAGACTTATGTAGACGAAACGCTCGTCTGGCGTATCAAATTATTAGCCTGGTACCTTTGATAACTGTTTGACTTCTGCTGCATCATGACAAGAAGCTATATCGCGGCTTAGATCATATATGCATGATATTAATCCCCTTAAATTGTATCAAATGGAATAAGCATGCTTCTAAATTTCATATGAACCTTAAAAGGGACAAGGACAAATGTATGAGAAAATCATATGAAAACAGCTACAATATTTCAAGTGTCCACTTAGTGAACTTGACATTTAAAAGTGACAAAAATATATTGATTGGAAAATATTGTTTTTGTTAAAAAAAAAACCCGTACAAATGCCAAGATCAAGGCAGATCCTTAATAGGTGAATTACGAAGTTAATGTTTCATAATATAAAGATAAGGAGGTACTTTATATCTAAAATGTTTGAAACACATCATAAAAAAACTTATTTGGGTAAACTTTAAGTGTTATATCTATTAATAAATTCAAATCGAGCTCAAAAGGATTATTAATCTATTTAAAATTGTAATTTCTTATGAAAAACCATATTGTTTTTATTTGGTGGGTAAATTTTAGACTTTCGAAATCAGATGACTTATGTCTTATTCGGTTAAAATATTTTAATTAAGGAATGTTTAAGCGTATTACAGAAGCAATTTTGAAAACCTTACCGCTCCTTTCAATGTCAATTTGTCTCCTTTGACATATATGAATTTTCTTCTATGTAAACTACATTATCACACAATTCATAAAAAGATTAAAAGAAATTTTTCTTAAACAAAATAATTTTTTGATAAATCTGGATGGAATTGCATTTGTATCAGTCGTTATAATTTCGAATTCCATTATAAAAACAAATTAAAAATACACAAATTCTTTATCTTTTCTGTATCAAAACTATGCACAAGACTGTAAATTACTGGTTATCTCCATTGAAGTTCAGCTTTTCATTTAAGAATGTAACATGACATGAAACCATATCTGCTTTCGGAAATGATTAGCGATCTCTGTTACGCTATGCTATGATTGATTATCAGTTTTGTTATTGCTTGTGTTTTGGTTCAAATCATCAATTTAGAGTTAAGTGATTTCTTGTACTGATTTTCTGGTATGTACCTTTTTGTTAGTCTGTTGATCTAGATAAAGGATTGAGATCTATACTAGTTCAACATCTTCAACCCTGTGATTCCATTTATTTGCCTATCCATAATCAGTGGTTGTCTTACGTCAAATCATTATGCTTTTTTGTTAACTGGTAGATACTATGGTATTGGCAGTTATTTCTATGCCCCACCTACGATAGTAAAGGGGCATTATGTTTTCTGGTCTGTGCGTCCGTTTTTCCGTCCGTTCGTTCGTCCGTCCGTCTGTCCCGCTTCAGGTTAAAGATTTTGGTCAAGGTAGTTTTTGATGAAGTTGAAGTCCTATCAACATGAAACTTAGTACACATGTTCCTTATGATATGATCTTTCTAATTTTAATGCCAAATTAGATTTTTAACCTCAATTTTACGGTCCACTGAACATAGAAAATGAAAGTGCGAGTTTCAGATTAAAGTTTTTGGTCAAAGTAGTTTTTGATGAAGTTGAAGTCCAATCAACTTGAAACTTAGTACACAAGTTCCCTATGGTATGATCTTTCTTATTTTAATGCCAAATTAGATTTCTTACCCAATTTCACTGTCCAATGAACATGTAAAATGATAGTGCGAGTGGGGCATCCGTGTACTTTGGACACATTCTTGTTTTTTTTTTTTATAGTTTTTTTTTTAATCTAGGCATTACTTTTCAAAAAATTCTATTCTACCTTTGTTTTTTTTGTGGATCTGGTGTTCATAATAGGGAACACAAATATTTCTGTTAATTAAAGTGCCTATAAACAATGCAAATCAGTATTGTACAAGTCGAACTTGATCAAGGTGCTTGGAACATAGTTAGTTTAGTTTCAGCAAGCCGTTAAGCATTATTGCCAATCATTCTACAACCTCCTCATAGTAACTTTAACCGTTAATGTATATTACTCAGACACAGTCAAAACTTGCTTACAAAAAAGCGAGGGAACCGCAACCTTACTTAATTCTAACTTTTTAATCTATTCATGCTGTGTATTAATAAAAGTGACTGCAACATTCTTTTTTTTAAGGATTAAAAGGAAAGTTACGTATATAACTGTGTTTAAACATGTTAAACAGGGAAAGCGATCAACAAATGTTATTCTTTATCATCATTGTCTAAAAGCACACCCTTTCAGATATCTATAGCAATAAGAAAAAATGATTTGATTTGCAACAAAATGTCATGAATGCATTTAGCATTTTCTGCTTTTCTACTCGTGTACATTAAAACTATTAGCAAAATTCAATTTAAACTGATCTTTTGAGCAAATTAAGCAATTTATTATTTGATTAAATGTTTTGCACTACTAATATGGCATACTGCTAGCAGTGCACTAATGTTGCTGACATATATCATATAAAGCGACATATATATGACATATATCATATAAAGCTGACATATAAAGCGAGTTGATTTCAATCTGAATGAGACAGCTATCCATGCGGACACATTACTGGAAGTAGCCTTATCTCCTTTTATTATGATTCTGGGCTGTTGTTCTACTACATGTTAAAAGAATTAAAACCGTAAAATAAATATATACTTCTTTATTTTATCTCTATCAGTGACATTTGCACATGACTTGATCTGAACAAACATCAACAGATACATTACAAGGCAAAATATTTATTTATTTAGTAAACATATAATAATTTCTAAAATATGACTATATATAGAAAACTCGTATATCAGTTATCTCATTAGACGATTTTCTAAGGAGAAAGCAACATTTCAATATGTTTCTTTTAAAGTCCTTGATGTTTGCGTTACTTAGCTTGGCTAGTTCTCAAATGGTAGCCAATCACAATCAGCATGTCACACAAACGGAATTTTTAGCGTTAAAAAAACAGCAGAAGGAAACATTTGAAATGCTGACATCGATACAACAGACCGTAAAAACATTAGAAGCTCAGGTTAAAGCGGTTGGTGCCAAAACATTTATACTGGATTCAAACGAACGCGTACGAACCAATGCTGTTGGCGTTTTATATAACAAAACTTTGGAAACACAAACAGTATTAAATAGACTTGAAGCTCAAACAAACCGATTGAATGAGCGAGTTGATTTCAATCTGAATGAGACAGCTATCCATGCGGACACATTACTGGAAGTAGCCCGCAAGGAAACTGAGACTCGTGACATATTAGATAAAAATTGGCCTTGAGTCAGGAAAAAGGTTTGTAATAAATAGTAGTCAAGTTTAATAGTTCAAAACATTTCTTGCTTTATTGGTAGTCTATATTGAGTGTGTATAGATTACGTGGTCACATGTAGCAAAACTGTTTATTATGCAGATAACTAATGGTGATATGAATAGAAAGAGATTGAATTGTTGGTTGTTATTTAGTAAATTGTATAGGGAGAAAACAATATTTTTAATAAACAAATCAAAAAACCTTTATCTTTTTTATATCTTATAATCCTTCAGGATGATCACATCTGATAATGTCGATTATTAAATAGTTTTTGTATACTGCTCGCTTAAGGACAGATGTACAGACTCTACTGGTAAATGAATATTGGTCCTCTCGACTAAGCAGATTGCATACATACCAATTTATGTCCGTTTCCTGGCCAGCTTAGGTAGACACAATGCAGTCTGTCGTATCAAATTACTTTACCGAAAAAAAAAGACTGAAACAAAAACAACCCCAAAACTTTTGAATTTTTTTTTAACAATTGTAAAAAGTCTAGGAAACCCAAAGAATCCCGAACTGGCATTAAAAACAAAGAAAAATAAATCAATGTACACAATGTCTTAAATTTACGTGCCTTTCACTCAAGTAGTTCATTTGAGGAGGTAATTTTCCCTAATTGTTACTAACATATTTACTGTAACATACTGTCTATTTATTCTTTTTGACTTTGAAAGTGTCAGTTTTTATAACTTCTTTCCTATTTTTCAGTGGCAGTAACAGCATGTGTTTCTGTGGATGGTGATCGTCATAGTGGTCAGACAATCAAGTTTGATGAGATTCGTTCACACACAGGAATACTAAACCTATCAGCAATACGGTCGTCTGGTGTTTTTACTGCAGAAAACCTGGATTATATCATATAACTGTGGTAATCAACGGCAGAAAATCAAACGCCCAATTTTCTATTCATATCAATGGAAATTCATTATCCACCTTGCGCATGTCTAGTGATGAAACAATCGCGAGTGGTACTTCCGTTGTGGCGGTTGAGTTGCAAAACTGGCGACATAGTAGCAGTAGCTGCTGATTCTACGTTTCAAGTATATTTTCACTGGTCCTGCCTTACAGTCGTGAAAATCAATTAACTTTAGTATAATTTTTACATTAAAAATGTCAATAATCAATATAGTCTTATTTAATTACGTCAGTGATGTTTATTTGAACCAATAGAATCATAACTACCAAATTAAATTGCGATAGTTGATCGGTGTTCCCCTAAACCTGTAATAGGCTTCTACTAATTTTGGTACAAATTTGATCTTGTGCAACGTTTGAAAATTCTGAAATGAAAGTTGTGCTGATTACAGATGTTTCAAAATGTTTAAACTGAAGTTAGAGATGAATTCATTAAATTTAATTACGTTATACCTTCACACACTGTTTATATAGTGCATTTACTGTTTGTTATAGCATGAAATGATTTTATAACTTAAATACCCTACATGAACTCCTGAGATCACACTCGGTTTGTAGGGCTCAGTTTTTAGTTTTCTACGTTGTGCCCCGTGGAGTATTGTCTGTCTTTTGATTGTTTCTCTTTTAAGCCTATAGAAGATAAAAAGAAACTGCAAGTTACAGAAAATATCTGTATGCCAAGATAACAAAAAGTCAATATGGTCAACTGAATCTTTATTGGAACATTGCCCTTGCGGAATCGATAGTAGAGCAACTTTAAGTGACGAAACAGATATCTATAGAACAAGACAAACAAGATGAACATAGGTGAAATGTTCATTATGCTTCTTGTACAAATATTGCCTTTGAAAGATGATTTTTACGCATTTTGTCTCCTATGGAGACTATGAAAGAAAGAGGGAAACTGTACATGATGCATAAAAAGTTCTAAACAATTCGTGCGTCCAAAACGTTTTTATGAATTTACATTCACCGAGAACGCTCAAACCTATATATTTGAATGCAAAGGATAAATATTTATGTGGAACGTTAATTAGATATGGTACCTAGAAGAATGAACCAATTCAACTAAGGTTGCCTGAGGGACCAGGAACATAATATAAAAAAGAAGATGTGGTATGATTGCCAATGAGACAACTCTCCTGAAAAGACAAAATGACACAAAAAATAACAACTATAGGTCACCATTCGGCCTTCAACAATGAGCGAAGCCCATTCGGCATACTATGCTATAAAAGGCCCAGAAATAAGTCTCTTTAAAATTCCTACTAATCAACGGGGATTTCTAGAAAAAAAATAATAAATCATGTGTACAAGGCAAATACAACTTAGCTGATGATGCCAACAAGGACTAACAGTCAAGCGGCAGTTGAATGGACCTATTGCTAGTAACTGAAAACAACATTTTTTTGTCAAATGCTGTAAATAGAAAAATAAACTGTTAATAGAAGAAGAAAAAAAACAACACATTAGCTGTTTCAGTTTCCATGAAAAACAAATACTCTCTTTGCATAGGATCAATTTTATGCAAAAATGGCAGGTGAGCGATATTTGCTCAATGGAGCCTCTAGTTTGTCCCTTTAAGACTTAAACGAATGCCACCCTTTTTTGCAAAAACAGACCTTGGTTGACTAGTTTGTTATTTGCTTAAATGGCCATTTTTCTTTTCAGTATACTTTCCATGTCACGTAGTGATTAATTATTTCATTCTTATGGACTTTACAGAAATGTGCCATTTCTTGTGATATTTTTCTTCACAACTTGTTTAGTGTTTATTTGTTTATGTTGTGTTTTGTGCACCACTATTGTTTGTTTGTATTCTTTTATCCATTGCGTTGTCAGTTTATTTTAGCTTTATTAGTTGGAATGTCCCTCTGATATCTTTCACCCCTCTTTTATATTATGTTGTTTTACATTTGATGCAAATGAGAGCAAGCGAAATAATCTTCGTCATTTTGTTACAGTTGACGACATTTATGATTCCATATGCGTGAATCTCATAAACATTATTGAGCTAGCATAATTGGAAATTACTTTCCATAAAACAAATTTGCATGATAAAGTTACTAGTTCTGACGTCATTGCAAAGAAACGAAACAACTCAGGGAATTTATGCAGATTCGATCAATTACTTTCTTTGTGATTTTTCAACCGACGTCATTTGTCCAATTTATGTTTTTCTTCTTCTAAATATTGCAATATTATCAATCCTCATAACAATACCTTCTTGTTTTTGTTGAAACATGAGCACTCTATTTCTATTTTGTCTGTTTCCACAAACTGAAATACAAACTTTGCTTTTCCTGTTTAGCTATTTTTAATATCTGTCCTCGGATATGAAAGTTTCTTCATTACATTTTATAAACAACTGTACATTGAATCATGTTTCAAACTATTTGTACAAAGATCATGCAGTTAAGTTATAAATATAGTTGTGAAATATGGTGTAACTTTATGACAGAATAAAAAAAAATCATCAAAACTTTAATGACAATCCGGCGTTTTAAAGCATGTTTGTATAAAACCAATGAGTTTTAAACCAGTCAATATTCATACATGACCATTTACGTATAAAACGTTCCTCTGATTACTAAGGAGGATGATATACTTCAATTTTTGGCGGGGTTCGTGTTGCTTAGTATTTAGTTTTCTATGTTGTGTCGTGTGTACTATAATTTGTCTGTTTGTCCTTTTCTTTTTTGCCATGGCGTTGTCAATTTATTTTCGATCTATGAGTTTGGATGTCCCTTTGGTATCTTTAGCCCCTCTTTTTACATTTAAAGTTTCTCTGCATACCAATTTTATTGCACCAGATGTGCATCTCAACTTTTAATGTATCTTCACTGGTGCTAAAAACAAACTGAAAATCACTGAGAGTCTATACAACTTTGACCAGTCGAGGGCTTTAAAACAACAGTTGAATCTCGAACCAAATAAAGATTAACCGCTATAAAGTATGAACAGCTACATCGTATTTGTACTTTTTCTGAATATTACAATACATAAAGGTATCATATCGATTAACCTTTATACAGTAAATACAAAATGTTTGCAATGCCAAATACCGGTCTAAAACATTTAAGGAGATCAAAACAACTTAAGTATTTGGCTTGTCATAATATGAAATCTTATTGAAAAAGATGATAGATAAGCACATAATAAAATTTGCAGATTATATAATTGACCTTCTAGTAAACTAAAGTGAATTATAAACAATAACATTATGCCATAAAGGTGATCCCTCCATGTGTTATAACACTGCTGTGTTTATACCTCATGGCATACAATAATTTTAGAGTAAACAACTTTTATATTTGGTTAACGACATTTATCGACTATACAAAGTAGAATCAAGAAAAAGGTCAACGTTTTAAAAATCTAGGTTTTAAAAGCAATAATCAGATAAGAAAGAACAAACTCATTCCAGCTTGAAAACGAGGCATAGTTAAATAGACGGGTCAATGTACATTCCATAAAATTCATGTAAAGCTGTTGCAGTTTTGCTAGTATGCGATACAAAATATCTATAATATGGATGATGTAATAGATTTCTTGCAAAGCTGTAATCTTATAATAAAAGGTTTTAGTATTTTACTCAATCGGAAGCAACAGTACTTGGCTGATGTTTTTTAATCTCATCAGCCTTTTAAAATACGGAAATCCAGATAAAATAGAAGTTGAGGGAATTGCATAAATTGAACCCCAATTAGATGGCGACTGTGTTCATTGACAGCTTATTCGAGCTCGATCCAGTAATTCCAATACGGAAAATGATAAAATCGATAGATGTACAGATTATACGACTGTAAGCGGGAGGTTTGGCTAACAACAGAACAACCCTAACCATTTTTTTCTTAAAAGGTTCTGTACCAAGTCAGGAAAATCGCAGTTGTTATCTTATGGTTCGTTTCTGTGTGTGTCGTTTGTTTTTGTTGCACTTTAGTGTTCTGTTGTTTTGTTGTTTCCCTCTGATTCCATTAAAGTTTGCATTTTAGAATTTTTTTATCAAAGCACCAATAATCCAACATTAGGTACACCGTTTCGCAGACAAAAAGAAGAGTACTGGATCAGAGAATTAGGTACACCTTATGGATGTAACGATGAAATAGATACTGTAGGTAACTTGAGTAGTCCTATCTGTAGTTCAGTGAATGTAATGGATTTATTCAACAGGTTTCGTCGTCGGCCGAGGAGCCATGGACATCGTCGCTATAATCCACCTGATATGCATGATGTTTCTATAGATGGCCTTGACGAACATATCAATAAACCTCTTGGAATTCTTTACCACCTGATTGAGCCTGTTCACATTTCCCATTTCTTGTATAATCCTGCTGGCCATTTAATTTCCGGAGACCTAAACATAGTCAATAACTACAAGTTGGGACAACTTTTGTCCAAGGGTCCGAAATACAGAGAGCCACAGCCAATCAATTTGAAGCAGAACTTCAAACTACTAATGGATTCTGTTCTGGGTTATAAAAAAGACTGGTCAAAAAGAGAAAAGGTTGAGGATGACACTCTTTCGGAGTGGGTAGAATCAGTGAGGTCATTGATTCAGATAAGACTAAGCTCCTTTCATCTTTAAAGACCCTCAGGTCATAGAGGAGTTGTCTTGAATTCATGACATATATGTTGTCGTTCCAGCTGACAAAGCCTCAAACAATATTGTATTTGTTTGCAAGAAACACTACATTGACTGCCTGATTAAGGAACTCACGATAAATGACACACTTGGAAATCCTACATATACATTTACGAAGAGGGAGATCCTGGAAAACCACAAATCGGTTCTAACCTCCTTTTGTATTAATTCAAAGAATGAAGACCAGGATCTTCCATCCTTATATAAACTCATCATAGATACCAGGACTTATTTTGTATATACGCCAGACTCGCGTTTCGTCTACAAAAGACTCGTCAGTGACGCTCGAATCCAAAAAAATTAAAAAGGCCAAATAAAGTACGAAGTTGAAGAGCATTGAGGACCAAAATTCCTAAAAGTTTAGCCAAATACAGCTAATATAATATATGCCTGAGGTAGAAAAGCCTTAGTTTTTCACAAATTTAAAATTTTGTAACCAGTTTAATTTATAAATTTAACCATATCAATGATAATTTATGTCAGCACAAAAAAAGTGCTGACTACTGGGCTGGGGATACCCTCGGGAAAATAAATCTCCACCAGCAGTGGCATCGACCCAGTGGTGGTAAAAAAACTCATCATAGATACCAGGACTTAATTTTGTATATATTGGATTCCTAATCTTCACAAGAATCCTTATAAGGAAAGGTATATTGCAGGTTTTTCAAAGTATCACAATAAATAAAGGCAACAGTAGTATACCGCTGTTCAAAATTCATAAATCGATAGAGAAAAAAAAACAAATCCGGGTTTCAAACTAAAACTGAGGGAAACGTATCAAATATAACAGAGCTACGACACAACAGAGACAAAACACCGAAATGAAACCCCTTTCCAAAGTTCTCACTGCCATAATCACTCATTCAAAGAAGGGTTTCAGAAATATTCCGAAACGGCATTTTCAAGAAGTGGTGTTAATCAGATGTGGTTACTGAAAAATTCAAAGAGTTATTGGTGAATTTACAATCTAAATTATTAAAACATTGTACCAACATTAAAACCTTTGATTTTTCAACTCTTTATACCACTATTCCACATACTAAACCTAAAGCTCGACTGAAAGAACTCGTCAGCTTATGTTTCTTTAACAAAAAGACACTAGACATTTTTAATATCTAGTTTTGGGCAGGAATTCAGCTTACTTTGTAAAAAAATAATACAGAGTCAAGGACAAAATACACCTAAGAGGATATCACTAATAACATATTTGTTGAACTTGGATGTTTGGTCTCCAAACAGACTATTGGAATCCCAATGGGTACCAATTGCGCTCCTCTACTTGCAGATTTGTTTTTGTATTCCAATGTAGCAGAATTTATCCAAGGGCTTGTACAGAAAGGAGAAAAGAAATTAGCCAAGTCTTTTAATTTCACCTTTCGGAATATTGATGATGTACTGTCTCTTAATAATAATAGATTCAGTGATCACTTACATTTAATATATCCAAGTGAACTTGAAATTAAAGATACTACCGACACAGACAAATTTGCTTCATATTTAGACCTTTGTCTTGAAATGACTACTGAAGGTAGGTTGAATACCAAAGTATATGGAGTATATGTGTCTCAATTGATACGTTACTCTAGAGCTAGCTCAAAGTACGTTGATTTTGTTGAACGAGGAATACTGCTTTCTCAAAAGCTGCTAAGACAGGGCTATGAATCAATCAAATTAAGGTCATCACCCAAGAAATGTTACGGTCGCCATCATGAGCTGATTGGCCATTATGACAAAAATGTGTCAGAAATCATATCTGATATTCTTCCTCAGTCAAAATAACCTTCCATCATTACCGAACTGAACAAAGAAATAACACGACGGGTGTCGTATATGGTGCAGGAAATGCTTACCCTTCCGCAGCATCTGATTTCAGTTTTAGTGGAGTTTCTTATTTAATATTTATAGTTATCAAAAGTACCAGGATTATAATTTAGTATGCCAGACGGGCGTTTCGTCTACATAAGACTCATCAGTAACACTCATATCGAAATATTTATAAAGCCAAACAAGTACAAAGTTGATGAGCATTGAGGATCCCAAATTCCAAAAAGTTGTGCCAGATACGGCTAAGGTAATCTATGCCTGGGATAACTGTTGATGTAAATGTCCTTTGGTTTTGTTAGTCTTT
Organism: Mytilus edulis; assembly: GCA_019925275.1. Classification (NCBI taxonomy): domain Eukaryota; kingdom Metazoa; phylum Mollusca; class Bivalvia; order Mytilida; family Mytilidae; genus Mytilus; species Mytilus edulis. Next base: position 110,443,794 of record CM034352.1, on the reverse strand, counting down.
GTTTACTCCTTGGTTTTGATTGTTATTGTCTTACAGTTGATGTGTTTTCCTCGGTTTAAGTTTGTAAAACGGATTTGTTTTCTCTCAACCTTTGACCTTTGACTTTCAAACATTGGTAAACTACTGTTGCCTTTATTTGGTACATAAAGACTTAAAACAGAGATAATATGTCGCATATAAGTTGAGTCATAGATACGTCTTATTAGTCAACTAATTCACGAATGTAACCATGATTGCTAAGTGACGTGACGGGGGATATGTTTCTGCTGAGGTATGGAAAGAAAACAATGAGAAAGCTGCGTAAAAATGTCTTTTGCCGGATGACGTATAACTTGACGATCAACAGTACATGTTTATTGCTAATTCAATTTCAAATAGAAAAATAAAAAGCACATTTCGTTAATACATCGTAGGATCAGGTGAAAAATTACGTCATTTGTCGTCTGCTTATAACAAAATTACGAAACACAACATGACTAGTTTCCTATTTTTTAATTTCATTTACACTATTAAAAAAGCATAATTGACATTAACTTTCGTTAAACCAATTAGCTAGCAAGGTAGAATTACAAGTTCTGACGTCATTGGCAAGAAACGGCATAACACATGACATTTTATGCACGATTCAACTATTGTTATTTTGAATATACTGACGTCTTTTGTCAATTTGTTATATCCCTTCTCAGCAAGATATTTCAAATTGAAATGTTATTTCAAATATCGCAATAGTATCAATCTTTATAATGATTTTATATATTTTATTATTGATTGTAGATTTACATGAACTAGGATGCATTCAAAACAGTAAGCGCTTACACGGTCAATGCATCAGGCTCATCCTGTGGTCTCCCCTCGATTTGTTTTACATCCATAATTGATATATTCGAAAATGAATAAACTCTATAAAAGAAAGACGAACAATGCCAAAGGCACATTCAAACTCATATTTCGAAAAAAAATGACAATGACATGTCTAAAAATGAAAAAGAATCAACTGACAAACAATAGTACACAAAACAAAGAAAAGAAAAGACCGATTAATAAAGAATCCCACCAAAGTTTGTTTTGGGATGATCTCAGGTGCTCCGGAATGGTAAACATATCCTGCTCCACATATGGTACACGTCGTGTTGCTAAAGTTAGTACAAATCTAGTTATTGATTTCAAGTTCATCACTTGGAATACTCGGTTTATAAGCGTCATTGTGAGCAGCAACTATCTACCACGGAAATCATGATGGGAAACACAAGCCCTGGAATCTTGCAGATATATTCTCCGAATGCGGGAATTTTGCTTCATAGAAATAAAAAGTTAACAATTGGGAAGCTGGAATCATCTCTTTTTGTTGTAAAGTTATGTTTTCTACCGACCCTCATAATCAATTTCTAGAAGTAAGTAAAGATATGAGGCAGAATTAACCGTTTCTGTTGTATCTGTTTTATCTCAAGTTAGATAGATTCGTTCAACATGGTCACAAAATAAGCCATTTATATATAAATACATACAAACGGTAGTGCTAGATGTTTATTAGGTAAACAAGTAAAATAGCTGAATTCTGCCAAGGTCATGCCAACCCTTATATAAGTCTGAACCTGACTTAACAGATCTTAATTGACAACAAGCGAATATTCTGAACAGTTCTAATACTTCTTTTAACAAGTCTGAAAATTAATTGAAATACTGAAAACGACTTAATCATTTAGTGTTTAGTCATTTTGAACCTGTTCAGAAAAAAGTGACTATTCAGATCAAAATTGTTTTACTAGTGATATGTCAGTACGAAAGCACTAGATACTGATCAGCTGGTGATACCTTCGGGTACTAACAGTCCACTATCGGTTGTTTCAACCCAGTGCTAGTAAAGAAAATAAAGCACTATTGATTTCGTGGTCCGAAGTGGTTTTGGGGATTTACCTTCATGAAGATTACTTTACCCAAAACATTTGAAAGACAGGATGAATAAATAAGTAGAAACCCATCAATGTATATATAATTTTTTCATTGGATATGTTAGATTATGTAATTGAAAAGTACAATCACAAAAAAATTGAAAATTCAAAACTGAAAGTCATTAATCAAATAACAAAATCAAAAGATAAAACACCTCAAACGAATGGATAACAATTATCATATTCCTGACTTGGTAGAGGCATTTTCTTATGTAGAAAATTGTGGATTGAACCTAGTTTTATAGCTAGCTAAACCTCTCACTTGTATGACAGTAGCATCAAATTCCATTTTATTGACAACGATGCGTGAACAAAACAGACATAATAGATACAATTGTCAAAATAGGGGTACACCAGCGGGCATGTCATATATAAAATCAGATTTAAGGTGATAAACAGTAAACAATAGGAAGTATTGCGGTAAATATAACCAATTTACGTGTGAAATTTGTTTTATTATAAAGAACAATACAGTGTCATTTAAAGTAACGAGGTAATCTGATTGTTTGTAGTGTACCTTATAATATCAGAAATAATATGTTTATTAAAGTTTAAATTCAAAATAGGTGATATGGGTATGACTTTTACAAATAAATTAAACACCTGGAGTGTTAAATTGTGAAGGATGTGTGTATCAAAAAGAATAGCAACATCCAAAAATCAATACAAAAAATACAAAAAACAGTTTAAAAAAAAGTAATTAAAAAAACCCAGAATAAACAGATTTTCGAGAATCATTTCAGTTATCATTTTAATTTAACTAAGTTTGGTTTTCGTATCAGCACCTTATAAATTAGCTTTAAAGTACTCCTCACCGCAAACAAACGAATAAAAAAGAGACTTTTATGGAGACATGTATTGTAATCAAAAGTATTACATCAATAGCTAAAGTTTTTTTTTAAATTTATCTAAAAACCTTAGATTCAAGTTTTTTCCTGTCTTGTTTAAAACTAATAATTATTATTATGACTAAAACGAGTAACGGGGATTACCAAAAAATACTGTACATAACTCAAATGTACAGTTTGTTTCAATTATGATTTTGTAACGAATACCTTATACTGATACAAACATTGCTCTTGTTTAAGTTATATCTTTTTAATATATAATAATACTAGAGTTTAATTTGAAAACATGCTGAACCTTGATTTCATTTGAAAATTTCAATTGAGAAGAAAATATTTATTTGATTTTCAATTCTATTTCCCATTATTCCAAAGTTATGACTCTTAAAACTGATATATTATTTTAGTATAAAAGTGGCTTTAAACACTTTGTTAATTGTTTCTAACGTTACCTAGTCTATAAACCAAAAAGAACACATAAAAGAATTCACCTATAAATATATTTCATCACGATTTCTATTATTGCAAGCATGATAATCAATCTTTTACAAAATAGAAACCCATTTTATACTACACTTTTTAATATGCCTGTAAAAGTTCTCCTGAAAAGTCAATGCAACCATCAATACGTTTACAAGTCTATTCAATTTAGTTTTGTAAAAGGTTAAGTAATGATACATCGGTGATGACGTAAATGGGACGGAGATTAGCTTCTATTTCAGTATAAAAGTCATCTAATTTTCTACTTAGAGTCTTCAAATAAGGCATAAAACAGCATAAAAGGTACAAAATGGAGAATTGTATCACGTTTGTTATGTTTGTCTTCTTAAGAAAATAAATCATTTCACGACATCATGCATTTTGTAATGACTAATTGCTTTCATTTGAAATCAGTGTAAGGAAATGTATATTAAAAACAAATATTCAATTCAAATTCAAATGTCGGTTAGTAAGTGAAATAAGAAAGATTGTAGCCAGATTATGTTTATCTTTCAATGAAATGACACACAAATAGTGTGAAGTATTTATTTAATTTTGCAATAACAACAATACATGTATCTGTTGAAATATTGAATCGTACAAACAACAAGAGTAAATCATATGAAAACCAAATATATATTGTAGGAGGGAAAACAAATTATGTGCCAAAAAAAAAAAAAGATGGAAGACAAACAATTATGACATTCCACCAAGCACTGCATTAGTTAAAACAAATTGAGAGACATGACCCAAACGAAAAAGAAGTACATTCATGTGCTGTTGAATGCCACACAATTCATGCTGACAAGCCACACTTGTTAAAATATAAACCGAGAAGCTGTATTAGATGTTCAGCTATGTAATGTAAAACGTGCCGATCACTTGTTCAAAAAAGAAATATGAAAGAGGAATAGTGGCTTCGAAGAATACTTGCATTTTATTCCAAATATGTATCACATCAAATACAAATTCCAAACCAGATGAGTTAGATAAAAAAAAAAATTAATAAGAAAACATAATAAAGAAACAGCACATATTTTTTTTCTATTTTAGAATAATGTTTTTTGATATGTGTTTTGTTTTGCTATGTTAGCATTTTTATTCTTACAATTGTTACTTTCGAAAGTTAATACTAGTTTTAAGTATACCTGATGTTGAATTACAAAGCACTAGTATCACAGTGTGTTTAACGCTAACTTTTCAATGACTAATATAAATGTAGGGCAGTTCAATTAATGAATTTTGTTATAAGGTTACATTCATTATTTATACATTATAAACGAGTAATACATATTTGTGATATTTGACTATAAATCATACATATACATTGGAATACTTATTGGCTCTCCCGACAAAACTACATTTCAATTTCATCACCTGAATTATTCTGTTTTGTTGTAAAATATTTGTATGGAATATCATTTAATTTCGATGAGCAAACGTTTTCTTATGAAAAATTTACATTTATATACTTTTTATTAATTTCCGATAATCTATTCACCAGCAATCAATTGATGACGCGGAAGTCAACTCATGATCGTAAGGGCAATTACCTTCTTTATTGTGTTCAACAAAACAGTCTGACGGATTTCAGTTATTCTAACTTTGACGTCATTCTGTAAGGCTTCTGTAAATTCAATATACATTGTTAGCGGCAAAAATACTTATTCATTTCTATTGTTACCGCATTTTTATTACCAATCTGTTATACAAAATAAATATTGACTATCAAATGTAAGATTAAGCTTTAAGCTTTATGATTTACACACAATTGAAAATTTCCGATTAAACGAAAGATTTACTTCCTTTATTTGCTGACATTTTTACGTTTATTCTCAGAAAGTATTAAATATTCGGAAGTATAAGTTACTATTATTTTGATTTAATCACTAATTGGGACGCATAATACAGTAATTTCAAGTTCATGTGTTAGATTTAAAATCAACAAATAATAATGTGAGTCAACGACGGACAAGTGATAATATAAAGTCAGTCAACACATAACATATGATAAACTTTCATTAAAATCGATGTCGACGTATCGACAATAACATTATAAACGCTAGCCATTCAAAATTACGATCCTATCCCCATGATATTCGACTGCTTTTCTAATTTTTTAAATTTGAGAAAATTATCTCTATATATATATTTGAATATTAATATTCTTTAGAATCGCACACCAATAAATTTAATGTAACACATCTCAACGAAGCAAATAATAAATGTTCTCTTTTTAACAAACAAGACTGATGTTTATTTTGTTTTATTGATATGCAATGCTTGAAAGGGTCAAATTCCCCTCTATGACGAATAAATTGTTAATAGCGTAATAAGTTACTAAATAGAGACAATGGTAGAAAGACCAGTGTTAATAAGGTCATGATTGTTCTACGACATCACGATTTTACCAAGGTGAATGAAAGAAAGACCATAAACTATTAAGAAATGTCACGTTTTGGCGCTAAAAGAATATACCTACAAAGAAATGGACAAAAGGTGTATTTTACTTGTAAAAATATTAGAATAGAATTATCAATAGCCATGAAAAATCGAAGTTATTGAGAATTATTTAACATCGTGATATTTTATGCCGTCATTTAGTGTATTGATAATCAATGTTTGCGTGTAAAGTGGTTTTATTTGTTCAAAAGGGTCAATATTGTTCGAAAACTTTTGAGTTAAAAAGTAAGAGACAATAAATAACATCAAAAAGTGTAGCTGATGTATATACAGTATTCATGTCCTAATATTTACCCCAACATAAAAACAAATAAAGGTTTATGTCCAAAATTTGATGAAAGTTTGCAGATTTACGATGTGACGGCTACACTGTGTCTTTCATTTTCAAGCATGAAAATTTGTCTTGTTCACCGAACCATATTTAGAATTCAAGCGAGAACTTGTTTAACTAAGGATTTTATTATCCCGGGAATAGATTACCATAGCCGTATTTGGCACAACTTTTTAGAATTTTGGATCCTCAATGCTCATCAACTTTGTACTTGTTTGGCTTCATAAATATATTGATATGAGCGTCACTGATGAGTCTTATGTAGACGAAACGCGCGTCTAGCGTACTAAATTAAAATCTGGTACCTTTGATAACTATAACTACATATCATGTACTGGAACCCACGGGTTAAACTCAAGTAATTATGTATTACTGGATAAGTTATTAGTGTATAAATGTCCTTGAATTGTAATTACGTTAATCATTTTATCAGTGAAAATGTTATGATCCGTCCATATATTGTATTTACTATATCGTTTTGTTTTATTATTACTTTGTTTTACTTTCACATGCTAGATAATGCAATTTATCACTGTGCCACAATAGATAAATATATATAAATGCATGTCCATCCATAACGAGAAAAACAAAGTGTTTGCTGTTTCAATACCGTTCTTTATTAAAAAAAAAAAGACAATAATGTTTACTACTATTTTTCAATATTCCCCGGAGTTCGGTATTTTTGTGATTTGACTGTTGGTCACATACTGATATAGCTCTTTTTAAACATCCTGAGACTCATTTCACAAAACAATCTCACGATAAAGAATAAAATTAAGTCATACTAATCTAGACATTGACAATGAATTAATGTCAACGCATACAAATGTACTTTGGGTTTCTAGGCTAGTGGTATACTTTTATGAGATCGATAGAGTGCACGAAATGTTCTGCCTTTAAATGACAGTCATATAATATTTTTGAGGAAATTAAAAGTAGGGAAACTGATATTGGTATCAGGTGCTACTGGGTTGAGCATGTCCTACTTAGTTACATATGCCCGGAATAGAAATCATATTGTATCTCATATTTGCTGACTACCACTGAATCAAAAGAGAGGGGCGAAGGATAACAGAGGGACATTCAAATTCATAAATCGAAAATAAACTGTCAACTTCATGGTTAAAAAAAAAGAAAACGACAAACAGACAAACAATAGTACACACAACACAATATAGAAAAAAAACAACAACTAAGCAACACGAACCCCGCCAAAAAATTAGGGTGATCTTAGATATTCCGGAAGGGTAAGCAGATTATGCACCACATGTGGCACCCATCGTGTTGCTCATGTAAGAACAAAACCGATAATATGTCCGGAACACAAGATGTCTGGTCTGTACTTTTACCTAATGGTTCATATTTCTAATTATGACAACCTAACTAGTGTGGATTTGCAGGTTGTGTGAAACACGCTTTCCGGCACATATATCTCGCCCTTGTTACAGTTCATGTTTTGTTTTGTTTTATTTCTTGAATTGAATTTCTTAATCGATTTATTGATGTGAGCATCTGTGAATTACTGCTATTTTTTTTTATTTGATCGTTTGCAAAGGAATTTTGACATATTCTTATTAAAAAGAATGGAGGAAATTGATAAACAAGTTCATACCGTTACGGATGGATATCAATAGTTAATTACATCCTACAGTTCTAAAACTTGAATGTTTGTCAGTATTATGACGTCAATGCATTGACAGCTATGACGTCATTCGTTCTATAACGGTGGTCAAATTGATAAATTTAATTAATATAATATGTTACCGCGACGGTTAAGGTATCGATTATATGTTTACAAAGGCAATAGTTTTAGCCAAAGAAGATTTATAACAAATTCTGCTTTGATTTTAGGATGCTTAAACCTTTTTTAAGGTTTTCATGACAAGGAAATACGTCAGTGACTGAACTAAAAGAGACTTTATCGGGGCTTATACGGTATCTTAGATAATAGATCTTAATTAAAATGTTTACTAAGTTTATAAACATATAATCGTCAATGAATGTTAAAGTAAAACAGGAAGAAACAGCTATTCACCAAGAAAACATACACGATTTGTTTATAGAAGTTACACATGTTATAGTTTAGTATTTCATCACGAGGTGGATATTCTCATTTTTCTGAAAATTAACACAATGTAACAATTTCATATGCCGAGTTTAGCGATTCGTCAATATGTATTACATTATGAATGCAACTTGAATGAAGATAAACATTCTGTAAATTAAAAAAAATAAATCATAATTTTGTATAGGCTCTAAATTTTGTGCAAATTTTAAACTGTTTTTGCTTGACCTGGGAGTTAAATCTTTGGAAATGTAACAAAAAGTAAATTCACAAAAATACTGACCTCCGAGGAAAATTCAATGCGGAAAGTCCCTAATCAAATAGTATAATCGAAAGTTCAAACACATCAATCGAATGGATAACAACTGTCATATTCCTGACTTGGTACAGGCATTTTCTTATGTTACAACCTCGAATGGATATAATAAGGTACCAGTCGTATAATTCAAAACACCTGACGCTCGTTTACATAAGACTCATCAGTGACGCTCAGATCGAAAAAGTTAGAATGCCAAACAAGTTTAAAGTTGAAGAGCACTTATGACCCAAAATTCTAAAATGTTGTGCTAAATACGGCTCAGGTTATCTGTTTCTGGGATAAGAAAATCCTTAGTTTTTCTTATAATTCATACTGTTTTCAACAAATGAGACTTATTAACGAATGTGTACTTGCAATAAACACTTTTACGGCTGTTACATGTGTATCAGGGTGTATTTACACTTTGATGGCACCTGGAAACGGTAGTTGATTGGGTTTGGGTTGATGTTTCTATGCCTATGTAGTAATTTTTGGAATATTAACGGATTGCATTTGAACTAATAGAGATATATAGTGCCATTGTACAAAGGGAGATAATTGTTTACAATGTAACGATATCATTATCAAAAATTTTTAATTCTGAATTTTCTCCACAAGTCTAGGCTGAATATAATTTTGGGAACAGATTTTTCATTTAAATAAAGTTGTTGAACTCATTTAAAGCGATAAAATTTAAAGTGATTTTTCTTTCATAAAAGGATTAAAAAAACATAAGTGCAAAGAAATGTGTTGAAGTAAGGAAACAATAAGCATTTCATTATCCAAAGAAGGATAGATAACCCCATTACCAAAGCAAAAAAAAAAAAAAAAAACCGAAATAACAAACAAGCCAAACAAAACGCTAGTTCACACTTAAAATTAAGAATGAGCAAGATAACTCGCACACAACAAAAAAACAAATAAGAAAAACAAAGAGGAAGAACTAATGTGCTCCAGAACGAAGCTCTGAGAGATCTGGAATCCAATATTAAAGTTTATCATAAAAAGACAAATACGAAGGATAGCACTAAGTTATACACCATTATTAAAAGAAACCAGGATATTTAAAGACGTCCGATCTAGAAAGCCATGCAAAATGAAACGATAATCAAAATATACATTGATTTTCCTTTACAAATTGTGACTTGGATGATGACTTGTCACAGTGGCACTCATGGCGCATCTATCTAATTAAGCTATAGCTAGTTTCACCTGATGAAATGTTTTTTTCTTTAAATTTTGTTATAATACCAATTCAAGATGCTCACTTTGAGAAACATATTAGTAAATAAAGAATTAACGAAAATATTGAACTCAAAGATAAATTCAAAAACAGATTTGCCCATATAACCTGACAAAACCAAACAATATCAACCAACGGAACGTATTGATGGTCGGTTTAACTTAATTTTAAGCTATCTAAACCTCCATCTTGTAAGTGAATATGTAAAAAGTCACGCGGTGTAGCTTCAAACATATATTCTTTTTTTAATTGAAGTGTGAAGTTGGCATGTCAGTAATTTCTAGTATTCCCTTGTTAAAATATGTATCATTGTCTTTTTGCTTAGTTTCTTTTGTTATCTATTGTAACATCCAACTCGGACTTTTCTAAAATTAAGTTTTACTGTGCGTATTGATGTGTGTTTGTTTATTCTACATGGCCTAGAAGCATAAGGGGAGGTTTAGGTTTCCACAAAACAGGTTTAATCCAGCTGCATGTTTGCGCCTGTTTTAAGTCGGAAGCCGCTGGGCTTTGTAATTCTTGTATGGTTTTTAATTTTAGTTCTATTATTTGTTGTAGAGTTTGGGTTGACGCCCATATCCATTTAACTTGTCCATATTTTGTCTATGGGCCAGCTGAAGCCCGACTCCCGGTTTGGCATTTTCTCGCTGTGTTGACGACCCATTGTATACATGTATATCAGTATCTGCTTGAAACCATACAACATCACCAATTTGTAATTATAAGGCTACAACGGAAGTTCCGATATCCACGTGATTGTCACTAGAAATACTCAGCTTTCGGCTGTTTTCTGCTCTTTGGTCGGGATTTTGTCTCTTTGACACATTCCCCTTTTCCATTCTCAATTTCATTATACAAGGATTTTGTCACTCTAACTTTATGACTATATATATAAAAAAAAAAGATGTGGTATGATTGCTAATGAGACAACTCTCCACAAGATACCAAAATTAACAACTATAGGTCACCGTACGGTCTTCAACAATAAGCAAAGCCAATACCGCAAAGTCAGCTATAACCGAAATGACAATGTAAAACTATTCAAACGAGAAACCAGCGGCCTTATATATGTAAAACAAATGGCAATTCTCGATTATTAACTCTAAATTGAATCTACATATATATATTCTTATTTTTAATTGAATTGTTTAAAATGATCAATGAAAGGATGCGAAGCTGGTAAATGAAATTATCAAAGTTTAACAACTGTCATACAAGACCAATGGAAGTATACATGTATATCAGTATCTGCTTGAACCCATACGATATCACCAATTTGTAATTCTAAGGCTACAACGGAAGTTCCGGTATCAACGTGATTGTCACTCGAAATACTCAGTTTGGACACAGAATTTCCATTCATATAAATAGAGAAACTAGAGTGATCCGTAGGAGTATTTATAACGACGGATATATGATATACTCCACCTTTTTCACATGTAAACTTTCCAGTGGTTCTTATTGCAGCCATATCCAGAATCCAAACATGTGATCGCACTTGGTCAAATTTTATCGCGTTGTTATGGTGAACGACCCCATCGACAGAAACACAAGTTGTTATAGCAACTGAAATAAACGAATAATATATATTTTAAACTCAAATCTTTGTCATGCAATATAGAACATGTTATTTGTGAATAATAATTGCAATCACATGGATTTTGTTCTTGCCTAAATACTGTATTTGGCATTCCAAACTACGAGACTTGGTATTGGGTTTCAAAGATTAAATAAGCATGCTTGTATGAGAGGACTACTTGATTATATTGCCTTATTTACTAAAAGAAGTCCTTAAAAAATTAAAATGAAATACGCTCCTGACAAGCACATACAAGAATGTGGAGGTTTTAAACATGATTGTTGATGATTTTTCAATTTCTTTTTTTTTAAGAAAATGAGACTTCTTTCACATTAGGCAAAACCAACTTTTAACTGTTCTAAAAGATGGTATTATGTATTCAAAATTTGATTTAATCTGAAATTCAATATCCATTTAGGTGAAAAACAAAATGAGTCATTATTCGTTATTTGAATAATGAACTATTGTATATTTTCTAATTAATGGTTCAAATAGTGAAAATAAGAAAAGAAGATACCTAAACGAAATCATTTTTTTTTATTACATTGAATAAATAATTGCATTATTGAACTCTGAAAATTGACATAATATGGATTTACTTCACTGGTACCGTATGCAGAGGGAGAAGATACCAAGACGGAAGCAAAAAACCATGAGTAAAGACAATGAGTTGTCTTACAGTTGTTAACCTTCTCCGTCATTCTGTCTCTAGTTTAGAGTTGTCTCATGGGCAAGAATGCCACATCTTTTTATTTTCATGTTTTTAAAACCATGACTTCATTTTCATAAATAAAGACAACAGTAGTATACCGCTGTTCGAAACTCATAAATCGATAGAAAAAAAACCAAATCCGGGTTACAACCTAAAACTGAGGGAAACGCATTAAATATAAGAGGAGAACAACGACACAACAGTAAAATGTAACACACACAGAAACGAACTAAGCATTAGACAACATCTGATGAAAATAACAAATATAACATCAAAACTTGTCAAGGGTCAGCAAGGTAACAATATTGTATGATGTCAGCTAAAGATATTTTTTTCTATTCATTACTTCCATCATTATAACCATACACTACAGAGAATGTATATTGCCTACCTTTTTCATTTGCTTGAGCAACTTTTTGCATGATCCGTTCCTCTGTTACGTTTTGCTTAAACTGATACTCTTTAATTTGTTTACTGAGCGCAATGACTGTTGAATTATGGTTACTTTCGACCAACTCTATCATTTTCCCAATGTCTATAATTGATACATTTGAGCCGTTTGACGCACACTGAGTTTGAAAAATTTCTATAGTCTCATTTTGAATGCGTTGAAGGTTTTTAATCTCTATATTGGTTTGCATTTCGAAGTTCTTAATCATAGTATTTGTCTCCCCAGTTCTGTTATACAGGGTAAAAATGTCACGGTTTCTGGCTTTGTCGTTGGAATCTAAAACGAACACTTTTGCGCCTATAATGTTCACTTGCTGCTGTAAAGCAGGTACATCTTGAGTGTCCGGTGTATTTCTGAGTTCGGGCGGACTGGAAAGTATACCATTCATTTCAAATGTCATGTTAAGCACAGAGGAGAATCTGTGTTCGAGGGCACTATATTTCTTGAGCAATTTTTTGAAACTGGACTGTAATTTTGCATGATTTTTTTCAAGCGCGTAGTACTTCTGAAACCATTTTATCGGCGTACCAGATGGTCCTGTTGACTGAGTGCTATTTATCTTGCCATGTTGTACGCGGGAACTCTCAGGTTGTAAGTGTGACGTCAGCAAGGTAATAACATTGTCAATTTCCTGCTGTTGTTTTTGTTTATATTCAATGAATTCAGCAGCCGTTATATATTTCTGATCTGGAGAATTTGGTCCAACAGGATTACTTTTGTCTACGAGAAAAAATCCATTGGAAAGGGAAGTAAATGCAAAGACAATCCAAATTATCATCCTGCTTGTAGTTTATTGCTGTTGCATTTATTTAAAAGCATATAATCAGCTTGTAAATATGAATGAAAACTAACATATACTATTGTTATCAATAAGGTCACAAGCTATTATGACTGTGACATTTTACTTTATCACATGTTTATTTTCTTGTTTTGTTGTCAGCAATATCACATGAACGGTGATTAACAACGATTTCATCGTTTATACATGTGTACATTTTACATTACAAACGAGGTTCATTGTATTAGGTTACTGTCTCATTAGAATGTACTCAACACATCCATTTATTGATGGTCCTTGGCAGCGTAAATCATAATGTTCACGTGCCTGTAATTATCTATTTTTAAAGTTATCTTAAGTACATGTAATTAAAAGATGTGGTATGAATACCTAGGAGACAACTTTCCATCTCGGAGACCAAATTAAGTTAAATTCAACAAATATTTTTCACCTTGCGTTCATCAATCAGGATTAAAACCCATATCTCAAAGCAAGCTATAAAAACCCCGGCATGACCTATGTTGAATATTCGGCCTAATTATGATAAAACAATGAACAATAAAACAAATAAATAATGTACAGCAACGAACGAGACAACCAATCATTACATGCTTATAAATAATGCCGTTAGTTTTCGCAATTGAATTGTTATCTGTTTTTTTTTTTTAATTTTTAGGTCTCTTATAACCACTTAAACACTTTCGTGCATGCTCGGGCAAAATCAAGCTAGATACAAAGTTAAAAGTACGTACGCTTTTGAAATATTTTCTGTTGAAAAGTAACTTTAACTTAGTTCTTAGTTCTTTAACTAATTTACATGTGACTTACATGTTATGGAAATTTTTGCTTTGACAATAGAAAATCTACTTGAACAATTTTTCAGCAGCTTATCAACCTGGTATGGACAAAACGATGTCTGTGTCCATCAACCTGGTATAGGACAAAACGATGTCTGTGTCCATCAACCTGGTATAGGACAAAACGATGTCTGTGTCCATCAACCTGGTATAGGACAAAACGATGTCTGTGTCCATCAACCTGGTATAGGACAAAACGATGTCTGTGTCCATCAACCTGGTTTAGGACAAAACGATGTCTGTGTCCATCAACCTGGTATAGGACAAAACGATGTCTGTGTCCATAAACCTGGTATAGGACAAAACGATGTCTGTGTCCATCAACCTGGTATAGGACAAAACGATGTCTGTGTCCATCAACCTGGTATAGGACAAAACGATGTCTGTGTCCATAAACCTGGTATAGGACAAAACGATGTCTGTGTCCATAAACCTGGCATAGGACAAAACGATGTCTGTGTCCATCAACTTAATATAGGACAAAACGATGTCTGTGTCCATCAACCTGGTATAGGACAAAACGATGTCTGTGTCCATCAACCTGGTATAGGACAAAACGATGTCTGTGTCCATCAACCTGGTATAGGACAAAACGATGTCTGTGTCCATCAACCTGGTATAGGACAAAACGATGTCTGTGGCCATCAACCTGGTATAGGACAAAACGATGTCTGTGTCCATCAACCTGGTATAGGACAAAACGATGTCTGTGTCCATAAACCTGGTATAGGACAAAACGATGTCTGTGTCCATAAACCTGGTATAGGACAAAACGATGTCTGTGTCCATCAACTTGGTATAGGACAAAACGATGTCTGTGTCCATCAACCTGGTATAGAACAAAACGATGTCTGTGTCCATCAACCTGGTATAGGACAAAACGATGTCTGTGTCCATCAACCTGGTATAGGACAAAACGATGTCTGTGTCCATCAACCTGGTATAGGACAAAACGATGTCTGTGTCCATCAACTTGGTATAGGACAAAACGATGTCTGTGTCCATAAACCTGGTATAGGACAAAACGATGTCTGTGTCCATAAACCTGGTATAGGACAAAACGATGTCTGTGTCCATCAACTTGGTATAGGACAAAACGATGTCTGTGTCCATCAACCTGGTATAGGACAAAACGATGTCTGTGTCCATCAACTTGGTATAGGACAAAACGATGTCTGTGTCCATCAACTTGGTATAGGACAAAACGATGTCTGTGTCCATCAACCTGGTATAGGACAAAACGATGTCTGTGTCATAATATGACATACAATAACTAATATTTGAATACATTTTTACTATGTTCAAAATAGGTTGTTCTATGACAAGGATTTGTACTATGTCTCACTTTACAAATCCTTATTTTGGGAGCTGTTTGATAATAAAAACTGCAGTTACATAATTTGATTTATGTGTCCGTATCTTAAGTGAATGATATTTGCGTCTGGCGTATATACAAAATTTAGTCCTGGTATCTATGATGAGTTTATTTAAAAGATGAAATTTGAAAAACATAACACTATTCATTTCTATAATGTGTAATTCTTTTTTCAGTTCTTATATAATAGAAAAAGAAGAGAAGAATTGTTTATGTTAAATGTTTTATTCTGTACATTTACTGCGTTTTAAGTTTTGTAAACATATTTATGCTGAGGCTGGTTGAGGCGACTGAAGATATCCCATTTTTGATCAGTTTAAGTTGTTCAGTGCTGATAGTTGGACAAAGCGGCATTACTCAGACCTAAATAACAAACTCTTTGTTACAAATCAATACAAATCGAGAAAACAAAGATACACAATGGTAAATTAGATGCCTTTAAAATATTCTGAATTTCTAAAAAGATGAAAATAATTCGTTTTGACCAGTAATATTGGATATTTAATAAGGTATAAAAGAGGGACGAAAGATACCAAAGGGACAGTCAAACTCATAAATCCAAAACAAACTGACAACGCCATGGCTAAAAATGAAAAAGACAAACAAACAACAGCACACACGGCACAACATAGAAAACTAAAGAATAAACAACACGAACCCCACCAAAAAACTAGGGGTGATCTCAGGTGCTCCGGAAGGGTAAGCAGATCCTGCTCCACATGCGACACCCGTCGTGTATAACCTTTTATTCATTTATTTATCCATTTAAAATCAAATCAATTCGAAAAAAAATGACAAACCAAACATCTCGACTGAATAAAGCCACAAACAAATCACTTATTTTGTCTGATAAAGTTTTCAGTACATGGAACTTGTTACTTTCCAACTTGTGTCTGGTTTTTCCTAGTGCTGGTATTATGCTTTAGGATATTTGTTTGTTGATTAGAGATTTATTTTTCAAATTGCTAATCGTTTGATGATACCTCAAATTATATATCTACTAATTAACAGCATATCAAAGTAATTTTCCAAAGTGATCATAATATATTACGGGGAGGCTTTGGCTCCAGAATGCTGTTCTTTAAGAAGTATCTCAAAATCAATACCATATATGTTTGTATTATATTTGCCTGATCACCTGTCGGTAAGTTCAGTTTTGTGGATTTACATTACGAAGGATTATCTTAGTTCATACTGCTCATGATTAGGTCATTTAAATAAGTTAATATGGAGCAGGATCTGCTTACCCTTCCGGATCACCTGAGATCACTCCAATTTTTAGCTGGCTTCGTGTTGTTCAGTCTTTCGTTTTTTTATGTTATGTTTTGTGTTCGGTTTATTTTAGACATGATCTTGAATGTTGCTATAGTTAATTTCGCCTCTTATAACACTCAAATTCCATCCATGAATATCAAACGTTTTAAGAACACTTGCGTAGTATTAGTTTTTTGTATTTACAAACTAGATAGCGTTTTCTGTAAATAACTCATACACCTACTATATTTGTGAAAAATGTAATTTGTGTAACCATGTTGTAACAAGCTCCATTTATTTATCTATATATATTTATATTTCATACACGACTATATTTTATGTAAGGCCTTATTTTCACTTCCACCGAACTATGTAGTCAAGCAGACCTTTCATGTGTATCACGTGATTAGGCACCTATTGGAATTTCACAGGTAAGTTTCAAATCAGTCGACACATGGCCATTGAGTTGAGCACACGCTTGTGCTAAGTGTAGAGTTGGTAAAAGTAGCAGTTGGGTATTATAATTGTTAGGACATGTATATCCCAAGGCTTATTATTACAACACTCAGGTAAGACATATTTACTATTTATATCGTTCATTGAGGTCTATTTTGCTGTCGTGACGATATTTCTTACTCGCGGTCCAGAATGTCCGAAAATTGCTATACCATGCAAATTTATTCATAAAGTAAGTATTTTTGGGCTCAATATTTAATTTGCAGGGTTTTTTAGGCCCGGTTTTGATGTGCGTATGTATGTAGGATTAAATAGTGTCCCTATGAAATGATGTCCCATGGACAAATTTCACGGATATGACCTGTGAAATTTTGTCCAGGACAGAATTTTATTACAAAATATTGAACACTTCCATGTTAAAGTGTCCCTTGAAAAGATATTCTATTTTTGACCTTTGTTGGATAATTTTTCTATAGTGAAATCATGTACAAATTGCATAAAAGTCTTGTGCGGGAATTCCTCGCTACATTGAAGACCTGTTGGTGACCCTCTACTGTTGTTTTTTATTTGGTCGCGTTGTTGTCTCTTTGACACATTCCCCATTTCCATTCTCAATTTTATTGTCTTATACCAAATAATTTCAATTTTGGCATAACAGATTTGACTTTCGTATTTTGATGGTAACATTCATCACAAACTGATATATATTTCTTGACAATGTCTGTGATTCTCGGGAAGTAATATTTTCAAGATATCTTATAACAGGTCTTATTAACCCCACTCTCATTATGGCATAGGTACAACACCAAACTGTTTCAGTTTGTCCTTATGAATCACAAGTTTTAATGTTTTCTCCTGTTGTTTTTTGTCAACATGTATATAAAACGTTTCATTGTTTTTAATTTCAAATTGTTTGGCCTTCCTTCTGAATTATCTTCTTTGAGGGTATTGACCAGCACACAAACAGTCATATAACTGTTTTAATAATATTCACCAATTTCCATTTTTGTTTACATCTGTGTTGTCTTGATTTAAATTTCAATTATGATTTAACTAATTGATAAAAAATTTCAATGATTGCTAAATTATTTCCCTTCATTAGGGACAGAAAAATAGCTACACTATGAAATTATGACCAAGTACTAGGGACAATTTTTCACTTAGGGAGACACTAACTTATAGTTTACAAATGTGATATTCTGCCCCGTGAACGAAATTTCACAGATGAACTGTGAAATATAGTTCAAAAAGACACAATTTCAGCACGTAGTAAATACCGTCGACTGGTCGGTGATATATGGTACTAAACCTAGTTATAGCTAGCTATACGGTATGGATTTGGATCATTCGTGAAGACCTTTGATGCCCTATAGTTATTTGCATCTTCTTCTTTATGTCTTTTAAATTGTTGCCTTTTTGACAATCCTTCCACACCATATTCTGTTTATAGGTACAAGCATTGGTTTATAAAACATTACTCAAAATGCAAAGGATTGAGCTACAAAAACGATGATAAACTAAGACAACAGTAAGGTACTGATGTAATACACATAAGCAGAGAAAAATGCATGATATATATGAGCAGCAAGACCGTGCGGTAGACAGGATAAGCTATGCATGTATCACCCACCTTGCAATTCCACACTCCGTCACCATCGGTAACAGTAAAGATCAGACGACTATACTACCATCTAAAGACATAAAAATATGAAGGATGAACTTTGATGCGCCAGAAGAATGACCTGTATTATTCGTTATAGTTAATTATAATTAATGAAAAAAGAGAACAAACTCTATTAATTCAACTCTTTATATCAATATATTTTATAACAAAACGTCATATGTAACTGTCATACATAAAACATACACATTACATATCATCATATTACATTAACTATTGCATTGCACTGCTTCTGAATGTCAGTATCAAAGAGGTATCAATGCGTCTTACATTCCGTATACTCCATTCACTTTGAAATTAAACTTTTCTTATATGATTGACATGTTGTAAAGATATAAAACTTGAGTTTACTGAAAAACCGAATGTTAAAAAAAAGGGAATGTTGGTTACACAACTGCTTTATGGGCATTAGAAAGATTTGTTTGATAAGCCAATTATTTTCGTTCGTGAATAAATCTTGGTATGATTTACTTGTCCCTTGTCCTTAAATTTCCCCTTCTCGTGAAAGCAAGTATCTAGTAGTCACTGCTGTTTATATTCATTTTAATCCTATTAATTTACCAAAGGCAGAGCTAACGGTAGCTATCAGCTCATAAATAACTTTGTAGTTACATATTTTACGAATTTTAGACTAGACAAAAACATTTGCTTTTTTAATAATCTAATCATATACAATTGATTAGGAATAGTCAAAATATTATCACAAATAGAAAACACAATTCCTCATTCATAACTCACATTTGCACTTTTTCTACACAATGATAATTCTCTATACAAAACACACACATGTAAACATAACTTAGAAATATTGCACTTTTAGCTTATCACGAATCACATGAGAAAATACGAAAACTAAATAATAAATATGACTTTGTCAAAATAAAAATAAAAATAGCAAAACTAAATAAATAAAACATGGCAGTGGTTTACAATTTGACTAGAAAAAACAAAGACACGTATTTGATGACAACTTATATAAATGGTATTTACAAAGACGTATTCAACTTGAAAAAACCCATTGTCAAAATGCGCAATAATGAATAGTTATTTACTTTAACCTATTGGTAAAGTATAACCCAAATTAATATATGTAATGAATAAACATTTCAATAATGAATGACAACTATTGAATATTGACAGCGCTAAAATAAAAGTTTAAGGTGGTATTATAATTTTTAATTTGTTGAATAGAATATTAAGCAGTTTTGCAGACACTATTTTTTTTTCATTGAGAAGTAACAATAGAACGTGATTAAAACGTTCAGCTAGCCTGATTTTAACAGAGTTGTCGCCCTGTAGTGTTACAATGTTTGTACCGCCTTCATATAAGGATTAAAAAAGAGAACAAAATTGACAGCGTATACATGAAGCCTCTCTTTGGCAAATACTTAATATTACTACAGACTTATCAGTCATAGATAATATCAAAATAAAAACAACAATAAAACCTAAACATCAAAATAACACAATAATTTATAAATAATAATGATAAAATACTGTAAAATCATGTTACCTGATGATTATCATAGTTAGTGGTCGATGATTATGAAGCGACAGTAAGTTACAAATGTCCCAGAATTAGTTGTTGCTTCATTCTAACTTTATTCAAACACATTTCATTTCATCCGAAAGAATAAAAGCCAAAAGATAAGTTTTTGTTTTTCAAAGTTATGACTTGCCTCTTCTTAAAACCACAAAACATGATCATTAAACATATAAAAATGTGTTATTAATAAAAACAATGAGAAAAAAAACCACACATTACCAGTATAATTAAAATGCCCAATGTCATTATTCATACCTAAAACGTTACTATATAATTATGAGACATGAGTTCGATAAAATGCCTCGATTAACAAATCTTGTGTCCAATCGATCTTACTTTGAATAGATAAAGTATGTTTAAACTAATAAAAGAAAACTTACAGTTCATCTTGTTATTATAAATAACATGAACATCAATATAAAGTATATTAGTAAACATAAATAATGATCTAATATTTACACATTAAACATAAATACTGATTCGATATTACACGCTATACATAAATACTGACGTGATATTTACACACTAGTTTGTTTTGATCTTTAATGTTTAACCAGCATTTGCATATTAAATATACAAAGGCACAATGTTTTAGATGCTTAAACATCTTTATATCTATATGGTAACTTCTAATGCATTCTGAACTGACACTTTTGCTAGTGTCCCTTTCTTCAAGACATCCTTTATCAATTTATATACAGAATACAGAAAGACAAGTTCTGCAACAGCGTTTAGGAACCATTTGTTACAATTTAGCAATTCGCATATCAAGTAAAAACTTTGTTGACATTTTCTGATAATCTGACAAAGACTAAACTCATTACGTATGCTATTTTGTTTGGTCACGTGATTTATACTATAGTAAAATCGTCCGTGTAGCCTTTGTCAGATGACCTTGTTCTGTCTGTTAATATAACAGCACCTCCAATTTCTACAGGTCTATAATGTCTGCAATGTAAGAAACAATAACATTCAGGTTTGTTTCAGTAATAAATATAGGTTTCTCGTTTAAAAACAAAAGTTACAAAAGAATACCATTTTATACGAACAAAATCTAACAATTTGTTTCAAATAGGTCCAATTAAAACTGTGTCATACTTTTCGTTGATTAACTTTAAATATGAAGAGTTATTTTCTATTATACAACTAATTAAACCAATATATGTGTTCGTCATTTTTGTTTTGAATTGCCCAGCTACCAAATTAAATTAAGTTTCATCATATATAAAGAAACTTAAGATTAACGTTTTATACATACTGTGGATTCATTTATTTAAGTGGGTATCAATTTTTGTGGATGAAGGAAAACTTCAAATTTCGTGGATTTTTTATTCCGTTTTTTTGCAAAACTCTGCATACAAAGACTATGCAAAATTTGTTGAATATTTCAATACGTGGTTCACCTTCACCCACGAAACACATAAAAAATGGTATCCAACGAACAATAATAGATCCACAGTATGCAAAGACAGAAATTTGTCGAATCTCCAGAAAACAATTAAAAAAAAAATATATATATATATAATGTGAAAAAAAATGGTATACGATTGTAATAAATATTTTAACCAGAAAAGATCGACAGCATCATATGTTTGTACGGAGTTCATGAATAAATTGTATATACCTATCTAGAAGTCTGACAGCTTCCTCGTCCTGTTCGGTCGCAAACCCCTGTCTTGCACGTGAGGTGACCAGTGGTTTGTTTTCATCACTGCCAGGTGTTTGTAAGCTTACATCGTATCTAGTTTTGATATGAGGTGTAGATCTGCCTACTTAAAAAAATATAAACAGTATACCTCAATATATGCTAAGCGAAAGTTACTTGGTGTTACAAACTATCTGAGATAGTTTGCAAAGTACTAGAAAATTTGATTACAAAATAAAATCTTTTTTGCATCACTATTTGCTATTATTATTTATATTTTCAATTTCCAATTAAACTGTTCTTAAATCAAAAATTGCTAATCTAAATTACTTGTAAAGCAGTAAAGCAGTTAAAATCAAACATGTGATAATAGTTTTCAATGAAAATAATACTTAAATTCATAATGTCAAAGTAAAAAACTATTGTCATATAATGTTATTTGACATTAAATGAAGATAACATATTAACATGTTATACCTCTTTTACTTATGCTATAGTCTGACTCCGGATAACTTTCATGAGGATATGAGAGATAACCTTCAGATGGACTATATCGTGGTGGCGTTTCTTTGCCTCCAAAGGTATAAGTTACTTCTTCACTACTCGTTGTGCTAGCCATACTAGGCGTTCTAAAATAAATAATTGAGAAATTAATTAACAACGAGAAATTGAGATGGTTAAATTGGAATTCATATTGTAACATTTGAATTAACTTTCATCTGAAAAATATGAAATTGTAGAGGGTTCTCGTGGTCTTCTTCATTAGATCCTGTTATTTTTACATAAATAAATAATAAATTCATGTAATCCAGCAATGTTTTTGAGTCGTATGCTTTCCTTACCCATAAAAACCATGAAATATGTATTCCACAATTATAAATGAATCCACAGAATAAGGTTTTCGAGTATTTTGAGAATCCTCTTGTAAATATTTTGTATTTATATTGACAAGAGATTCAATAAGGTGTAAATCTTTACAGCAGGCATATCACGACACGTTTTTCAGAAGAAAAAGTTGTAAGCTTCAAATTTTCCCCAATTTGATTTTAGGTCACAAAACAAAAATAAGATTCACGCAAATGTCTTTACTTTTTGTGGACGCTATGTTATGTTACAAAACTATTTTATTTTAAACGAAATCATCTACAAATGCTTATATGTAGAAAATGAACAAATACCTTTTTACATTTTGGGAAACATTTCTTTTTCCTGTCAATTGACCTCGTTGTTTAGTTTTATGTTTCCCTCTCGTTTTCCTTGGATGTACAGTAGACTGTTTTCCAACGTCTGAAACACCTGTATCTTCATCTTTCTTCTGTCCCGTACATAACTTGTCTGAAATGATGAGGCGATTTGATTAGATGCTTGGTCAGAGTAAGGGTTTATGTTAAAGTATTTGCCAGCTATTTCTACTTCCAACATTTTGATATGTCGGCGATTGAAAAAAATCGTCATAAAATTTCTTTTTGTAATACAGAAAAAGTAAACCCCATTATGTTCATTTATTTAGTATTCTTATCTGAAAAGCCTTTTTAAATGATTGTAGTGAGTCTTATGCTCTAGTTGTGAAAAAAAGTTTACCTTGTTTAGATCGAAATTGGCAGGCTGCCTCCCTTTGTTCATTGGGTTCAGGTGGTGATTGGGTGAATTGACGAATACCCGGATCACCGGGACTATCAGTCAGCTGTGAACTGGTATCCTGTTGAGATTCATACAGGACAGACGATGGAGGGTTACGCCGTGCATTCTCTAACGCCTCCAATAATTCATCACGACTTGAAGATACTGTCGTAACACTTGATATAATACTGTGTCTTAAACTCGCTGCAAAAGAAATATTGAAATCTGTTAAGGATGCAATTAGTTCCTTGTCTTTTAATTCTCTCAATTTATGTTGGTTACATTGCTCTATTTTTCGTCCCATTGTGTTTTAATAACTTTTTTTGTGTTAACTTCAGAAACCAAAATCCTAGCCCCTTTACATAATTTTAAAAGATTTTGTTACAACCTAATGATTGCAATGCATGGTGATAACTTGTCATCTTTAGTTACGTTAATTATAATTTATAATATAAGAATGATAGCTGATGCATGCATATCAGGTGCCCTAATCAAGTCCTTGCATCTACTATCTCTCCGTTGTGAGTTAGTGCGGTTTGAAATGCTTTTAGTAAGTACTCTCCAAATGAAATTTCGATTTTCTGTTATCTCTTCTACCACCCGCCTTATGGTGATGAGTCTGTCTCAAATCATGATCGTACAAGTCGGTATGAGTGTTTTTTTCATTTCTTTATGTCTGGCATCATTCGGAGGATTTGATGGGATGGCAGCTTTTTTTACTTATAGAAGACGGTAGATTTATTTACTTACTTTTTTTTAACAGTATATCATTTCACAGGTGTCCATTTTAAATGAGCAATATGACTTATATTAATGCAAGAGTTCTCTAATAAGTTATAATTCTTAGTACAATATATGAAAAATCTTTCTGTAAGGAATTTAAGATCCTTATTTAAAACAACAGATATAAACTAATCTTGACATTTTGTGTGGTACCTTTATCATCAGATGCATGATGTGGTGTATTTCTGACTTTTCCGTATAAGTTATGTTGTCTCCCATGACTTGTTGTAAACAAAGCGTGTATTTGATCTGCACTGGCATATTTACGTGGGCTCAAAGCCATACCTAAAGAGACAGATTATATCGATATGAAGGTATAAAAAATATAATGTACTGTTCGTAAATAATTGGGAATAAAGACTGTATTTGATATATGCACCGACAGATCTGCGTGACATAAAAGCCTAAAGAGACAGATGATATCAATATGTAGGTTGTACATGCATAATAAAAAGAAAACGTATAGTTTATCAACCTGAAAATGTTCCAAATGCTTCGGACGCAATAATTTATTAAACGTGTTGTTTTCAATATTTTACATTATTGGGTCGATACCTCTGCTGGTGGACGACCAGTCCCCGAGGGTATCATCAGCTCAATATCAGTATTTCGGTACTGACATGATTTAACATACTTTACTAAAATTGTCCGTTTTTTTTAATTTTTATATTATTAAGAAACTAAGGTTTCAACTCCCTCAGGCAAAGTTGGCTTTAGATGAATTTGGCTAATTATTTAGGTATTTTTGACGTATATATATAGCTCTTCAACGGTTTTGGTACTTATACATCTTCGGATTTCAAATGTTTGGCTTTGAGCGTTCCTGATGAAGGTAAATCCAGAAAAGCGCTTCGGACGCAATACATTATTAAACGTGTTGTTTACAATTGTTTCACTTGAAAACTTGACATATGCCTACACGACACTTACAACGGAAGGAATCCGGAAAAAAATAAAGGTCTGTTCTGTGTGTCATTTGAATAAATCAAAGACAAGAACGAGATCAATGATCTGGATACCTACATGACATATAATCAACGTTAAAGTACTGGGTCGTACAAGTCCACTTCGAAACCACTTTTTGGAATTCCCCCTTTTTAAATTTACCTTGTGAAAATACCAACTCTAGGGGCGATGTTAAATGCTAGTGAAGATACAGTCTGAGTCGCTTTTCTATTGTAATAGAATTATATCATTCGATTTTTCTACTTTTTAGACAAGAAATTGCCATTCTAAAAGAGGGACGAACGATACCAGAGGGACAGTCAAACTCATAAATGAAAATAAACGCCATGGCTAAAAATGAAAAAGACAAACAGACAAAAAATAGTACACATGACACAACATAGAAGAATAAGCAACACGAACCCAACCTAGACGACAAATTGAAAGATGTTCATCTAGCAAAACCTTTTTTTTTAAATTCATATGTCGAAGGCTTTAAACAGAGTCATACAGGGAATTCTTTTGAAGAAAGAAAAGAATCTAGCATTATTCTTTTACTTCCTAATATCTAAACGACGAAGCAATCAATCTGAAGAAGGGAACAAATTTTAATGTCATCAAATTATTATTATACAGTTGCACAAATCTCTAACATCTTAGATGAAGCGTTATACATCATCGCACTGATGATTTGCAATAAACAAAATTTTCAAACCTTACCTTCATTGTCATATCCTGTAGTATTGGATGCTGGGTCAATGTTTGGAGGTTTCACAGGAGGCACTGGAGCTAATTTTTCAGGATATTTTGATTTCTGTTTATAAAATGGCACGTACGGCTCAGTAAGCATCTACAAAGAGGAAAATAAAACTGAAAGTTGCACTGCAGGACACAACTATATTCATATGTTGTTTCCTAATGGTAACATGGGAAATGGCTATACTAAGTCCAGAATATGACAGTTGTTATCCATTCGTTTGATGTGTTTAAGGAAAGAGTAAGATTAGGCAAATTTTAATCCCTGTTCCTCCCAGGAAGAATTAAATAATTACAAAGTATAATATAATCTATTAAATAATATCCTCACTTTCAAAGACATATTGACACTTGATCTAGGCATTAAAAGTTTCGGATGTAGAATTGAAAGTCGACAAAACGTGCAATAACTAACTTATCTGATATAAATAAATGAATAAAAAAATAGAATGCAAAATTTTAAATGTTCGGCAATATCAACAGAAGGTGAAAATTCGCAGCATAGCACACTTTTGCTTCTGTATTTAATTTCGTTATACACTTAATATAATAATTTGAATTAAGAAAATAGTTTCTAATCTGAAAAAATAAAATTTCTTTCAGTTGTGGCTAGTGACATTTAGGAAATATTACACAGAAATATATTTGTTGTGTTTGGAATTGCCGCGCTTTTAATTATTTTGAAAATACTTACAGCTCTTTGAGCTTCTGCTTTTTCCAGACTAATATCATCCATATCTGACCTTTCTTTCAGTGCTTGCTTCATTTCATTAAATGTTGCATAAGGATTGATGTTACCATCGTCGTCTATAATGAGAATAGGTAAAAATGAATGACATAACATTCGTTTTTTAAGACCTGAACATTACTTATTAGAAAAACCTTACTTTAAATATGTACTCTTATCATTTAGCAGAAAATGAAACTGTAAATAGGTTAAAAACCGTCTCTTAAATAGTAAGCATATCATCGTGAATAAAATCGTGACTAAAATTAATAAACGTTATTGAATATTCTATTTAATATAATATTAATTACTGTAACGAATCTGTGGTTGTTAAAAAATACCATTTCCATACCTGACTTTTCAAATGATCCATTTTCACTATTACTTTTACTCGTATCCGTGTTAAACAACCAAGATGGACTGTTTTCAAGTAAATTGTCATCAGAGTTTAAAGACATCAGTAGGTTTACATTTCTTTTAGTGAAAGGTTCAGAATTGCCACTGCTGCTGTCGTAGTCACAGTTTAACCTTTTGTCAAGGTCATTCATAAGGGACGTTTCTGCTGTAATATCTCGACGGAGATTCGAAGATATTTCTGTAACATAAGTAATAAGTTGTTTTAAATACTCAAACATTGGTTTTTAATTCATGACTCAACTAATACGTATTAAAAACTTAGAAAGCGTCTTTACTAAATGATATTTTTTCAAGAAATATCAAGTAAACCGCTGCACCATTGCTTTTTCGAGAAATTGTTTACAAAAGACAAACAATTACAAATTAACAATATTTCTGTATTATTCTATTTTTGTGAAACTATGAGTTGAATCCATATCACATAGTCAGCCATACAAGGCCCCGAAATGACAATTGTAAAACGAGAACTTTCATTACTGATAATAATTTAAAATTCTATTTTGTTACAATATTTGAAGAAGCTGTTGCATATGGACAATAAATGTCAACTTACTAAATGTATCTTTGAGTTTAAGTAATTCTCTCTTTCTTTTGCAATAAAGTAAAACTGCAACCAGTAGAACACAGGTTGATACTATACCAGCACACAGAGGAATTATCACAATTTCTTTTTCATAAAATCTTTTCTCATATTTGTTAGATACATAGATAGGAGTAATTAGTTCTGAAATATAAAATAAGAAGGTTAGAACGTTTACTTTTCCGATGATTTATCAATTTTGTGATGTCTTAGGATAAGATAAAGTCAATTACCAATCTTTTACCAAATTTTTTTTGTGATTCTTAAAACTGATCCACTTATTTGTTAGGAGTAACATGACGAAGATTTGACAACCCTTCCGGAAGCACCTGTGATCTTTAAAGTTGGGATGACGTTGCTCAGTCTTTAGTTTCTTTGTTGTGTTCTGTGTGCTGTTGTTTGGGTATTTTTTCGTTTTCGTTTTTTGCAATGGTATTGTTAGTTTAGTTTATTTTCTTCTTTTTTTAAATTGTTTCTACTTAGTACGGTTGGTATAGTTTGGTACAAAATAAAATTAGCTAACGTATTGCCTCAAATACCAACATTATACATTAAAAGATGCATTTATTTTCTAAGAAGACATTGCACACACCTCCATGATAGTTAAGGGTTGCAAACTCTATTGGACTTTCTGTTGAACCAGCGTCACTGTATGCTGTAACGATCATCTTATACCAAGTAGCCGGATGAAGGTCCAACACACGAAAAATGTCTGAAAAACAATATAGACATGTTTGTGTTAGGTGGGAATCAAAATAAGTATCAATGGTTGAAAGCCGGCTAAAACTATATTTTTATCCCACAAACTACCTGAGCTTTTAGAGTTTTATCTTTGCTTAGTGTTGCTTCGTGTATAATTTACTTCTATACACTTTACAGAATAACAATGTGACTTGGACATACGCAAAATGATTTACCAGGCCAAATCATTATGCGTCTGTCCAAATTAATGAATTTTGTCAATAGAAATTGTATACGATAGTTTTCATGAATCATGCGTGGAAGATGATTTTATATATTTTTTAATTTACATTTAACGATTATCAATTAAAGTGGTCGAAAAAAGTATTTCTATTGATTAAATGATGAATGAATTCTTTTCCAACTGAAATACAACACAATGTAGTAATGAGGAATGTAAATTACTTACAATATTCCAGTCAATGTGGTTTGCGACTTCTTTCCATTTGTCATCTCCCCAAACTTGGTATTTTATTGAAAAGAATGTGATTGGACAACCAGATGTAAGCCATGACGTCATATCTAGGTCAACAGAAGTTACATTTGTTGACTTCAGAAGCATACTCTTTGCTGGCATTATTGGAGCTGAAACACATATTTATAAAAAGGTAAGTATGATCGATCGTATAATGTTTAGGGTTTTTTTTTTGCTTTTCTTTCGTATTGCTGAAGCATCCAAAGACTGATATTGATTGAGGATTAGCATAAAGACCTAGTACTTTTTAAACTTAAATTGCATAAAATAAAAAAAAATCAACCAACATTAACCTTTGAAATGTAATACTTCATAAGGGATAAGGCTGGTCTTACGAGTCGTTATCACTAACAATTAAGACTGTCACAATGTATTTCACAAACGTTTGTCGCTAGGAGAGACAGATGGACGACCATGCATGAGTAAACAATATTCCTCCGAATTATATCAATCGGAACTTACTTGATCCATTGGTTTTAGCTGATACTACATTACTGTCAGGGCTGTCTCCGTGCTTGTTTTGAGCATTAAGTACAAATTTATATGAGGTCCCACACAAAAGACGTGATGCTGTATATGACCTGTTACTTGACCCCAATTCCATATGTTTCCATTCTTCATGTTCTTTTTTATATCTCAAAGAAAATTCTGTAAATAAGAAAACAATTTTTAATTCCATTTTCCTATCTTCATCTCGAAATATTGCAGCATGTTCTCAACAGTGTTTACGAATATATCCTTTGAGAACATATTTGATATGTTATGTGTAGGGGGAAATCACAAGAATTTACACTTTTAAATTGGGTTGTATCTAAATCACTTTCCGTTTTATTTTATCTAACCCACTGTTTAAATCAAAAGATGATATAAATGAAAATCAATATGAAAATTTACCACAATTTGATTTAATTTTGTAAATGTTTATATGCCGTTCCAGTGAGTTATGTCGTACGTGCTCATAATGTGTGATGTTATTTCGATTTATTAACTTGATTGGTGTACAAAGTTATAATTCATATATGATAAGTTTAGAAAAACAACAATAAAATAATGCCCTACTTTGTATTGGACTTCCTCCATTACTACCAGATTTCCAGCTGACTTGTATTGTACTAGCTGTTCCAGTAACAACGTATAATACAGGGGGCTTAGGTGGAGCTGTAAAACATATTACTACAGTATATTACATGTACAAATGTAAACAAAAAGGGTGCAGCGCTAATTAAAATACATTATAATTCGTAAACAATATTTCAAAACTTATGTGGATATAGTTATTTTTTAGGAACAAATCTTTGTCAGCCAAATAACTCTTTAAACACTTATCAACCTTTGAAAATATTGTAAACCAGTTAAAACAACAATATTTTATATTATGGTTTTTGTGACCGATCATGTTTAATGATATAAATTTTAAAAAATTGAAATTTTAGCACAGACATTTGAATTTATTTTTGATATTAATTTGTAGATTCGATTTCTTTTGATTTACAACAATTTTACAAAATGCATATTACTCATGCAGATGGTTTACGGTTAAATAAGTAAATGAGTAGATAAAATATTAAACGACTGATGGATGATGAATGATAAATTTAAAATAAAATAAAAGATGTTATGACATTTTGAACTAAGAAAATAATAGAACTAAAAATGAAGACAAACGTCATGATATGTGAATAATCAAAATCATAGCAAACACAAAGGTAACTTGAAGGTATGAATAGTGTCTTGGATGATACAGTTACATCATGCAACACAATGCTTCCTCAGAGATAAGAATGACAAAATAAAATGATCAAAGAAATCAATGACATTGTGGATATTTTATTACTTACTGCCGATTGTGTTACTGACTGAGTGCATTAAAAATAAAAACAAAAAGTACAAATGAGGAGGAAATTTGATTTTCAAATATCTCATCGTATATTTATGCCACTATCTTATGTATTAAGTATTTCCTATTTCTGTATATAACATTACATATTTTTTATCATTTATTAAGCATCATGGATTTATACCTTAAATTTACATGTAGGTATTTCAAACTCATATACTTCTGGAAAATACATGATATATTTGCCACTTACAGTTGAGCAAGTAACAACAAATTTCATCAATATCAAATTATCAATACCAAATCATGTTTTTATCTATCTTACTAATTCTATATTATACAAAGAACATTTTAAGCGTTAACTTTTTTTTTTACTTAATTGTTGATCCTTTAGCCTATATATTTCATTAATATCAAAGCAATCTTTTATTAATATATTGTAATGGTTACAAAGACAAGTTAAGATGTAGAAATCAACTGACCTTGTACACTAACAGCATACACTATTTGATCTGTGCCATGGGTGTTTTCTGCTTGACATGTATAATTGGCAGCATCAGATCCTACGACAGCGTTTATATACAGTGATCCATCAGGTAACAACTTAAATCTCTTGTCAGTAACCACAGCTTTACCTCTGAAAACAAATGCATTCTGTAGAGACAATTGTGCTTGCTTAGCGTACACTAAGTTCAAATTTAAAATTTTGATGCCATCTTTTAATCAATCTCTTGAACATTTACTCATAGATTTCTCATCATATTCTTGCATAACGATCTATTTCGTTTCCATAGTTTGAGTATTTACTGGCTAACAAGCAGATTAAAATTTGCATATAACAGTTGAAATATTCAAATGCTGAAATGACAATTTTTTATGATATTTTATCCAGCCACAATGTAAGAGTGTATTTTGTGGAGTTTGTTTTAATATTCAAGACTGTTAATATTTCAGAATATTCGTCTGATTTGTAACTTTACCGAATGTGAAATTCTATCTAATGGTGAATTGGCATTGCTGATGATGTGTGAATAGAGGGCGACAATTACACTGTCTGGACCCACGCATTTCCTAAAGTTGTAACGCTATAACCGATTTCTGAAAATTAAACATCGAGATGAATATCATACCTGATTTTCCACGTAATTTTTGGTGAGGGAATCCCTACAGCAAGACAGGTTAAATTCAGTGGATGATGCCATGGTATAGTCAACTCACTTGAAAAACTAGCTATTTTTGCTGAAACTAGAGAAAACGAAAGGAATTATACTTCTGAACAACCACACTAAAAATAAGGTACTAGTACATAATATTCAGTTTCAAAGCTTAAGTTTCAATTTCTTCAGCACTTATTACAACATCATTATATTTGTTCAGTGGTTATTATACACCTTTAACTCAATATGATTACATTTTGGGGCAAATTGAAATAAAAAACATATTCAACACTGTTAAATTCATTAAAAGTAGTAGATTACATATTAAATATCTTAAAATGAATGTCAGATTGTTGATACCTTTAGATTGAATTGACCCAGATACTACTTGAGTTCGCTCTCCTTCTCCCATCCTGGTATTTGCTGACACTTGGAAAAGGTAATCCACATTACTTGATAGATTTGTCAACAGAAGAGTTAACTTTGAAGCATCTAATTTCATTGGTGTCTCTTCCTAAATGAGAGAATATAATTTTCATGTGTAAAAAGAATCATGGAATATATTATAGGAGTTGAAAACAAAACGAGACATCCATAACGAAACAGTACAAAGAAGAAAAAAAACATTTCCATACAAACCCAACGAAAAAACAAGACTGAAGTTAATTTTTCAAAGGTCAAGAAGTTCTGTTAGTCGATTAATTGTTTCGAAAGTAATATATTTCAATTCTTTAAAAACTTTATTCTACTTTTGAATTAAGTATGCATGCATTGTCGAAATCTGAAAAAAAAATAGTTTTTGAACGATTGCTATTAGACAAACCTATGATTTCAGAAATATAATTTTTTATCAAAATAATTGAATGTATATATTTCTTTACCTTGTATGTTCCACCTGTGATGTAAACATTATATCGGGTAAGAATTCCATTGCTATGAAGAGGGGATTTCCAAGACACAAGAATACTACTATTATCCACGGGCAATGCCTTTATATCAGCTGGACGTTCTGGAACTGAAATCATAATGAAATTATTATATCAGATATCTTACTACTTTATCGAGCAAACATTAGTATAGATGGAATTGATTGATGTCCTTTTTGGTCATACAACTCTTCACGTATTTCGATATGTATATCTTTTTTTGAAATAAATTAACTTTGAGCTTTTGTTTGGTGAAAGTAATTAATAAACGCGCTTGAGACGCCTATAATCTACAGAATGTTTTTTCTAAGGTTTGTTATATAATATGGTTAAATATTTTTTCTGTCTGTACTTAACAATTTCAAATAGACAAGATAATAGACAATTCATTGAAAAAACTTAATTCCATTATTATTAATTGAGGTAAAACAAATAACATAACAGTAGTATTTTGCTATAAACATACCATCTTGTTGTGTGACTACATATATAGCATGACTTCTGACTCCTACACCTTTCCTAGTATATGCCAGTACTTGTAGGCTGTAGTTGGTATATTTGGACAATCCTGTTAAAATGGCTTCCAGATTATCAGTTATCAAAGTGTTGGCGTCACTTTCATCTACAAAAAGTTTACTTTATATAATCATGTTATACACCTGCGATTACATTTATCTTTTTTTTAAGACTCACAATTTAAGTTATTTTTGATAATTTGTGTGAGATTCAAAATAACACTTAGACAGTGAAGTTTTGGTACTACATGAAGTTGTAATATATTTGTAGTTATTTTTTATTTACCACTTTGTTTCAATAATAATGTCTTTAATATTTTACAAATTCTTCAATGTTTAACACATTCTTTAATGTATTACTTCAGACAAGTGATTCATACCTTCATCGTCTCTGACTGGCTGGTACAATATCTTATATCCCTGTAGTATCCCATGGAGAGTATATAACGGAGGCGGTGACCAGATTATTTTAATGCTTCGGGAGTTTATAGATGTAGCTTGTACTCCTTGAGGAGGCTGACTAGGAACTGCAATAAAGAATTAAAAGTAAGAGTTTATAGATGTGGCTTGTACTCCTTGAGGAGGCTAACTAGGAACTGCAATAAAGAGTTGAAAATCAGAATTTCATATTAACCATTAACTTTATATTGTTAACTTCATGATTTATCCTTATAATACCTTATGTGTTTTCGCACTGTTTTTGATATTGGTGGCATTGTATTAGAGAAGACTTTTCAATTGATGAAGAAAATAAATTTTTCTTTCAAGTTCTTGGGTTAAAATTAAGGCTTTTGAGACTTGATCTTCATTTTTTTTCAATCAATTCCATGAATTAAAACATAGGTAAAATATTGATTTGTACTTACCATCTTCTAATGTAAACACTTTAAAATCTGGAGAAGAGGGACCACGTCCTTTACCATTATAAGCTTGTATGTGGACCGAGTATTCTGTAAACTTTTCAAGATTGTGTAGAGTATGTTCTGGTTTGAAGTCTTTTCCGATAACCTTTGGTATATAAAGAAACCTGGCAGGGCTATCTGTCATCTTATACCCAATATAATAACCTATTATTTTACCATTGATGTGCTTAGATGCTGGTGACTGTAGAATATATAAAACATATTGTTAAACAATGTTATTCTTAATTTCATAGCAGATAGTTTATATGACAAAGATCTTTATTCAATATGAAGTTGACCTTTAATAGAAGGCAATACATATCTTCATTGACTATAGGAACAGTATGTTAAAAATCTCCACTCTCCCGAATACATAATGTATACCCTGAAGTTGTAAATGTACAACTTGATAAAATCTGAGAATAGTCATTCAAAACTTACCATCCATGTAATTTTTAGGGATTCTGATCCTAAAGCTGTCACTTCTATGTCTTTTGGTGGACCTGAA
This sequence comes from Mytilus edulis, assembly GCA_019925275.1. Taxonomy (NCBI): domain Eukaryota; kingdom Metazoa; phylum Mollusca; class Bivalvia; order Mytilida; family Mytilidae; genus Mytilus; species Mytilus edulis. Next base: position 110,408,897 of record CM034352.1, on the reverse strand, counting down.
GGAGCTTCCTCTAACATTACAATATCTACTGGCTTGCAAGGTATTCCGAACCCAACTGAATTGTTAGCTCTTATTCTCACCATATAAGGTACACTAGGTTGCAAATTTGGTATATTCACTGATAATTTTGTTGATGGTACTGTTATATTCGGAATTTTTCCCTGCCATGTTCCTATAAATCAAAGTTGAAAAAGGCTTTTAGTGATTAACATTTCAATATTTCTCCGTTTTACTTTATATACTGTTGTTTCTCTTTTGGTGGTTTTTTTTTTATGCAATAACACTTGAGATTGTTATCAATTTTACAAGATTGAATATCTTTTTGATATCATTCGTCTCTCTTTTACTGTTTTTTTAATGAAAATAAACCCCAGGTTATTACATTTAGAATGTTTGAAAAATAAATAAATAATAAGAAAAATACCTGTAGATTTGATATATTCTATAACATAAGACAGTATATCTGTGTTTCCATCATATGGTTTCTTCCATTCTATCACTGCTTCGCGACTTGTTTTGCTGACAACTGTTAAATTGAGTGGAACCTCTGGTCTTTCTATGAATTAAATAACACACATTATAAATAGTTATCAATAACCCGAGTCTTTTGGAGTAAACACGTCAGGGTTTGTTTTTGTTTGGTAGTTAAGTAATAACATTATTTATTTCAAATTACAATGGGAAGGAATATATTATATTGGAGCGAATACTATGTATGCTTTGTTTTCTAATAATATAATACAAATCTAACCCATATCTATTTTGTTTGGTTAACTGAATTTTGAATTCACAGAATTAAAAGTTATAAACTGTTTAATCTGCTAATAAAATTTTTCACGTTTTTTCTTTGATATAACTAACTATTTGATGTTGAAGCGTTAAATTCATTACGATTTGGCTAACGCCACCAAAATATAACACTTTATTAGTGTCAGTATCTTGATTTATATAATGAAAAATTTAAAAGCACATAGCAAATATCAGTTCATAAAAATCGTAATATATGCTTACCAAGTACAACTAGTCTCATAGACAATATGCCATTTCCAAATTTGTTCGCTGCAGTGCAGACATAAAAGCCGGTGTCATGTCTTCCAGAAGGACGTATAGTTAAGCGGGATAACATTCCCCTGTTTGTGGTTATTTTCTCTATCTGTTTCCTATTGTGAAGAACAAGAAAATATATTTCAGATTAAGTGCTTACTATTTGACAGAAATATTAGTATAAAGATATAACCAAAGATTTTAATTTATCATTCAATGTCATTTCAACTAAAAAAGAATAAATAACAAAAAATCTATTTTATTTAATTATAACCATTTTTTTTTACAAATAATTACTATACTATATAATAATTGTAGCTAGTTATACAAACAAAAGCATGTAAATAGTAGACATTTAGTTAAGTATAGATACCTTGAAGATGAAGATAACGATTTTCCATTAAAACTCCAAGATACGACATTGGCTTATCTCCTATAGCTTGACATTCTAAAGTTGTATTTTGTCCTTTTATCACAGAATAGTTCTTACTTGGTTCATCAAATCTGGCTGGAACTATAAATAATACAAATATGTTTGAAATAAAGGACAACAGTAGAATACCGCTGTTCGAAATTCATAAATCGATCGAGACTTAAAACTAAAACTGAGGATAACATATCAAAAATAAGAGGAAAACTACGACAGAACACAACACTAAAATGTAACACACACAGAAACGAACTATAATATAACTATGGCCATTTTCATGACTTGGTACAGGAAATTTTACTGGAAAAAATAGTAGGTTGAACCTTGTTTTGTAGCTAGCCAAACCTCCCGCTTTTATGGCAATGTTAAATATAACATTAAAATGACAACATTACATGACAGGACTACAGGCATTTCATTTATTCAAGATTAATGATATTTCCGAATATAATATAAATGTTAAATTAATAAATCAGACGGATAGTATAGTATTTCCTAATTCTTATTAAACATTGTCAACCGAGTGAAACCGAATTCCAGCAAAAAATATTGCTTCTGATTTTATAAAGTAAAATCACTAAAATACTGAACTCCATGGAAAATTCAAAAAAGAAAGTCGTAATCAGATGGTAATATCAAAAGCTCAAAAAAGCTCAAACACATCAGAAAATTTATTTTAGTATTTTTAAAATAAAATGTGGGTATAATCTAGAGACAATTCTTGACACTTACTATGCACTGTGAGAAAAATAACTTTACTGAGAGGATATCCTACACCGTTGTCAGCATGACAGAGATAATACCCATGATCCTCTTCTTCAGCATGTCTGATTACAAGTGTGCCATTACTCAACAGCTGTAAACGACTGGAGTTATCATTGGTATCTTCGGTATAAGGCAATGCTTGGTAGGACCCAAGTGTGTCCCTGCAAGAAAATGAATACTACATAGCAAATATAGTTCACAGTGTTTTAATCTTTCCCTAATTAGTGACTTTAATTTCGTTTGAATTATTCAAAAGAAACAATACGGATGACAGCAACATGGTTTGGAGCCTCTGGCCTTTGTTAGTCCTGTATTATTTTTAATTTTAGTTTCTTGTGAATAATTTGGAGTATAGTATAGCGTTCATTATCACTGAACTAGTATATATATTTATTTAAGGGCTAGCTGAAGGACGCCTCTGGGTGAGGGAATTTCTCGCTGCGTTGAAACCTATTGGTGACCTTCTGCTGTTGTCTGTCCTATGGTCGGTTGTTGTCTCTTTGACACATTCCAAATTTCCATTCTCAATTTTATTGTCATTGGATTTTGTTCTGCTCAGAGAACACATTTAAATATAAGCACTATTCGGAGATTCTTATTATTGTTATTTACCATTTCCTCTTTCAAAAAGTATATAAAATGTTTCGCGTTGTCTAGTAAGGAAATTATCCTACGTTTCGATGATTGAATTTTAAAACATCATATACGCAATTGACAACACCATAATGAATTATTAATGAGTAATGGGTAAATATGCATCTAAATCATTCGAGTTAGTCATCTTTTACCAGAAAAAATTGTACAGGTTATGTAAAAATATACCTAAAGCTTTCTTCCATGAAATCTTTGGCGATGGGATTCCATTAGTAAGACAATCAAGGATCACATTTTTCTTCAAAATTACAAAAGAGTCTTCAGGTTCAATTATCCACGTTGGTGGAACTGAAACAAAAATGGCTATTATGAAAATGCTCAAATGTACAATTAATTTGATATAATATTTAGATGTAAATAACCGTTTAAGAATCAAATTCGTTTACTAGTGACACAAACAGATTACAGTCGGATGTTAGTTTATTTGGCTGTCTATTGTACTGTCCAGTGTTTGTGGTAATTCTTTTTATCGTGTTTGAATAATCAATAATTCAGTTCTCATTCTTCTAAGGAAATGAATTATTCGAAACATTATGTGATCTTCCATTTTGATGTATTAATAATTATTCAAATTGATTTGTAAGTTGCATTGATAATATCCATGATTTTAGATTATTGACATGAATTTATAAAACTATCAAGATATCATATATTTACTTTTAATACAATAAATAAATGCCTATCAGATTTTATATCATACAATTTTCTAAGTTTCAATAGTAACCTAAATAAATGACTAAGTCAAAACAATCAAAGTGTGGAAAAAAATGAAAACAACTTGGTGTCATCTTGCAAACTCATCATAGAACATTTTTGTCCTGTGAGAAATATTATCAAATAACAAAGGAAAACAAATATTTTTCATCAAAAAAATGACATACCATCCACCTGCAGCAAAGATGTATATGTCACCGTAGATGCTGGGTTACTAGCTTGACAGGTATAATTTCCGGTATGCTTGGTACTGGCATCACCAATAATGAACATACTGGTGTATGAATCTAAAAGCTGAAATCAACATTTAAATTATGAATAGAATCAATATTTATAGCATTTTATTGTTTTCATCTAATTTTGCAAAAGCTTGATAAAATTGATTGACATATCGAAATCCCGATTTGGACAAATGTATGTTCTAAGAATTGATATCTTTGTATTCCAGCTCTGTTAATCTTTATATATATATAGTTGTGCGAAACTTATTGACTATCCCTCTCTTTTATAAACTTATAGTATTGTACTAAAACTAAATAAACAAAAAACACTATGATTCTGTCCTTTTCAAATAAATTATTATTAATATCAGTCACCTGAATTTTTATGCCCATATCTGGTGGAATGGCATGTCCATCTTTTGTCCATTTGATTTTTATAGGTTGGTCACCACTACTAACTACGCATGAATAACAATTCTGTCGCCCTGTTTCTTGACAGGAAAAGTAAATGGGTCAATCATTGGAGGTTCTGTAAATAAATTTAATAACTATCTATATTCTAGCATTATTGTGATTTATTGTACTGTGGATTCAATAATTTGTGTGGGTACCAATTTTCGTGGATTAAGGAAAACTCGCATATCGTGTACAAGCTTATATGAATTTCTCATTCGTTGAACATTTAATTTCTTGGTCCACCTTTACCTCACGAAAATTGGTATTTAACGCTGTTAACGAATTCACAGTATATTCGATACATAGTTTACGATGTCTTGATATATAAAAAATATGAGCAGCTATTTTCCATTCAAGTTAATACAAATCACAGACAGTTTAAACATGGTCTTTTTTAGTGTCAGTTTGTATAATTAACACAAGCAGTAACAGGATCGATATGATTACCTATATAAGGGAATAATTTCAAGCCAGTCTTCTTTGGGAGTATTATTGTTTTGTTTACGTCTGTAGAGATTGAACATAAGACATTGACAATGATGTCGTTGTTCATTACCATTTGACCACAATATGTAAAACCGTCATTGTGGTCATAGCACATAAAAGACATCATATCTGATATGAAATGATTGCATTATGCAAATGACATTAAACAAAAGAAGAATTATAATGCACTTGATGCTCATTTTGACAAACATATCTCATCAATACAGCAAGACAACAAAGCATGAAATTCGAAATATAAATAAAGCTTCTAAAATAAATGTACATAAGAAGAACTTACCGACTACATTGATATAAACAGATTGATTTGATCCTTGACCATTGGAATTTCTGGCTGTACAAACATATTTTCCAAATCTTGTCGTTTCTGAACTTTATCAATTGTAAGTGTCCCACCAACAATGTGCTGTAAATGGTTATGTGGTAGAAGCCGTGCCATCTAAAAGATTAAATCTAACATTAAATCATTTCATTTTATAGAATATTATGAGAGTATTGCCACTTTGTACAAAACTTAACTTTTGAATAGCGTGTCGGCTGATGCATGCGTATCTTCAGATGCATACACTGTCCACTCACTAAATTTCACTCATTTATGAGTTAGTTTTATTAAAATTGTTTCCCGTTGTATTGTTTTCAATATTGTACTTAGATGTAACTGAATATTAGTATACTACACAAATTCTATGTAAGTATTTGTTTTGTCTTATCCAGAGCGACGTGATAACTTTCTGAAATGCCTTAATTTTATAATGTTGTTTGCTCATTTCATACATTTCGTTGGATGATATAGTCTAACATTTAGGTCTATAAACTCCCCTTTACATCAATACTTGGGGTGTGGTATTGACGGGAATGAATATTGTTGTTGTGTTAAATGATTCTGAAAAAAAGACAAAATATATTATATACATTAATGTCCATTTGTATTGATTCATTACATCATGAATTTGAATAAAAACGAGTAATATATTAATTAATATCTTTAATATTGTAAAGTAGTATAACACTATAAACATAGCAACCACATGAAAATTTTTCTCGGATATATCAGTTGTTTGGATACACGTTTCTGTATTTCTCTGAAATCGTGTACCGCATAAGTCAACAGTATTGTTTAGAGGAGCAATACAATAATGTTAACGAATGCAATAAGTTAAATACCAATTTATCTTGACACATGATTTATCTACGTGAAATAAATTTAACCCTAAATGTATGTTGAATATACACTGTTGTTTACACACTTGATCTTTGGTTATCCAAAATGACATTCATCTTATCTTGAATGCAAAGAAAATGTTTTTAAAAATACTATGTCGTTTAAAATAAATTAATCATTAACAACATTACCATTTGTTAACCTTATATGTCTTTTTTCGTAATGATTTTATGTATTTTATGACATCTGCAATATAATATATATATGTTATGTATATTTTTTTCGTAATTATCGCATCTCAAGATATACCCTTTTAAAGGTGAAAAGCATAATTATGAATATCATAAGTGAAGACACATTAATTACGATGGATAACAATTAAAGAAGTAAATTAAAGATAAGTCAATGTCATAGGATCAACCTCAGTTACTTAACTTCTTTGGTAAAATTAAACATACCTTTAGACCATATTACAGAAGATACGGGATAACCAGCAACGTAACATGTGATACTCAATGGTTGATTAGCTGTGGCAGTAATATTCTTCATCGGTCTAACCCAGGGAATGCCTGCAAAAAGTTGTGATAAATCATCAAAGATACCAGGATTGAAGTTTTAATTAACGCCAGACACGCGTTTCGTCTACAAAGATGATCGTCGACGCTTGATTAAAAATGTTAAAAAAGGCCAAATAAAGTACGAATTTGAAGAGCATTGAGGACTAAAAATTCCTAAAGTTTTGCAAATACAGCTAAGATGTGTTTCACACAACAATTTTGTCTCAGTTTTAAGTTCATAGTCCATATCTGTACATATTTAACAGATAATTTCATTTAAACATACCCGACCCGTTATTAGTAATTTTTGCTTTGTCTTCTATGACTTCACTAACATATACCTTAACGTTAAATAACATAGTTTATTATAAAACTTAAAATAAAAGACTAGCAGCAGGGTTAGATACGACTATTTACATGCAGTCAAAAGAATAATTGATATTACTATCTACAAAAAATAAAGGCAAATAGAAGATGTATATAGTATAACTCCGGCTTTTACAATTGTTATTACTGAAGAGTTTGAGGTACACAAAATAGAGTTTCCTCTTTTTTTCTACATAAGAAAAAGACTGTACCAGTTGGATTATGACAGTTGTTATCCATTCGTTTAGAGTGTTTGAGCTTTTGATTTTTTCCATCTGATAACGGATTTCTCTTTTTGAATTTTCTTTGAGTTCAGGTATTTTTGTGATTTTACTTTTTACAGTCAGTGTTTTATATTGTCTTTTTCTGTTCTATCACTTGTGTGTGTGTTAACATGATACAAAATGTTCTGTTTATATCATACTTCGAAAAAATTACATTTACCATCCAAAAATACGCAAGTATAATTAAGTGAAAATGGGTAATAATGATAAATTACATATTTCAAAAACTAGTATTGGATTTGTTAGAAAAATAAAATGGAAATATCCGTCCATGCTATCAATTTCAATTAGTCTTATCTTTAATTTGAAATTACACTTGAAACCAAAGCAGCCATCTGACAGAAATTATGACATTAATGATGTCCATAATCAATTTTATCAATGAAATTAGCTCGAGTTACTAGAATCACTCAAGATCTGTTTGAACATTAATACAATGAATAGAAAATAATCATAACAAGAAAATTAACTTATCAAAATTTTTATAATTGTAGTTTTAAGTTTGTTTTGAAAATGAAAGATAAGTCGCCACAAAACAATATGAAATTATTTTAGCAATTACATATTGAAGTTTATATAATTACACATTTCCTTTTTTAACGTTTGTGTTAAAATCAATTTAATTAAACTTTAATGTTATCATTTTAAATGTTTCTTCCGACAGATTTATTACAGTTTTGCTGAAATTAATCACATCTAAACTCTCTAAATTGTAATTTAATTTCTATCTAATCAATATAAACCCTTCTCATCGTTGACTGAGAGTACTCTCAGGGGTATTCGCCACTGGGTTAAGTCAATTTGATCTAAACACACACTTGATATTTTCATAGTGATAAAAATGTCTCTTTTTCGTTTGTTCACTGTTATTTTAAAACAGAGAGTCAGCAAATAGTGTTAACTACTACACTGGGTAAAATAAGATCTCTGAAAGCAATTCGGTAACGCACAATTCCTTTTATTAACTGACAAATAAAAAGTATATTATCAACACAGACACCACATACAAAAACTTTGGGTATTATTCATGCTCTAAAAACACTCCTACCGTTCGTAAGTAAAAAAAACAATTATTAAATTTTCCGGATCTTTGCAGTGATTTTTCATTCACATTACTTTAAATAATATCCAACCCTAACTGATTGAAGAAGATGTGGTTTGATTTGCCTGCTCGATTTTTTGATTTTTGTTAATTTAAAACTACTCAGTAAACGCAAATTTATAGGACACCAATGCTATATTGATGCACCGTATGCACATATCAACGAATATTTCGTTACAGGTGCTCGTTATATAAAAAAAATAAGAACAAATATTAAATAACGCATTGGTATGCAACACAGTATGCCGTAACCGGCTTATGTTTATAACTATATTGCATAGATTAACATTGGAATTTAATAGTATATTGCAACCATATATCAGCTCGAAATATCTGTATTATAAATATCAAAGTAAGATCATGTTAGCGGAAAAGCATCTATTTTATGATTCCCTGTGCGGAATAGCAATCAACCACCAGAAGCTGTAGTGGTACAACATTACAATAAAGTCTGGTTATATGTATTGAATGTATCAATTGCATATTTCGAGAGAACAGAAAATCATCAGTTGTGTTGACAGCAAATATTGTAAATTCAGTCAATTTCCTATTTGTCCTTAATACTTTCGCTTTAATATTTTCCTTGGTTGACTGTAATACAAACCCTAAGGTATACATAATCGTACTTTGATCAGTACAATTTATTTTTTGGCAGAGGAATATAGCACCATTATTTTGTCTGGAAACATTTTTTTTCTCTTAATTTAGATATCAGAAATACGAACCATAAACATTGAGTTTGCTAGAATGAGAAATCGTTCCCACTTCGTTAGACACCTTGCATGTGTATTCTCCACCATACTTGATATCAACACTGCTTATGTTGACATAGCTGATAACTTCACCAAGGCCGTTCATAAAACTCCCTTCTTTTAGTTCATTGTCACGTGGCAGGGATTGACCATCTAAAGTCCATGATACATTTGGTGTTGGATTCCCAGCTGCATTACACTTAATCGAAGTTTTCTGTCCGATTTGAACATACTGATCAGCAAATAAATCAACAAATGCTGGATGAGCAGCTACAAGAATAAAATGACTCGTTAAAAAAGAATATAAAGCACACTTTGATAGCTTCATTTTTTATTTGACAAGTTTTTTAAAGTATCAAAAGCTCATTCTTCCGGTTAATTTACAATATAGAATTTAGTTTATGATGTTGTTGGATTAAACCTAGTTTTGTTTATATATTATTAATGTGTAAACTCGGTAGATGCACTCACACACGAAATATAAGGACTTTTATGTAAAGTTGTAGTCTATTAGAGTTTTATTTATACGCTCTTCACTGTGGATAAGATCACATTTATGCAACTGTCATACAAGTGAGAAGTTTAGTTAGCTTTAAAACCAGGTTCAATCCACTATTTTCTACATCATAAAATGTCTGTATCAAGAAGTCAAGTAGGGTTATCGTGATCGCTAACAAAGAAATACAAGAATATTACAGTTGTTATCCATTCGTTTTATGTGTTTGAGATTTTGCCATTTGATTAGTGACTTTCCTTTTTGAATTTTCCTCGTTGTGCAGTATTTTCTGTAATCTAACATTTTACTTTAACAACTTGATGTTGCAAGTTAAAATAATCTACTGATCTACACTAAAAACTCAAGTGCAATTAAAATACCGTATACGCAATAAAGGAATAACGCCAATGTACCTAGGGAGTTTACGAGTGAGGCGTACTAATGTTGTTTTTTTTTTGTGCAAAGTTTAGAAAGAATACGAATTTACACACTATCATTATCAACCATTAAAAATAACTCCACAAGTTCGCCAACCTAATATCATATGAAATAATTCACACGTTTTAATCATTGTTGGAAATTGAAGTCGTTAAAGAACACGCTTTTACTCCTCGTACAAAAACATTTACATGATATTAATTTATTTGCATTATACTCACCACCTAGTAACAGTTGTGCTGTTCCTTGGGCTCCATCGTTATCATTTGTTATAACACATTGGTACATAGCCTGGTCCATTCTATTGACTTCATTGATAGTCAAATAAGTTTCATCCTGTATAGTCATTCTATTCTCCTTGACCAATGGATGACCATTTTTAAACCATTTAATAGATTTGATTGGATAGCCTTCCACAGAACAGTTGAAAACTGCAGGTTGTCCTGAGTCTACTATTTGATTCGGGGGCTCAATCTTCACCGACAGTGGTACTGTAAGTAAAAACATAATCTTGTTAATATTTGTTCACATTTTTGTTCAAGTAAAATGTGGTATTATCATAAATTGTCTGTATAAACTGAAAACATTAAGCAATTAATGTATGATACAATAGACTTTCATTTTTAAAAACATATATAATTTTATCATAGGCTCGGTTACTACTAAACATTTTGGAATGTATATATTATTTTTTTAAATGGTGCTAAAATTCAAATGTACATATTTGAATTATTTTTAAACCATGTACTCCTTGAAATATAGGGTAATGGCCATAATAAATATATATTAAGCAACTATTACATGTGACAATAAGCTGAGTCTTGACAAGTGCTGATCCATGTGGGTTGGAAATATTGCAGGTATAATCGCCACTGTTTACTGTTTGTGCATTTTCGATGAAGAGATTTCCACCTCTCTGACTATAAACGACATTATTAATACTCAGATCTTTTCCTTGGAAACTCCATCTATAGGTAGGTAGTGGATTCCCACGACCGACACAGGCTAATTCTGCTGATGATCCCTGTCCAACCGAAACAATCTTTGAATAGTCATCAATTTCAGCTGGCGACCAACCAGCAGGTGGTTCTGAAATAATAATGTCCGATTTGTATTTCTTTTGATATTTCAATCCATACCAAAAGAGATATCATGTATATCACAGTAAAATAATGAAGTCAAATTCTTATATCAATACACATGAACACATGATCACCATGTGTGTTTTTATTGGAAATATTTGTACCTATTTAATTGGTTTATCATCTAATTATTAATATATCTCTTTTATTAGGCCTTTGCGGTAAAAACTTGCGTCTTTCCTTTAATATCTCTTGAAATCCAAGTAATCATCTATACTGGTAACCGAAAGTTGTTAAAATCCTTAACTGCTAGTATGAAATAGCAAACTATCAAGTCTAAAATAATTGTTAAAACTCATTAAAGGTAAAAAAATGGAGAAACAGTTTTCACATCAGCTATTTGAAAAAGGAAGAAAAGACTGTTGAATTGATACAGTCGCACGTGCATTTTCACTTACCATGAACATGTAAATATGCAAATGAGCTGACTTTTTCCTCTTTGGTAAGTATATTACGTGCTATACATCTGTATGTTGTGTATCGATCTTCATCTCTAACATCTCGAATTTGTAGTTTTCCATCAGGAAAAAAGCTGACTCTTTCACCTTAAATTTATCATAATAATCGTTGTTATGCTAACTCACAAAGTTTTTAAGGATGTACTTAGGTGAGGTTTTGGAATTTGTGTCAAATAATCGGACTCCTTGGTGTTTTTCCATACAATACTATGTAAAATATTTTGCCCCATAACACCCATTTATTTTTTCATATAAGACTTAATAGCTTATGAAAGGTCATTTCCATAAATTTTAGAAGATTCTTGATTTTCTTTCTTTTGTTTTGAGACCCACATAATACCAATGCAAATATAAGGTAAAAGTCCGAGGTAGCCTTTTCCCGCCATATTTTAAATCTCAAATATCTCGAAAAGAAGGTCCATGACCTATCAATATGTTTAGCTTATTTTTATCCTTAATTGATGCTCTACCAGCTTATAGTATCAATTTTCAATTCTTAATTTATTAACTAACCTCACCTAAGTACATTCTTAACTATAATTCATAAAATCTTTAATTATTAACATTACTGAATTGACTGCAGTGGATACGTGTGAAAGATGACTGAATAACTGAATATGAGTAAACATTTTATAAAAACATTTGAGCTTAAGAAAATTAAGATTACTGCGTGTTATACTCTTGTATGGTTAATTTCTGATACAAAATAAGTAGAGAACTTTCTTGTAAAAGGGAAATTTTCATTTAATCAAATCATCATTAATGTACTGCTATTGAATAATGGTCTTTCCGTCCTCTAATTCGACGATATTTTTCGTCGAAGTGACCTTAACTAAGATACCCTACGTTAGAACTTCGACCACTGCACACCGCAAGTGTGAAGGGAAGTCGTGATTATAGAATGTAAACAAACATATTAAACAGGAAGGTAAATAGTAATAACTCATCCTTAAAGAACAAAGTAAATGGTAAAGTATTGCAAATTCAAATTTAGCACGAACTTAATTGTTATGTTATGGTTGTTTGAACTACATTTTCATTAATTTGCGTGGACGTATGTACATTGGTTAACTTTTAGCCAAACGATACACACCGGGTACAATTGGGTTTTTGGTTCCTTGGGTCCAGCCTACTACTTTGATGTATTCTTTAACATAAGAAGGATTGATAACACATCTAAACGTTGCTGTACTGCCCTTCATAGCCCAAACATCTGTCAACTGTAGATTGTATGTCTTGTAGTCATCGATTAACACTAGAAAGTACAATGTTATACATCAAATAAAATTAAAAAAAAACTACTAAACTCCGAGGAAAATTCAAAACGAAAGTCCCTTATCAAATGGCAAAATCAAAACCTCAAACACATCTAATGAATGGATAACAATTGTGAAAAGATAGATACATATAGTTTAAATAAGAAAAATCATGATCTCAATAATGTAGTGTCAATTTTGTTGTTTTGACAATAATTGGCTTCTGATATAGCAATGAAATTTGCTGATAATATTTATAATTAATAATTCCTACAGTTAATGTATAGAACCACTAATTCGAGCCCGGACAGAAGTACATATTTTAAAGAAAAAACTCCTACACATAGCTGTAATTTCGTTAAAAAAAATTATTTTGGTATCAAATAAAAGATAAGAATCACTTTAGAACCCTTGTTTAAATGAAATTAAGATATGAGGGAATATTTGCCTTGCTTAACATACCAGACGTGCATGTGTGTGTTCTATCAAAATTCCAAGAACCAGTGCGCTTTAATATGCAATTGGCGGTATGTTAAAAAAATCCCATTGCACTAGTTAGGATAAGGTATGGTTTTAAATAAAATTTCTGTTACTTTATTTGAAATTTATTCAAAATAGCTATGCATTGTTAAATTAGAATTTAAAATTGAAAGCAAAAAGCAAAATCACAAAAATACTGAACTTCGAGGAAAATTCAAAACGAAAAGTCCCTAATCAAATGGCAAACTCAAATGATAAAAAACATCAAACGAATTGACAAAACTGTCATATTCCTGACTTGGTACAGGCATTTTCAAATGTAGAAATGGTGGATTGAACCAGGTTTTATAGCGCTAAACTCTCATTTGTATGACAAGGGCATCACATTCCATTATATTTACAACAATCCGTAAACAAAACAGACATAAGTAATAGGGGTACAGCAGTCATCACTGTGTCACCATCTCAATTAGAACAAAAGAAACACATATTTAACATGAAGCACAAAAAGCATCTATCAAATTTAACAAATAAATTCATTGCTTACATGTATGCGTATTTAAAGTCAACCCATAAAGGATTCAAATATTTGAAGTACTTGACAAGGTTCACATCAACTCTAAAGTAGAGTCGCGTGTTTGAAGTCACACAAGAAGAAATATAAAAAATCGTTTTAAGTATTTTCAAAGTTGTAATTTCATATTTGGGGAATGGTGGTATACAGGACTGAAAAATCAAAAGTCTTGATAAATTTATTTCAGAAAAAGACCGAGATTTAAATTGTCCAGAAGTTCTTTAGAATTTTAAAGAACCCGCATATGGTTAATTCCACTACATGAGTATTCAGTTTCACATTAACTCTAGTGTAGAGTCGCGTGTTTGACGTTTCACAGAAAGAGATATGAAATAATTTTGTTGTTTAAAGTATTTTCAAAATTTTAATAGAACAATAACATAACGGCGGGATCTTTAAAAGTACAGTACCACGTTATATGTACCAAAGAAACACAAAAAGTTACATGTACAAAACAAACAGAATGAAAGATAATACAAACACATTGACGAGATGTATAAGTACCGAGCAACGTCAAATGAATATCACAGAAAACAGACCAAACAGTAAAAGTGATGTTAATAATAGAACAATATAACACTTTATTAAGATAATAAACAACGTCAGTACGCAGACCATCTATACATTGAGACCATCATGTATTATTTTTGAAGTTGATACGGAATATTTATCAACAAAAGCTAAATTCAAAGTCTTTTTATCTAATGATTGAGATTTAACCGAACGATTACGTCATAACAGGAATTACCCCAAAACTCATTCTGAATTCCTTGATTATTTGTACCAGTCAACGCCGTGTGCAATTGACATAGTTTAGCAACATTTAATGGGTTTATTTCTAAACAATGTAACAGAAAATGAGACTGAATTATGAAAATAATGATGAATAAAATGAGTACTTAGCTAGGGTACTTAAATATTAGAATTACCTCCACGAACTAATAACTCATTTTATAATTAATGTTGCTACGACATCGATTGTGTGCTTTTCCAAAAACCAGTTTCCTGTGAGGGATTTATTAGAATTTTCTGTCCATGTCAAAATTGCATTGGAAATAAAATTATGTAAATATTCATACAATTATGATGAAATGAGAGGAAAATTGTGAACTTCAATATAATAATAGTAATTTGAAATACGAACAATCAATCAATACTTCAAACAAACGAGCAATAAATTTTCAGCAGCGTTTTACTCCGAAAAAAAACGGAAGTGAAAAACTCGCATTAAGTAATTCAAGTTCTAACAGTTTCCGTTTTGACACGTGTCAGTTATAATGATCACATGTCATTAATGTAAAACATATTTAATCCATTAAACCGTTCAAGATTAAAGAAACTAAGACAGTGTATAACATTCACAGAAACACTATCAGCGAAACCAAAACATGCAATTCGCAAATAGTGCTTAATAAAGTGTACTATTACAATTTCATTTTTCAAGATTTCGCGATGGATCGTTGGACAGATTAAATATAAACATAATTGGAATTTGCATTTGACTTCTTTTCGTTTTTCTTACTGTTATCAGGAAACGTTTGAAAGATTAAGAACAACATAAGCAAGTGTAACTGGCTTGAGAAAACATTACTAATAAAAAGCAAAATGGTGTTTAATAGAAAAATCCATTACATACAGGAAATAGAGTAGAATAACAATTAGAAATAACATGCTTACAATCACACAAATCTTAATGTAATAAATGTTATTGCTCTTTTGCGTTAAAAAAATCTCTTTAATATGGAATAAAAAAGGTGGAAATCGTTGTAGGCTATTACGATCAACATCATTTTTTGTATATCATAATGAGTTCAAACGTTCGAATTCTATGCACTGCTAACGACGGTAAATAGAGTTAAATTGTACTTTATATGGAAAAAAGTAAAATTGCAAAAATACTGAACTCAGAGGAAATCCAATCGGAAAGTCCATAATCACATGGCAAAATCAAATGACAAAACACATAAAATACGAATAGACAAGAACTGTCATATTTATGACTTGGTACAGGCATTTTCAAATGAAGAAAATGATGGATTAAACCTGGCTTTAAAGCGTTAAACCTCTCACACTGATGACAGTCTCATCAAATTCCGTTATATTTTCAGTGATGCGTGAACTAAACATACATTATAAATAAAATAGTCAAAATATGGGTACAGCAGTCATCATCGTGTAACAATTTTAAAAGGAACAATTCAACAGAACACAAAATAATCTATCTACAAACACATTCATTGATTCGCGTGTCTCACGTCAGAAAATTTTATACGTCACATACATTTGTCGTTCAATGTATATACAAACAATTAAAAAAAATATCACATGGGCAATGTTAGCGTACAGGGGTAAAAAATCAAAGTATGTAAGAATTAATTTCAGAAAAAGACCGAGATTTAAAATAGTCCAAAATTTATATAGAATTTATAAGAATCCACAAATAGTTCATTCCACTACGCGATTAAGTATTTTGACGTTTGTGGTTCAACGTATTTTCTAATTCATAATAGAAATATATCATAATGACATATAATAGAACAATATCATATTGACGGGATCATATTAAAAATATGAATATTTTTGCACCTCATTGTTTATAACATGAATTTAATAAACATCGCAAGTTAATAAAATTCTTTTTTATTTTACAACGTATGGACTGAGCTGAGTTCAGTCAGATTAACCACTTCATCTCCTCTTAAACTTTTCTTGATTGTAAGTTACATGCATTTATTCCAATTCTAGCAAATCTATTAATTTTCACGTGTTACGCAAAGTCAAGCTCAGATGTTTTTTTTTATTCTTATTTCAGACTTTTATTGTATTGTAAGTTGCCATATTAAAAAAAAACATAATTTGCTTAAAAATGAATCAAGTAAATACTTTCAACAGCTGTTTGATTTTATACTATAAAATGTCTTAATAAATCTTTTTTTCATAATTGTTCAAATCAATGTGCTTGGGTATCGCACGATTTCTTTTTAAATTAAAAAAACCAAAGTATTTTTTTTATCACGAATTATTTTTATTTTAGATAATACCAAATTAGATAGTTCTGTCACGATTAATTATATCCATAACATCTTTTTCTTCACTGGAGGCTATAAATATGTCAAATTGATGTTGCTCTTAATTTCGCAATAAAATAAGCATATAATTTAGTAGAAATCAATATTAGTTTATACATTTTCAACAATACGCTGAATGTAATCATCTTAATAGCATTGTTGTCTGTTTGCAAGAAAAGAGTAATCGTCACAAAAGTAGACCAGCATGGTGTGTGTGGGCAAAACATATGAGAGGCCCATTTTTTTTATTACATTTACCTTTAAAAATAAGTAACAAAAATACCGAAATCGAAAAATTCAAAACGGAAAGTCACTGAACAGATGGCAAAAAAAGTTTAAACACATTGGTCGAATGGAAAACAACTGACATACTCATGAATTGCTACAAGCACTTTTTTATGATTAAATATATATGTATTTTTATAAACCGATATCAACAGGGTAAACAGAATTCATACACTATATTTCAATATAAAGGAAGTCAGGACTAGAAATGTTTTCTTTTCTATACCAACCTGATTTAACTTGCATAGGTCTACTTATAACGGAACCAGCAACGTTGGTTGCCAAACATCTGTAAGTTTGTGTATGAACGTTGTCCTGAAAGCTTGCATCATCAAAAGGATAGAACTGGAGGGTATTATTAGAGAGAACTCTGAGTAATCCAGGAACATCATCCACTGCAGACCCGTCCTCCTTTATCCAGTCTAATGCAGGTGCAGGTTTTCCATACGCTGTACAGGGAACCAAAGCACCGTGTGTATTGGCAAACACTAGAGAGCTGGGAGGTTCTGAGAGAAATATTGGTCCTTGTAACCTGTTTTCTGGTGATTGTGTCGTGGCCCATCCTGTCGATAGACGATATAAAAAAATATTATTACGTTTTAGTTTGTCACTATCAAAAATATTTAAATCATACTATTAGAAAAAATACATCAAGTTGATTTTGATCGCATGCATTTCCAATATTCAAGTTAGAATATGATTTGTCCTTGGTTTAATGCTTACAAATTCTTTCTATATAAGATAACCCCCTTTTGTTTCTTTCTATATAAGATAACCCCCTTTTGTTTCTTTCTATATAAGATAACCCCCTTTTGTTTCTTTCTATATAAGATAACCCCCTTTTGTTTCTTTCTATATAAGATAACCCCCTTTTGTTTCTTTCTATATAAGATAACCCCCTTTTGTTTCTTTCTATATAAGATAACCCCCTTTTGTTTCTTTCTATATAAGATAACCCCTTTTGTTTCTTTCTATATTAGATAACCCCTTTTGTTTCTTTCTATATAAGATAACCCCCTTTTGTTTCTTTCTATATAAGATAACCCCCTTTTGTTTCTTTCTATATTAGATAACCCCTTTTGTTTCTTTCTATATAAGATAACCCCTTTTGTTTCTTTCTATATAAGATAACCCCTTTTGTTTCTTTCTATATTAGATAACCCCTTTTGTTTCTTTCTATATAAGATAACCCCCTTTTGTTTCTTTCTATATAAGATAACCCCCTTTTGTTTCTTTCTATATTAGATAACCCCTTTTGTTTCTTTCTATATAAGATAACCCCTTTTGTTTCTTTCTATATAAGATAACCCCCTTTTGTTTCTTTCTATATAAGATAACCCCTTTTGTTTCTTTCTATATTAGATAACCCCTTTTGTTTCTTTCTATATAAGATAACCCCCTTTTGTTTCTTTCTATATAAGATAACCCCCTTTTGTTTCTTTCTATATAAGATAACCCCCTTTTGTTTCTTTCTATATAAGATAACTCCTTTTGTTTCTTTCTATATAATATAACCCCCTTTTGTTTCTTTCTATATAAGATAACCCCTTTTGTTTCTTTCTATATAAGATAACCCCTTTTGTTTCTTTCTATATAAGATAACCCCTTTTGTTTCTTTCTATATTAGATAACCCCTTTTGTTTCTTTCTATATAAGATAACCCCCTTTTGTTTCTTTCTATATAAGATAACCCCCTTTTGTTTCTTTCTATATAAGATAACCCCCTTTTGTTTCTTTCTATATAAGATAACTCCTTTTGTTTCTTTCTATATAAGATAACCCCCTTTTGTTTCTTTCTATATAATATAACCCCCTTTTGTTTCTTTCTATATAAGATAACCCCTTTTGTTTCTTTCTATATAAGATAACCCCTTTTGTTTCTTTCTATATAAGATAACTCCTTTTGTTTCTATCTATATAATATAACCCCCTTTTGTTTCTTTCTATATAAGATAACCCCTTTTGTTTCTTTCTATATAAGATAACCCCTTTTGTTTCTTTCTATATAAGATAACCCCCTTTTGTTTCTTTCTATATAAGATAACCCCCTTTTGTTTCTTTCTATATAAGATAACTCCTTTTGTTTCTTTCTATATAAGATAACCCCTTTTGTTTCTTTCTATATAAGATAATCCCCTTTTGTTTCTTTCTATATTAGATAACCCCTTTTGTTTCTTTCTATATAATATAACCCCCTTTTGTTTCTTTCTATATAAGATAACCCCTTTTGTTTCTTTCTATATAAGATAACCCCTTTTGTTTCTTTCTATATAAGATAACCCCCTTTTGTTTCTTTCTATATAAGATAACTCCTTTTGTTTCTTTCTATATAAGATAACCCCTTTTGTTTCTTTCTATATAAGATAATCCCCTTTTGTTTCTTTCTATATTAGATAACCCCTTTTGTTTCTTTCTATATAAGATAACCTCCTTTTGTTTCTTTCTATATAAGATAACCCCTTTTGTTTCTTTCTATATAATATAACCCCCTTTTGTTTCTTTCTATATAAGATAACCCCCTTTTGTTTCTTTCTATATAAGATAACCCCTTTTGTTTCTTTCTATATAAGATAACCCCCTTTTGTTTCTTTCTATATAAGATAACCCCCTTTTGTTTCTTTCTATATAAGATAACCCCTTTTGTTTCTTTCTATATAAGATAATCCCCTTTTGTTTCTTTCTATATTAGATAACCCCTTTTGTTTCTTTCTATATAAGATAACCTCCTTTTGTTTCTTTCTATATAAGATAACCCCTTTTGTTTCTTTCTATATTAGATAACCCCCTTTTGTTTCTTTCTATATAAGATAACCCCCTTTTGTTTCTTTCTATATTAGATAACCCCTTTTGTTTCTTTCTATATTAGATAACCCCCTTTTGTTTCTTTCTATATTAGATAACCCCCTTTTGTTTCTTTCTATATAAGATAACCCCCTTTTGTTTCTTTCTATATAAGATAACCCCCTTTTGTTTCTTTCTATATAAGATAACCCCCTTTTGTTTCTTTCTATATAAGATAACCCCTTTTGTTTCTTTCTATATAAGATAACCCCTTTTGTTTCTTTCTATATTAGATAACCCCTTTTGTTTCTTTCTATATAAGATAACCCCCTTTTGTTTCTTTCTATATAAGATAACCCCTTTTGTTTCTTTCTATATAAGATAACCCCCTTTTGTTTCTTTCTATATAAGATAACCCCCTTTTGTTTCTTTCTATATAAGATAACCCCCTTTTGTTTCTTTCTATATAAGATAACCCCTTTTGTTTCTTTCTATATAAGATAACTCCTTTTGTTTCTTTCTATATAATATAACCCCTTTTGTTTCTTTCTATATAAGATAACCCCCTTTTGTTTCTTTCTATATAAGATAACCCCCTTTTGTTTCTTTCTATATAAGATAACCCCCTTTTGTTTCTTTCTATATAAGATAACCCCTTTTGTTTCTTTCTATATAAGATAACTCCTTTTGTTTCTTTCTATATAATATAACCCCCTTTTGTTTCTTTCTATATAAGATAACCCCCTTTTGTTTCTTTCTATATAAGATAACCCCCTTTTGTTTCTTTCTATATAAGATAACCCCCTTTTGTTTCTTTCTATATTAGATAACCCCTTTTGTTTCTTTCTATATAAGATAACCCCCTTTTGTTTCTATCTATATAAGATAACCCCTTTTGTTTCTTTCTATATAAGATAACCCCTTTTGTTTCTTTCTATATTAGATAACCCCCTTTTGTTTCTTTCTATATTAGATAACCCCCTTTTGTTTCTTTCTATATAAGATAACCCCTTTTGTTTCTTTCTATATAAGATAACCCCCTTTTGTTTCTTTCTATATAAGATAACCCCCTTTTGTTTCTTTCTATATAAGATAACCCCCTTTTGTTTCTTTCTATATAAGATAACCCCCCTTTTGTTTCTTTCTATATTAGATAACCCCCTTTTGTTTCTTTCTATATAAGATAACCCCCTTTTGTTTCTTTCTATATAAGATAACCCCTTTTGTTTCTTTCTATATAAATAACCCCCTTTTGTTTCTTTCTATATAAGATAACCCCTTTTGTTTCTTTCTATATAAGATAACCCCCTTTTGTTTCTTTCTATATAAGATAACCCCTTTTGTTTCTTTCTATATAAGATAATCCCCTTTTGTTTCTTTCTATATTAGATAACCCCTTTTGTTTCTTTCTATATTAGATAACCCCCTTTTGTTTCTTTCTATATAAGATAACCCCCTTTTGTTTCTTTCTATATTAGATAACCCCTTTTGTTTCTTTCTATATTAGATAACCCCCTTTTGTTTCTTTCTATATAAGATAACCCCTTTTGTTTCTTTCTATATAAGATAACCCCCTTTTGTTTCTTTCTATATAAGATAACCCCTTTTGTTTCTTTCTATATAAGATAATCCCCTTTTGTTTCTTTCTATATTAGATAACCCCTTTTGTTTCTTTCTATATTAGATAACCCCCTTTTGTTTCTTTCTATATAAGATAACCCCCTTTTGTTTCTTTCTATATTAGATAACCCCTTTTGTTTCTTTCTATATTAGATAACCCCCTTTTGTTTCTTTCTATATAAGATAACCCCCTTTTGTTTCTTTCTATATAAGATAACCCCTTTTGTTTCTTTCTATATAAGATAACCCCTTTTGTTTCTTTCTATATAAGATAACCCCTTTTGTTTCTTTCTATATAAGATAACCCCCTTTTGTTTCTTTCTATATTAGATAACCCCCTTTTGTTTCTTTCTATATAAGATAACCCCCTTTTGTTTCTTTCTATATAAGATAACCCCCTTTTGTTTCTTTCTATATAAGATAACCCCCTTTTGTTTCTTTCTATATAAGATAACCCCTTTTGTTTCTTTCTATATAAGATAACCCCTTTTGTTTCTTTCTATATAATAACCCCTTTTGTTTCTTTCTATATAAGATAACCCCTTTTGTTTCTTTCTATATAAGATAACCCCTTTTGTTTCTTTCTATATAAGATAACCCCCTTTTTTTTTTCCTTTTTCTTTATATAGATAACCCCTTTTGTTTCTTTCTATATAAGATAACCCCTTTTGTTTCTTTCTATATAAGATAACCCCCTTTTGTTTCTTTCTATATAAGATAACCCCCTTTTGTTTCTTTCTATATTAATAACCCCTTTTGTTTCTTTCATATAAGATAACCCCTTTTGTTTCTTTCTATATAAGATAACCCCTTTTGTTTCTTTCTATATAAGATAACCCCCTTTTGTTTCTTTTATATAGATAACCCCCTTTTCTTTTGACTTTTGTTTTTCTATAAAGATAACCCCCTTTTGTTTCTTTCTATTTATAATAACCCCCTTTTGTTTCTTTCTATATAAGATAACCCCTTTTGTTTCTTTCTATATAAGATAACCCCTTTTGTTTCTTTCTATATAAGATAACCCCTTTTGTTTCTTTCTATATAAGATAACCCCTTTTGTTTCTTTCTATATAAGAAACCCCTTTTTTTCTTACTTTTTAGATAACCCCTTTTGTTTCTTTCTATATAAATAACCCCCTTTTGTTTCTTTCTATATAAGATAACCCCCTTTTGTTTCTTTCTATATAAGATAACCCCTTTTGTTTCTTTCTATATAAGATAACCCCTTTTGTTTCTTTCTATATAAGATAACCCCCTTTTGTTTTTTCTATATAAGATAACCCCTTTTGTTTCTTTCTATATAAGATAACCCCTTTTGTTTCTTTCTATATAAGATAACCCCTTTTTGTTTCTTTCTATATAAGATAACCCCCTTTTGTTTCTTTCTATATAAGATAACCCCTTTTGTTTCTTTCTATATAAGATAACCCCTTTTGTTTCTTTCTATATAAGATAACCCCCTTTTGTTTCTTTCTATATAATAACCCCTTTTGTTTCTTTCTATATAAGATAACCCCTTTTTTTCTTTCTATATAAGATAACCCCCTTTTGTTTCTT
The DNA here is from genome assembly GCA_019925275.1 of Mytilus edulis. Taxonomy (NCBI): domain Eukaryota; kingdom Metazoa; phylum Mollusca; class Bivalvia; order Mytilida; family Mytilidae; genus Mytilus; species Mytilus edulis. The sequence goes on along the minus strand of CM034352.1, from coordinate 110,385,731 downwards.
TCTATATAGATAACCCCTTTTGTTTCTTTCTATATAAGATAACCCCTTTTGTTTCTTTCTATATTAGATAACCCCTTTTGTTTCTTTCTATATAAGATAACCCCCTTTTGTTTCTTTCTATATAAGATAACCCTTTTGTTTCTTTCTATATAGATAACCCCTTTTGTTTCTTTCTATATAAGATAACCCCTTTTGTTTTTCTATATAAGATAACCCCTTTGTTTCTTTCTATATAAGATAACCCTTTTGTTTCTTTCTATATAAGATAACCCTTTTGTTTCTTTCTATATAATAACCCCTTTTGTTTCTTTCTATATAAGATAACCCCTTTTGTTTCTTTCTATATAAGATAACCCCTTTGTTTCTTTCTATATAAGATAACCCCCTTTTGTTTCTTTCTATATAGATAACCCCTTTTGTTTCTTTCTATATAAGATAACCCTTTTGTTTCTTTCTATATAATAACCCCTTTTGTTTCTTCTATATAAGATAACCCCTTTTGTTTCTTTCTATATAAGATAACCCCCTTTTGTTTCTTCTATATAAGATAACCCCCTTTTGTTTCTTTCTATATAGATAACCCCTTTTGTTTCTTTCTATTAAATAACCCCCTTTTGTTTCTTTCTATATAAGATAACCCCTTTTGTTTCTTTCTTATAAGATAACCCCTTTTGTTTCTTTCTATATAGATAACCCCCTTTGTTTCTTTCTATATAGATAACCCCTTTTGTTTCTTTCTATATAAGATAACCCCTTTTGTTTCTTTCTATATAAGATAACCCCTTTTGTTTCTTTCTATATAAGATAACCCCTTTTGTTTCTTTCTATATAAGATAACCCCCTTTTGTTTCTTTCTATATAAGATAACCCCTTTTGTTTCTTCTATATAGAAACCCCTTTTGTTTCTTTCTATATAAGATAACCCCTTTTGTTCTTTCTATATAAGATAACCCCTTTTGTTTCTTTCTATATAAGATAACCCCCTTTTGTTTCTTTCTATATAAGATAACCCTTTTGTTTCTTTCTATATAGATAACCCCTTTTGTTTCTTTCTATATAGATAACCCCTTTGTTTCTTTCTATATAAGATAACCCCTTTTGTTCTTTCTATATAGATAACCCTTTTGTTCTTTCTATATAAGATAACCCCCTTTTGTTTCTTTCTATATAAGATAAACCCCCTTTTTGTTTTTTTTTCTATATAAGATAACCCCTTTTGTTTCTTTCTATATTAGATAACCCCTTTTGTTTCTTTCTATATAAGATAACCCCCTTTTGTTTCTTTCTATATAAGATAACCCCCTTTTGTTTCTTTCTATATAAGATAACCCCTTTTGTTTCTTTCTATATAAGATAACCCCTTTTGTTTCTTTTCTATATAGATAACCCCTTTTGTTTCTTTCTATATTAGATAACCCCCTTTTGTTTCTTTCTATATAAGATAACCCCCTTTTGTTTCTTTCTATATTAGATAACCCCTTTTGTTTCTTTCTATATTAGATAACCCCCTTTTGTTTCTTTCTATATAAGATAACCCCCTTTTGTTTCTTTCTATATAAGATAACCCCTTTTGTTTCTTTCTATATAGATAACCCCTTTTGTTTCTTTCTATATAAGATAACCCCTTTTGTTTCTTTCTATATAAGATAACCCCTTTTGTTTCTTTCTATATAAGATAACCCCTTTTGTTTCTTTCTATATAAGATAACCCCCTTTTGTTTCTTTCTATATAAGATAACCCCTTTTGTTTCTTTCTATATAAGATAACCCCTTTTGTTTCTTTCTATATAAGATAACCCCTTTTGTTTCTTTCTATATAAGATAACCCCTTTTGTTTCTTTCTATATAGATAACCCCCTTTTGTTTCTTTCTATATAAGATAACCCCCTTTTGTTTCTTTCTATATAAGATAACCCCTTTTGTTTCTTTCTATATAAGATAACCCCCTTTTGTTTCTTTCTATATAAGATAACCCCTTTTGTTTCTTTCTATATAAGATAACCCCCTTTTGTTTCTTTCTATATAAGATAACCCCCTTTTGTTTCTTTCTATATAAGATAACCCCCTTTTGTTTCTTTCTATATAAGATAACCCCTTTTGTTTCTTTCTATATAAGATAACCCCTTTTGTTTCTTTCTATATAAGATAACCCCTTTTGTTTCTTTCTATATAAGATAACCCCTTTTGTTTCTTTCTATATAAGATAACCCCCTTTTGTTTCTTTCTATATAAGATAACCCTTTTGTTTCTTTCTATATAAGATAACCCCCTTTTGTTTCTTTCTATATAAGATAACCCCTTTTGTTTCTTTCTATATAAGATAACCCCCTTTTGTTTCTTTCTATATAAGATAACCCCCTTTTGTTTCTTTCTATATAAGATAACCCCCTTTTGTTTCTTTCTATATAAGATAACCCCCTTTGTTTCTTTCTATATAAGATAACCCCTTTTATTTCTTTTATAAGATAACCCCTTTTGTTTCTTTCTATATAAGATAACTCCTTTTGTTTCTTTCTATATAAATAACCCCTTTTGTTTCTTTCTATATAAGATAACCCCTTTTGTTTCTTTCTATATAAGATAACCCCTTTTGTTTCTTTCTATATAAGATAACCCCTTTTGTTTCTTTCTATATAAGATAACCCCTTTTGTTTCTTTCTATATAAGATAACCCCCTTTTGTTTCTTTCTATATAAGATAACCCCTTTTGTTTCTTTCTATATAAATAACCCCCTTTTGTTTCTTTCTATATAAGATAACCCCCTTTTGTTTCTTTCTATATAAGATAACCCCCTTTTGTTTCTTTCTATATAAGATAACCCCTTTTGTTTCTTTCTAATAAGATAACCCCTTTTGTTCTTTCTATATAATAACCCCCTTTTTTCTTTCTATATTAGATAACCCCCTTTTGTTTCTTTCTATATAAGATAACCCCTTTTGTTTCTTTCTATATAAGATAACCCCTTTTGTTTCTTTCTATATTAGATAACCCCCTTTTGTTTCTTTCTATATAAGATAACCCCCTTTTGTTTCTTTCTATATAAGATAACCCCTTTTGTTTCTTTCTATATAGATAACCCCCTTTTGTTTCTTTCTATATAAGATAACCCCTTTTGTTTCTTTCTATATAAGATAACCCCTTTTGTTTCTTTCTATATAGATAACCCCCTTTTGTTTCTTTCTATATTAGATAACCCCTTTTGTTTCTTTCTATATAAGATAACCCCCTTTTGTTTCTTTCTATATTAGATAACCCCCTTTTGTTTCTTTCTATATAAGATAACCCCTTTTGTTTCTTTCTATATAAGATAACCCCTTTTGTTTCTTTCTATATTAGATAACCCCCTTTTGTTTCTTTCTATATAAGATAACCCCTTTTGTTTCTTTCTATATAAGATAACCCCCTTTTGTTTCTTTCTATATAAGATAACCCCTTTTGTTTCTTTCTATATAAGATAACCCCTTTTGTTTCTTTCTATATAAGATAACCCCTTTTGTTTCTTTCTATATAAGATAACCCCTTTTGTTTCTTTCTATATAAGATAACCCCTTTTGTTTCTTTCTATATAAGATAACCCCCTTTTGTTTCTTTCTATATAAGATAACCCCCTTTTGTTTCTTTCTATATAAGATAACCCCCTTTTGTTTCTTTCTATATAAGATAACCCCCTTTTGTTTCTTTCTATATAAGATAACCCCTTTTGTTTCTTTCTATATAAGATAAACCCCTTTTGTTTCTTTCTATATAAGATAACCCCTTTTGTTTCTTTCTATATAAGATAACCCCCTTTTGTTTCTTTCTATATAAGATAACCCCTTTTGTTTCTTTCTATATAAGATAACCCCTTTTGTTTCTTTCTATATAAGATAACCCCTTTTGTTTCTTTCTATATAAGATAACCCCTTTTGTTTCTTTCTATATAAGATAACCCCTTTTGTTTCTTTCTATATAAGATAACCCCTTTTGTTTCTTTCTATATAAGATAACCCCTTTTGTTTCTTTCTATATAAGATAACCCCTTTTGTTTCTTTCTATATAAGATAACCCCTTTTGTTTCTTTCTATATAAGATAACCCCTTTTGTTTCTTTCTATATAAGATAACCCCTTTTGTTTCTTTCTATATAAGATAACCCCCTTTTGTTTCTTTCTATATAAGATAACCCCTTTTGTTTCTTTCTATATAAGATAACCCCTTTTGTTTCTTTCTATATAAGATAACCCCTTTTGTTTCTTTTATATAAGATAACCCCTTTTGTTTCTTTCTATATAGATAACCCTTTTGTTTCTTTCTATATAGATAACCCCCTTTTGTTTTTTCTATATAAGATAACCCTTTTGTTTCTTTCTATATAAGATAACCCCTTTTGTTTCTTCTATATAGATAACCCCTTTTGTTTCTTTTATATAAGATAACCCCTTTTGTTTCTTTCTATATAAGATAACCCCTTTTGTTTCTTTCTATTATAATAACCCCTTTTGTTTCTTTCTATATAAGATAACCCCTTTTGTTTCTTTTATATAAGATACCCCTTTTGTTTTTTCTATATAAATAACCCCTTTTTTTTTTCTATATAAGATAACCCCTTTTGTTTCTTTCTTAATAAGATAACCCCTTTTGTTTCTTTCTATATAAGATAACCCCTTTGTTTCTTTCTATATAAGATAACCCCTTTTGTTTCTTTCTATATAAGATAACCCCTTTTGTTTCTTTCTATATAGATAACCCCTTTGTTTCTTTCTATATAAGATAACCCCTTTTGTTTCTTTCTATATAGATAACCCCTTTTGTTTCTTTCTATATAAGATAACCCTTTTTTTCTTTCTATATAAGATAACCCCTTTTGTTCTTTCTATATAGATAACCCCTTTTGTTTCTTTCTATATAAGATAACCCCTTTTGTTTCTTTCTATATAAGATAACCCCTTTTGTTTCTTTCTATATAAATAACCCCTTTTGTTTCTTTCTATAAAGATAACCCCTTTTGTTTCTTTCTATATAAGATAACCCCTTTTGTTTCTTTCTATATAGATAACCCCTTTTGTTTCTTTCTATATAAGATAACCCCTTTGTTTCTTTCTATATAAGATAACCCCTTTTGTTTCTTTCTATATAAGATAACCCTTTGTTTCTTTCTATATAATAACCCCTTTTGTTTCTTCTATATAGATAACCCCTTTTGTTTCTTCTATATAAGTACCCTTTTGTTTCTTTCTATATAAATAACCCCTTTTGTTTCTTTCTATATAAGATAACCCCTTTTGTTTCTTTCTATATAAGATAACCCCTTTTTTTTCTTTCTATATAGATAACCCCTTTTGTTTCTTTCTATATAAGATAACCCCCTTTTGTTTCTTTCTATATAAGATAACCCCTTTTGTTTCTTTCTATATAAGATAACCCTTTTGTTTCTTTCTATATAAGATAACCCCTTTTGTTTCTTTCTATATAAGATAACCCCTTTTGTTTCTTTCTATATAAGATAACCCCTTTTGTTTCTTTCTATATAAGATAACCCCTTTTGTTTCTTTCTATATAAGATACCCTTTGTTTCTTTCTATATAAATAACCCCCTTTTGTTTCTTTCTATATAAGATAACCCCTTTTGTTTCTTTCTATATAAGAAACCCCTTTTTTCTTTTATATAAAAACCCTTTTGTTCTTTCTATATAAGATAACCCCTTTTGTTTCTTTCTATATAAATAACCCCTTTTGTTTCTTTCTATATAGATAACCCCTTGTTTCTTTCTATTGTTTGTTTCTTTCTATATAAGATAACCCCTTTTGTTTCTTTCTATATAAGATAACCCCTTTTGTTCTTTCTATATAAGATAACCCCTTTTTTTCTTCTATATAAGATAACCCCTTTTGTTCTTTCTATTAATAACCCCCTTTTTTTTTTTTATAAATAACCCCTTTTGTTTCTTTCTATATAAGATAACCCCTTTGTTTCTTTCTATATAAGATAACCCCCTTTTGTTTCTTTCTATATAGATAACCCCCTTTTGTTTCTTTCTATATTAAGATAACCCCCTTTTGTTTCTTTCTATTATTTTTTAATGATAACCCCCTTTGTTTCTTTCTATATAAGATAACCCCTTTTGTTTCTTTCTATATAAGATAACCCCTTTTGTTTCTTTCTATATAAGATAACCCCTTTTGTTTCTTTCTATATAAGATAACCCCTTTTGTTTCTTTCTATATAAGATAACCCCTTTTGTTTCTTTCTATATAAGATAACCCCTTTTGTTTCTTTCTATATAAGATAACCCCTTTTGTTTCTTTCTATATAGATAACCCCTTTTGTTTCTTTCTATATAAGATAACCCCTTTTGTTTCTTTCTATATAGATAACCCCTTTTGTTTCTTTCTATATAAGATAACCCCTTTTGTTCTTTCTATAAGATAACCCCTTTTGTTTCTTTCTATATAGATAACCCCCTTTTGTTTCTTTCTATATAGATAACCCCTTTTGTTTCTTTCTATATAAGATAACCCCTTTTGTTTCTTTCTATATAAGATAACCCCTTTTGTTTCTTTCTATATTAGATAACCCCTTTTGTTTCTTTCTATATAAGATAACCCCTTTTGTTTCTTTCTATATAGATAACCCCCTTTTGTTTCTTTCTATATAAGATAACCCCTTTTGTTTCTTTCTATATTAGATAACCCCTTTTGTTTCTTTCTATATAAGATAACCCCTTTTGTTTCTTTCTATATAAGATAACCCCTTTTGTTTCTTTCTATATAAGATAACCCCTTTTGTTTCTTTCTATATAAGATAACCCCTTTTGTTTCTTTCTATATAAATAACCCCTTTTGTTTCTTTCTATATAAGATAACCCCTTTTGTTTCTTTCTATATAGATAACCCCTTTTGTTTCTTTCTATATAAGATAACCCCTTTTGTTTCTTTCTATATAAGATAACCCCTTTTGTTTCTTTCTATATAAGATAACCCCTTTGTTTCTTTCTATATAAGATAACCCCTTTTGTTTCTTTCTATTAAGATAACCCTTTTGTTTCTTTCTATATAAGATAACCCCTTTTGTTTCTTTCTATATAAGATAACCCCCTTTTGTTTCTTTCTATATAGATAACCCCTTTTGTTCTTTCTATATAAGATAACCCCTTTTGTTTCTTTCTATATAAGATAACCCCCTTTTGTTTCTTTCTATATAAGATAACCCCTTTTGTTTCTTTCTATATAAGATAACCCCCTTTTGTTTCTTTCTATATAAGATAACCCCCTTTTGTTTCTTTCTATATAAGATAACCCCTTTTGTTTCTTTCTATATAAGATAACCCCTTTTGTTTCTTTCTATATAAGATAACCCTTTTGTTTCTTTCTATATAAGATAACCCCTTTTGTTTCTTTCTATATAAGATAACCCTTTTGTTTCTTTCTATATAAGATAACCCCTTTTGTTTCTTTCTATATAAGATAACCCCTTTGTTTCTTTCTAATAAGATAACCCTTTGTTTCTTTCTATATAAGATAACCCCTTTTGTTTCTTTCTATATAAGATAACCCCTTTTGTTTCTTTCTATATAAGATAACCCCTTTTGTTTCTTTCTATATAAGATAACCCCTTTTGTTTCTTTCTATATAAGATAACCCCTTTTGCTTTCTAAATTTTTCTTTCTAATAATAACCCCTTTTGTTTCTTTCTATATAATAACCCCTTTGTTTCTTTCTATATAAGATAACCCCCTTTTGTTTCTTTCTATATAGATAACCCCTTTTGTTTCTTTCTATATAAGATAACCCCTTTTGTTCTTTCTATATAGATAACCCCTTTTGTTTCTTCTATATAAGATAACCCCTTTTGTTTCTTTCTATATAAGATAACCCCTTTGTTTCTTTCTATATAGATAACCCTTTTGTTTCTTTCTATATAGATAACCCCTTTGTTTCTTTCTATATAGATAACCCCTTTTGTTTCTTTCTATATAAGAAACCCCTTTGTTTCTTTCTATATAAGATAACCCCTTTTGTTTCTTTCTATATAAGATAACCCCTTTTGTTTCTTTCTATATAAGATAACCCCTTTTGTTTCTTCTATATAAGATAACCCCTTTTGTTTCTTTCTATATAAGATAACCCCCTTTTGTTTCTTTCTATATAAGATAACCCCTTTGTTTCTTCTATATAGATAACCCCTTTTGTTTCTTTCTATATAGATAACCCCTTTTGTTTCTTTCTATATAAGATAACCCCTTTTGTTTCTTTCTTATAAGATAACCCCTTTTGTTTCTTTCTATATAAGATAACCCCTTTTGTTTCTTTCTATATAAGATAACCCCTTTTGTTTCTTCTATATAAGATAACCCCTTTTGTTTCTTTCTATATAAGATAACCCCCTTTGTTTTTTCTATATAGATAACCCCTTTTGTTTCTTTCTATATAAGATAACCCCTTTTGTTTCTTTCATATATAAATAACCCCCTTTTGTTTCTTTCTATATAGATAACCCCTTTTGTTTCTTTCTATTAAGATAACCCCTTTTGTTTCTTTCTATATAGATAACCCCCTTTTGTTCTTTCTATATAGATAACCCCTTTTGTTTCTTTCTATATAAATAACCCCCTTTTGTTTCTTTCTATATAGATAACCCCCTTTTGTTTCTTTCTATATAAATAACCCCCTTTTGTTTCTTCTATATAGATAACCCCTTTTGTTTCTTTTATATAGATAACCCCTTTGTTTCTTTCTATATAGATAACCCCTTTGTTTCTTTCTATATAAGATAACCCCTTTTGTTTCTTTCTATATAGATAACCCCTTTTGTTTCTTTCTATATAAGATAACCCCTTTTGTTTCTTTCTATATAAGATAACCCCTTTTGTTTCTTTCTATATAAGATAACCCCTTTTGTTTCTTTCTATATAGATAACCCCCTTTTGTTTCTTTCTATATAAGATAACCCCTTTGTTTCTTTCTATATAAGATAACCCCTTTTGTTTCTTCTATATAAGATAACCCCTTTTGTTTCTTTCTATATAAGATAACCCCTTTTGTTTCTTTCTATATTAGATAACCCCTTTTGTTTCTTTCTATATAAGTACCCCCTTTGTTTCTTTTATTAAGATAACCCCTTTTGTTTCTTTCATATAGATAACCCCTTTTGTTTCTTTCTATATAAATAACCCTTTTGTTTCTTTCTATTTAGATAACCCCCTTTTGTTTCTTTCTATATAAGATAACCCCCTTTTGTTTCTTTCTATATAAGATAACCCCTTTTGTTTCTTTCTATATTAGATAACCCTTTTGTTTCTTTCTATATAGATAACCCCTTTTGTTTCTTTCTATATAGATAACCCCCTTTTGTTTCTTTCTATATAAGATAACCCCTTTTGTTTCTTTCTATATAATAACCCCTTTTGTTCTTTCTATATAATAACCCCTTTTGTTTCTTCTATATAGATAACCCCCTTTTGTTTCTTTCTATATAAATAACCCCTTGTTTCTTTCTATATAAGATAACCCCTTTTGTTTCTTTCTATATAAGATAACCCCTTTTGTTCTTTCTATATAAGATAACCCCTTTTGTTTCTTTCTATAAAGATAACCCCTTTTGTTTCTTTCTATATAGATAACCCCCTTTGTTTCTTTCTATATAAGATAACCCCTTTGTTTCTTTCTTATAGATAACCCCCTTTTGTTTCTTTCTATATAAGATAACCCCCTTTTGTTTCTTTTATATAAGATAACCCCTTTTGTTTCTTTCTATATAAGATAACCCCTTTGTTTCTTTCTATATAGATAACCCCCTTTTGTTTCTTTCTATATAAGATAACCCCCTTTGTTCTTTCTATATAAGATAACCCCTTTTGTTTCTTTCTATATAATAACCCCTTTTGTTTCTTTCATATAAGATAACCCCCTTTTGTTCTTTCTATATAAGATAACCCCTTTTGTTTCTTTCTATATAAGAAACCCCTTTTGTTTCTTTTATATAAGATAACCCCTTTTGTTTCTTTCTATATAAGATAACCCCCTTTTGTTTCTTTCTATATAAGATAACCCCCTTTTGTTTCTTCTATATAAGATAACCCCTTTTGTTTCTTTCTATATAGATAACCCCTTTTGTTTCTTTCTATATAAGATAACCCCCTTTGTTTCTTTCTATATAAGATAACCCCTTTTGTTTCTTTCTATATAAGATAACCCCTTTTGTTTCTTTCTATATAGATAACCCCCTTTGTTTCTTTCTATATAAGATAACCCCTTTTGTTTCTTTCTATATAAGATAACCCCCTTTTGTTTCTTTCTATATAAGATAACCCCCTTTTGTTTCTTTCTATATAAGATAACCCCTTTTGTTTCTTTCTATATAAGATAACCCCTTTTGTTTCTTTCTATATAAGATAACCCCTTTGTTTCTTTCTATATAAGATAACCCCTTTTGTTTTCTTTCTATATAAGATAACCCCCTTTTGTTTCTTTCTATATAAGATAACCCCTTTTGTTTCTTTCTATATAAGATAACCCCTTTTGTTTCTTTCTATATAAGATAACCCCTTTTGTTTCTTTCTATATAAGATAACCCCTTTTGTTTCTTTCTTTATAAGATAACCCCCTTTTGTTTCTTTCTATATAAGATAACCCCTTTTGTTTCTTTCTATATAAGATAACCCCTTTTGTTTCTTTCTATATAAGATAACCCCTTTTGTTTCTTTCTATATAAGATAACTCCTTTTGTTTCTTTCTATATAATATAACCCCCTTTTGTTTCTTTCTATATAAGATAACCCCCTTTGTTTCTTTCTATATAAGATAACCCCCTTTTGTTTCTTTCTATATAAGATAACCCCTTTTGTTTCTTTCTATATTATATAACCCCTTTTGTTTCTTTCTATATTAGATAACCCCCTTTTGTTTCTTTCTATATAAGATAACCCCCTTTTGTTTCTTTCTATATAAGATAACCCCCTTTTGTTTCTTTCTATATTAGATAACCCCCTTTTGTTTCTTTCTATATAAGATAACCCCTTTTGTTTCTTTCTATATTAGATAACCCCCTTTTGTTTCTTTCTATATAAGATAACCCCCTTTTGTTTCTTTCTATATTAGATAACCCCTTTTGTTTCTTTCTATATTAGATAACCCCTTTTGTTTCTTTCTATATTAGATAACCCCCTTTTGTTTCTTTCTATATAAGATAACCCCCTTTTGTTTCTTTCTATATAAGATAACCCCTTTTGTTTCTTTCTATATTAGATAACCCCCTTTTGTTTCTTTCTATATTAGATAACCCCCTTTTGTTTCTTTCTATATAAGATAACCCCCTTTTGTTTCTTTCTATATAAGATAACCCCCTTTTGTTTCTTTCTATATAAGATAACCCCTTTTGTTTCTTTCTATATAAGATAACCCCTTTTGTGTCTTTCTATATTAGATAACCCCTTTTGTTTCTTTCTATATAAGATAACCCCCTTTTGTTTCTTTCTATATAAGATAACCCCTTTTGTTTCTTTCTATATAAGATAACCCCTTTTGTTTCTTTCTATATTAGATAACCCCCTTTTGTTTCTTTCTATATAAGATAACCCCCTTTTGTTTCTTTCTATATAAGATAACCCCTTTTGTTTCTTTCTATATAAGATAACCCCTTTTGTTTCTTTCTATATTAGATAACCCCCTTTTGTTTCTTTCTATATAAGATAACCCCCTTTTGTTTCTTTCTATATAAGATAACCCCCTTTTGTTTCTTTCTATATAAGATAACCCCCTTTTGTTTCTTTCTATATAAGATAACCCCCTTTTGTTTCTTTCTATATAAGATAACCCCCTTTTGTTTCTTTCTATATAAGATAACCCCCTTTTGTTTCTTTCTATATAAGATAACCCCCTTTTGTTTCTTTCTATATAAGATAACCCCCTTTTGTTTCTTTCTATATAAGATAACCCCCTTTTGTTTCTTTCTATATAATATAACCCCCTTTTGTTTCTTTCTATATAAGATAACCCCCTTTTGTTTCTTTCTATATAAGATAACCCCCTTTTGTTTCTTTCTATATAAGATAACCCCCTTTTGTTTCTTTCTATATTAGATAACCCCCTTTTGTTTCTTTCTATATAAGATAACCCCCTTTTGTTTCTTTCTATATAAGATAACCCCTTTTGTTTCTTTCTATATAAGATAACCCCTTTTGTTTCTTTCTATATAAGATAACCCCTTTTTGTTTCTTTCTATATAAGATAACTCCCTTTTGTTTCTTTCTATATAAGATAACCCCCTTTTGTTTCTTTCTATATAAGATAACCCCCTTTTGTTTCTTTCTATATAAGATAACCCCTTTTTGTTTCTTTCTATATAAGATAACTCCCTTTTGTTTCTTTCTATATAAGATAACCCCCTTTTGTTTCTTTCTATATAAGATAACCCCTTTTGTTTCTTTCTATATAAGATAACCCCCTTTTGTTTCTTTCTATATAAGATAACCCCTTTTGTTTCTTTCTATATAAGATAACCCCTTTTGTTTCTTTCTATATTAGATAACCCCCTTTTGTTTCTTTCTATATAAGATAACCCCCTTTTGTTTCTTTCTATATAAGATAACCCCTTTTGTTTCTTTCTATATAAGATAACCCCCTTTTGTTTCTTTCTATATAAGATAACCCCCTTTTGTTTCTTTCTATATAAGATAACCCCCTTTTGTTTCTTTCTATATTAGATAACCCCCTTTTGTTTCTTTCTATATAAGATAACCCCTTTTGTTTCTTTCTATATAAGATAACCCCTTTTGTTTCTTTCTATATAAGATAACCCCCTTTTGTTTCTTTCTATATAAGATAACCCCCTTTTGTTTCTTTCTATATAAGATAACCCCTTTTGTGTCTTTCTATATTAGATAACCCCTTTTGTTTCTTTCTATATAAGATAACCCCCTTTTGTTTCTTTCTATATAAGATAACCCCTTTTGTTTCTTTCTATATAAGATAACCCCCTTTTGTTTCTTTCTATATAAGATAACCCCTTTTGTTTCTTTCTATATAAGATAACCCCCTTTTGTTTCTTTCTATATTAGATAACCCCCTTTTGTTTCTTTCTATATAATATAACCCCCTTTTGTTTCTTTCTATATTAGATAACCCCCTTTTGTTTCTTTCTATATAAGATAACCCCCTTTTGTTTCTTTCTATATAAGATAACCCCCTTTTGTTTCTTTCTATATAAGATAACCCCTTTTGTGTCTTTCTATATTAGATAACCCCTTTTGTTTCTTTCTATATAAGATAACCCCCTTTTGTTTCTTTCTATATAAGATAACCCCTTTTGTTTCTTTCTATATAAGATAACCCCCTTTTGTTTCTTTCTATATAAGATAACCCCCTTTTGTTTCTTTCTATATAAGATAACCCCCTTTTGTTTCTTTCTATATAAGATAACCCCTTTTGTTTCTTTCTATATAAGATAACCCCCTTTTGTTTCTTTCTATATAAGATAACCCCCTTTTGTTTCTTTCTATATTAGATAACCCCCTTTTGTTTCTTTCTATATAAGATAACCCCCTTTTGTTTCTTTCTATATAAGATAACCCCTTTTGTTTCTTTCTATATAAGATAACCCCCTTTTGTTTCTTTCTATATAAGATAACCCCTTTTTGTTTCTTTCTATATAAGATAACTCCCTTTTGTTTCTTTCTATATAAGATAACCCCCTTTTGTTTCTTTCTATATAAGATAACCCCTTTTGTTTCTTTCTATATTAGATAACCCCCTTTTGTTTCTTTCTATATTAGATAACCCCCTTTTGTTTCTTTCTATATAAGATAACCCCCTTTTGTTTCTTTCTATATAATATAACCCCTTTTGTTTCTTTCTATATAAGATAACCCCCTTTTGTTTCTTTCTATATAAGATAACCCCCTTTTGTTTCTTTCTATATAAGATAACCCCCTTTTGTTTCTTTCTATATAAGATAACCCCCTTTTGTTTCTTTCTATATAAGATAACCCCTTTTGTTTCTTTCTATATAAGATAACCCCCTTTTGTTTCTTTCTATATAAGATAACCCCCTTTTGTTTCTTTCTATATAAGATAACCCCCTTTTGTTTCTTTCTATATAAGATAACCCCCTTTTGTTTCTTTCTATATAAGATAACCCCCTTTTGTTTCTTTCTATATAAGATAACCCCCTTTTGTTTCTTTCTATATAAGATAACCCCTTTTGTCTCTTTCTATATTAGATAACCCCCTTTTGTTTCTTTCTATATAAGATAACCCCCTTTTGTTTCTTTCTATATAAGATAACCCCCTTTTGTTTCTTTCTATATAAGATAACCCCTTTTGTTTCTTTCTATATAAGATAACCCCCTTTTGTTTCTTTCTATATAAGATAACCCCTTTTGTTTCTTTCTATATAAGATAACCCCTTTTGTTTCTTTCTATATAAGATAACCCCCTTTTGTTTCTTTCTATATAAGATAACCCCCTTTTGTTTCTTTCTATATTAGATAACCCCCTTTTGTTTCTTTCTATATAAGATAACCCCCTTTTGTTTCTTTCTATATAAGATAACCCCCTTTTGTTTCTTTCTATATAAGATAACCCCCTTTTGTTTCTTTCTATATTAGATAACCCCCTTTTGTTTCTTTCTATATAAGATAACCCCCTTTTGTTTCTTTCTATATAAGATAACCCCCTTTTGTTTCTTTCTATATAAGATAACCCCCTTTTGTTTCTTTCTATATAAGATAACCCCTTTTGTTTCTTTCTATATAAGATGACCCCTTTTGTTTCTTTCTATATAAGATAACCCCCTTTTGTTTCTTTCTATATAAGATAACCCCTTTTGTTTCTTTCTATATAAGATAACCCCTTTTGTTTCTTTCTATATAAGATAACCCCCTTTTGTTTCTTTCTATATAAGATAACCCCCTTTTGTTTCTTTCTATATAAGATAACCCCCTTTTGTTTCTTTCTATATAAGATAACCCCCTTTTGTTTCTTTCTATATAAGATAACCCCCTTTTGTTTCTTTCTATATAAGATAACCCCCTTTTGTTTCTTTCTATATAAGATAACCCCCTTTTGCTTTCCATGTAGTGTTTTGTTTTTCGTCATTGACCTAGGAATTTTTAATTTCTCCGTGATATCTTTCTGTCCCCCTTTTTTATTCTACACTGAGTAATCAGACAGCTGGTTGTATATAAAAGCTCACTTTAGTATTTATATCTATTAAAAGCTTGACCACTGTAATATTCTCTGATAATTGGTTCATTTTCTGAATCAAACTACATGCCAAGACGAATTAATCGGTCCATCATTTATAATTACAAAAGTAATTTTGTATAACGAAGTCGGTCCTTTGGCAACAGATGTCCGTTAAACTAATCACAGAAACCTATAACTATTATTGTACAACTAATAAGTGTAATGATTCAATCTGTGTGACTAATAGATTAATATATAATAAACTACGCAATTTACAAAAAAACAACGTTCTATTATAGAATAACAGGGAAATTCCACATTTTATGATGACATTCTTAATATCACAAACATGAAATATTTTGAACCAAAAAAAAATGTCATGAGTAAGCTTCTTCAAAATCATATCTTGTCTTTCCTTTTATTTACAAACTAAAATAAAACAATAATACACAAACACGAAACGGTACCACAAAATCAGAAACAATCGGAAAGTGTTAAAGCATTAGTTGAGGTAATCGATATATCCAGTTTTCAAAGAGTTGTTTTAAATTAAATCAAACATATATGACTATAACCTATCCCAAAACTATAAAGGTGTGACATGATTGCAAATGAGACAAATATCCATTCTCAATTTTATCTACTAGCGATCAAATGAAAAATGTGTAAGCAACTATAGCTCACTGTATGGTCTCTAACAATGAGCCTAACGCATATTATGGGTCCCATACCGTCTCTCAAGTTATAAAAAGTTCCCGACATTACATAATGTAAAACATTTTAAACGAAAAACCGACAACCTAATTTATGTGCAAGACAATGAATTAAAAAGAAAACAGTAAGCGACCGCCAATAATCACTGAATTACAGGCTCCTGACTTGGGACTGGCATATACAAAATGTCTCGGGAATTAAGATGTGTGTAAGCGTTCAACTCTTTCAGTATCACTTTAATTGGGACAATGGTGTTACAGCACATTATACGAACAATTCATTATCTACACAAAATGAAAATCTGATGACAAATGAATAGTTCAAATAGTGCTATTACAGCTAGTTCAAACAAATAAACTGTACATATGTTTCAAAATTTTAATGCCTTGAATCTATATCTGATATCTGATATAGTTTGTGATACAAGTTTATGGCAATATATATCTCTCATGTGCAACAGATGTGGAAACAATATGTACTTCATCCCAATCACGATAACAGTTTAGTCGATGCATGTTTGCCCTAGGAAACGTTTTTACTCTGACTTTATGATTAACAATTATAGCTCTAAGAAATCAATACAGAACTGAAAAGGGATATATAGGTGATATATTTTCCTTATTGTAGACAACTGTAGTACTTTTCTGATTTATATTTTACTTATAAGAGGACATTTATAATGAATACTATACACTCAATTTACAAATGTGAAATTCCCTGCCTGCCTCATAAAATATAAAGTTATATCTTGTTTAAAAATAGTATTAAGTTTTCCTGCGGCCATCTGCTATGCGACATTTGATTTTCATATTTTATAATGCTTCTATTTGTAATCCCAATATTCTTTGATTTGCATGTTTGATTGTATTAATTATTTAAGGTTACAACCAGAGCTTTGACCATATGGATAACAAAAATCAGGTATTGACTTGACCTTAGAAACGTCAGTGAATATGTCCATAAAACATATCAGTAAAGCCACTGATTATACCCAATGAAGATCAAATGACAGATGTGGTCACATTAGTAATTTCTACTTAAACAGACATATTGACCCTCCTTTTTATAATCGCAGCTATGTAAATATTTGCCTATCAGTACCAGGTTAACATGAGAGCTTTATATTTTATAGGTTTTTTGTAATATAGTAGTGTTTCCATTATATTTTTTCACCTTTTTTGTAATAATTTTCAATGAATTCTAATCAGCTCAAAATTATCTGGATAATATGAGGTTTAAATAGTTTTGAAATCATTGAATCAAAAAAAAGTCTAACAATGTTAGTTAAATTTTTGTTTGTTAAATTTTTGTTTGTTAAATTTTTGTTTGTTAATTTTTGTACTTTATATCCTCGATGTTCGACACACCTTTAAATCTACTGTACCTTGCAACGTTAAGTAATAGTAGTTCAAGTTTTGTCGACGAACTCATTAAAATGCTTCCTATTCGATTATACACTCAGCGACAAGATATCTTGCAGTAAGTAGACCATCAATCAATCAACACTCAATCAAGATAATCTTCTCACTGTGGTAGGCACTTTAATCCTATTAATTTCTACCTAATTTGTCACATATCAATAACACGTCTATAAAAAGTTAAATTTAAACCATTCAACACTTTGAACTTTAAATTCCGAAGTAAAAGTTAAAAAGTAGTTGCATTAACTATATTCATTCCCCTGTATCATACCTTTATATACAGTCAGCCATATTGCATTTGTTTCAATTCATTTACAATATAAGTATGCTCACGGGACAATAAAACATAGACTTCACAATCACAAGAGTTTTCGCAACGTTCGTTTGACTTCGTGTGATGCATTGAGACATAGTCGATACACATGGAGCTACTGCCATATAAGTAGAAAGTTGGGCTTGTTGTTATTCAAATGGTATTCCAAAGTCCAATTTAAGGGGGAAGTGCCTGAAGTGCTTGGGTTAAATGCATGAGTATGGCACTTATTCGTAAACGCAGTCCTTGAAGGTCGTTTGAAAAGGTATTCCAAAGTCCAATTTAAGGGGGAAGTGCCTGAAGTGCCTGAAAAGACTGTATGCTAATATTAACAAGAAAGAAAGGATATTGTATTTATATGTATATACCTTGCATTTAAAAAAAAAGAACGCATATAGAAAATATGAGTAGTCGGACACTGGATATTACAACATATTTTGACTTTCCATAAAACATTCATTAGATTAACTTTCTTAAATTGATTGTCCGTTTATTATAGAATTTATTAAGACACTAACCAAAGTTAACCTTAAACGGATTTGCCTATTATACATGTAAGTTGGTTTTATGTCATAATCAAAACTCTTCAACTGTTATGGTTCTTTAATTATGTGTGGGTTTCTTATGGAAATAAATCCTGAAAAGCGCATCAGACGTAAGAAATATAGAAAGTGCTTTTTTCATTTTGTTATCACATTTTCTAGTTTAGTTTTAACCACGTGTATTTATCGTTACCCTAACGTTAATAATCCTCACCCTTAACTTTCTCATTTACATAGAAAGCAGCTCAGGAGTAGAGAGACATATGATGTGACTTTCAACGGATGCAGATAATGATATAGTTGTCTGCAAGGAAGTTAATCTCGTGAGACCTTACAAAGTGTCCGGTAAACAGAAATTATGGTAAAATATATAGGGTATCATCAACACATCTTATAACATTAAAAATAGGAATGGAAACATCTTCCTAAACATTATTTGTGGCATTTAAATGCAAAATGAGAACTGAAAGATATAGGCGCTCATTTTGATTATTTTGTAAAATAAAAAGTTGACAAAGAATTAATATTAATATAATAAATACAATGGCAAAAGCAATTTCATCTATACAACAACAACTAAAAAAAGATAAAAAAAAACAACAAAAAAAACCAGTAGCAATGAGACCTTTTTTTGTTTGAATTGTTTCATATTTTTCATGCTTGTAGTGTCTTTTAACCAACAATAACGTATGGTTTATGCTCATTTAATATTGAAGATCGTACGGTTGCCTTTGTCTGCTCACATCCACATAATTTTGTGGTCTCTGTGAGAATAATTGTCTCAATGCTACTCATATCACATTTCTTTATTCTCATATACTAAAACAAAATCAGTAATTATATCCAAAGGCCTTTTTCGAATTAAAATATATACCATAATGTTTTTAAAACAAGTATGTTTTTTCTTCCCGCCTGATGATTTTAATTAATCAATTACAAAGATTTATGTAACTAGAATAAGATAAAATCTTGTTCATGCAATCACAGTAGTTTATTTTATACTGCATATTGTATTCAATTCTGAAAGTATGTGTCAGTATGCGTCCAGGGTTTACCAAAGTTATTTCTAAACGTAATAAGAATTTACTATATAAAAAATATTCTTGATTAACTCTAACATGTTCAAAACTGATCATAACGTCCTTTCATTCAATTCATAATCTGGCTCATATACGACAGAGAAGTTGCTTAATTATAAAAAAGATTGCAATCACTTATATTGATAAATATTGTCCCAGATAGAATATTGACATCAATACTCTATGGGTGATGACATTTATCAATATTTGTGCAACAAACTTTTTATTGCTTAGCAAATCTTAATATAAAAACAGATAATCGCTTCTTATGCCAGCAATGTTGCACCATGTTGTTTTTAGTGGACACAGTTGCATTATTACTGTTGATTTAGTTGCATATGGAACATGACATTACTATACAATAAATACGTAATCATTTCTACATAATTGTAATGGTACAAAATGTGATATGAATTTTATAATGTTTTAAAAGATAAAAATGGTAATACCATATGGTTATGTATGCCATAATTTTAATAGATCGAGTGGTCAATATAGTTGCTAGGCAGGTAATAATCTTATTAACAGATTACTGTCCATTCTGATTTATTATTGGCACTTAATTATTGATTGTTTACAGTTAAGATAAAAATTATCTATAACATTATTCAATGATTCAATCAAAGCCCAATGGTTTAAATAAGTATATAAATAAAAGAGGGGCGAATGATAACAGAGGGACATTCAAATAAAATATACCTTTATTATGAAACACCAACAGAATCATAGTGGTACATAATCAGTACTTAGGCATTGGTCTATGAAGTTTATTGATTAACATGGAAGGAAAACAACTAAATTGAGCTGAGCGCAGTGTTTGTAATCTGCAAACTCAGTGTTTGTAAACTGCAACCTCATTGTGCAAGTAAACTGTAATATTGGTGTATGCATATCAAACAGATATATAGTAAACAGTGTATCAAACCGATGTTTGTTCTATACAAACACCATACATAATAGAAAGTTTAAAATCTGAATCCATGAGACTAATGCACAAAGCAACCTTTGTCATAAGTCTGCAAAGCAAGCACAAAGATGCATCCGGTATCCAGGTGGCAATTCCGTCTCCCATATTCAAAAATACTTCCGGCAGTAACTATTATAATATCTTCAGCAGTGTACAGCCAATAATCAAATATGTGTTTAGAAATTAAACATTTGGTAAAATCTTTCATAAGATGAATTAATATTGATCACAACCTACTTAGCCAAGTCGATTGCGATCGATTTCTGATAAGGTTTTTTCCTTACTAGAGGGTTTCGTGAGTGCACTTCTGTAAGTGTTGATTCTATAATCCACCTAAAACCGATCGGCAATAGTGTGATGGAATAAATAGCTTTTTTAATACTAAAATCAACAATAAAACGTGTTTATGGTATAAATTAATCATTGTTATTATTCGACGATTGGCACAATTATTGACTGGTTCTTCTTAACCTAAGGCTGAATGTATGTAGTCACAGAAATAAGTTTTTTTCAACTACCTTATTGATTTCTGTTTACTACCTATGAACAGAAAGACTGGACATCTTTCATTTATACCGTCTTTTGTTTTATTGATATACCTGAATAGATGGAAATTATGTTTCTCATACCAGTAACAGAATGGAAATTGTTTCATAACAGAGTTAGACCGATTTTACTCCACACGACTTGTTTGTCTGTATCTTTGAATAGGAATAGTCAGGAGGTCAGAATCAAACAATAAATAAACTATTTAAAAGCTAGAACTTTGAAAAAGGACAATGCAACCTAAGATCAAGGAGAATAAGATGATAAACTGAAAGTATGTGAAAAGTAAAATGACAAAAAAATGAACTCCAAGGAAAATTTAAAACGGAAAGTCCCTTATCAAATGGCAAAACCAAAAGCTCAAACACATCAAACGAAAGGACAACAACTGTATTATTCCTGACTTGCTACATGAATTTCATTGTTAGCGATCACGATAACCCTACTTGCAAAAAAAACCACGTTTTTAACGGTAAATGTCGCAATACAAATTCAAATTAAATGTGTTCTGTATATAATGTTTCATAAAAATGTGTTAAAATCTAAAAAGATGTCATCAATGGTACGTTCTTTGGGTATGTTAAAAATCAAAGTCTGTAAGTAAAAATAAAGTGTCTTCAAATGTTTGTGACTTACTTGGCTTATGACAATTCACATTTTTTTCTGAAGGCCATTTTATGTTTTGTAATAATGATATTTTTTTAAGAACTTATTTGGGTTCTTCGACAATTTCATCAAAGTCATTGTTCATAACTTAAGTAAAAGGCTATATTTTTTATGAGATTTTTTAAAGGTTTATTTAATGCTATATTAAACATTCTCAGGGGGGAAATTTGAAATATAAATATGAAAAGAAAAGTTTATTTGTAGATGAGCGATCAAACTGATTACATTTTTTATGATTGAGTATTTTTTTCTACTTATTACCATGCTTTGATCATTTCGGGGATAAAAGATTCATGTGTGGTTTCGATTTTTGTTTGAATATTGATTTTGTGTGTAAGATTGTCAACTCATTACAAATGTGCATGTACACTGCAAATAATTGTAATTCGTTTTGTTAATTTCCTACCGTGCTTTGATCCTTCAAATCAGTGCATCATTATAGATTTATAAATTTATAAAGGTTTGATGTGCAAGGTAATTCTTTGTAACTATGTGCTTTTATGACAAAAATACAAATTTTGTTTTCTATTTGCCCTAAATATTTGATTTACATTAAATGAATTTTTAATGACTCTAACATTTGATTTAATTTTTCTTACATTTCTTTTTGTACTTATAATTATAATTGCAATATAAAAGTTGAGATAACTTTGATGATTTGCACGTATGTATTATTGCATTTAATGATAGACTCACCAATCAGGTGATTCATTTTGCTTATAGCGTATTGTTTAAATGTGCATGGTTATTGATTACCTGAACATTGTTTTAATCCATTGCTAATTTTTATTGATATATAAGATTCTCTTCTTCCGGAGTGTCGAGCTTCGAATAATGTCATTTTCTGCATACAACATAACTATAAGCCAGTCGTATTTTATTTCACTTACTTAAAGAAGGAGACTCGATACAGCCATCATTATCATTATCAACAGGTATATTAGAAACATATCTTAATCACTACTAAATAGCCTATCAAAGACAAAGAAATTGATGTCACATGATGTTCCTTATCATTCTGATCACAGTATTGCTTAAAAAAATAACGAGATAATTTAAAATTATGACAACAAATATGTATTCATTTAAGGTGGTACCTAACACTACAGGGAGATAACTCTGTAATATCAGCTAAACGTTTTAAATACGTTGCGTTGTGAAGGCAATATAAAGCTTCTCAATGATCAAAATTAGTGTTTGTCAAACTGCTATATAACCAGTGTATTTTTTCTTATAAAACGCTTGGTTCAAATTTTTTCAATTTTTCATATTTTTGTTAAAGGGTCAAAGTAAATACTTTGTAAAAATTTTATGAAAATTAAACGAGCCAAATTAATTTTAGTGAAAGTGTTGGGTACCACCTTAATGCAAACATCTTCACAAATGAATATCTAGTCTTTGGTAATGATATGCACGACAACACTGAAAAGAGCAAACATTAATTGAAACTGCTGACTGATAGATTATATGCAACTGTCATACAAGTGAGAGATTTAGCTAGCTATACAACCAGGTTTATTCCAACATTTTCTACATAAGAAAATGTGTGTACCATTTCAGGAATATGACAGTTGTTATCAATTCGTTTGATGTGTTGAGCTTTTCCTCGGAGTTCGGTATATTTTTTTATTTGGTATATTCCCTATACCTGCATAAGTAAACTACTGTCGACTTTAGTTAGTCCTATTGAGAAAGTTGAAATGGATAACAGTGTGTTGTTAATATACTTTGATATACTTAATCATATATTTAATAATAGTTACTAAAAATTATAAAAATGTCTCTTTGTATACAGGTATGATACAGTATTGAGTATTAAATATACAAAAATAGTCCTTATTATCGTTTCTAAAATTCTGAAAATTGATGTCTTGGAGACTTACTAGTTTTAATCAGTTAACAAGTAATGCCATTAATATGTCTACAGTAAATAAAGGTTTGAGTACTATGATTGTGTATGGATCACAGTGAATTGAACAAATTTACCACTAAAAATTTCCTCTATAGAGAGAAAAAGAATATATTTTATTTAGAACCTTTTTTTTGATGGAGTAATTTGTAATTAATAAATCGTCTCAAAGAAGGAATGGCATTATAGGTCGTCCATATAATCCTATCTCAGTTAGAGGTATGACTATACTGGTTGCACGATGTCATCAGGAAAGGTAAATTAGAAGAGGTCATACTGGGATGATGATCGATCAACTTAAATAGAAAATAGTCTTTTGGAGAATAGTAAATGTACCATAAATGCAATTACATTTAACGTCGACAAAATATTTTCTTATTTCCAATATCTTAAGCAAAATTTAACAAGGGAAGGTACATGAATAATGTTGATAACGAGGTGAACTCAATTACATAGGAAAAATCTGTCCGAAAAGTTTGATATACCTTTTTATCATTTTTTTCATGCAGAATACACCAAATAGGTACCACATTTCGCCTACTGAAACATCAACATACTTTAAGCCATATTTGGACTACTTTCAACATGTTCAAGACTATGATACACGGTCATAGAATTTGATGCATATCGGAGTTATTATTACTAACGACGTAATTCTCAAACATATTTGATAATAAAACTTAATATAGATCATTACCTAAGCATCGCAATACACGACACTAATGCAAATATTTTGTCCAAGGGTAGAAACTCCAATATATTTATGTTCGTGTACTTTTAAACTTTATCATATAAATCTGTTAGGAATTGTAGACTTCAAGGCGTTTTTAATGCCTTTTCCTATGGTGGCATGATGTCGTTTGAATATAATTAATTAGGCCACACCAATTTGAATCCTTGTTCGACGGACCCGCCCGCGACTATTTTTTTCAAAACAGAATTTCTTTATATTCCCGCTTCCCGCATCCGGAAATGTAATCATGTCTATTTCCCGCACCGTTTTTTTGTAAATATTATAAAAAGATATCAACAATTGTTTTTAAAATCACAGTCTAACCTGTATTTAACGATTTTAAACATAAAAGCACCCCACCACACTGTGTAAATATCTGTGAGAATTTTTGTTTCAGCATGAAACCGATTTATCCAAAGTGGGAGTGCCCCGATATATAACAGCGGAAATATCTGTAAAGAACAAAAAATTGGTTTCTTTCCCCCTTACTTATATTTCCTATCAAAAAATGTTCGTTGTTAGAATAAAGTACAAAGAACTTCTGAAGGATTTGCCTTCAACTGCAATTATATTGTATGCTGGCGAAACAAAACTATCCATAGCCGCTGCATGTTTATGCACCTGTCCTGATTGATTCTGGGGCCAGTCGTTCAGCAGTTATCGTTTGTTGATGTTGTTCATTGGTATTTTCCCGTTTGGATATATAAATTAGATCGAATTGTGTACGCTAATAATTTTGTTGTCCTTTATAGCTTGCTGTTTGGTCTGTATCAAAGCCCTGTGTAAAAGGCCGTACTTTGACCTGTGTTTGTTATTTTCAAGTTGAGAACAACCCCTCTCTCAGACAAAGGGTCATTTTACTGATGTAGAAAAGAAAAGAGAAATACATGTACCAAGGATTTGTATAGTTCTTATTTACAAAACCTTTGAAAACTTAGAATTTTGTACTCCAAAAGAGGAGAGTTACATCATATTTTAAACAACTTTTTCTAAAAGAGGGGTCCACTTATTTTGAATAATATTAAACTGTTAAAGTAAATGTGTTAACATGGTTAAAGTCCAGGAATATAACAAAATTCTTGGACAAGTTTTGACCATTTAATACCAGATAGATATATAGTTATTGAGAAAATATGAGACCTTTTGTACAAACACATATTCCTGTAATTAGTTAATACTTCAGTTTTATCATGTACATCTTTTGAATATTCATTTTATAAAATTTACTGTTTGCAAAAGTATAAATTATTCTAAATTATAGGGATTTTCTGGTAACTAACAGAAAACCCTTGCCGTTTTTGGCACAACCTTTTTGATCTTTTGGTCCTCGATGCTGTTCAACTTTGTACTCGTTTCGGCTTTTAAACTTTTGTATCTGGGCGTCACACGTAGGTCTTGTGTGGACAAAATACACTTTTGGCGTATTAAAATTTTGAACTTGTTGCCTTTTGTTGGCTGTTGTTCGTGTGATTCTTTGTCAATTGTGTTCTCCAATTTATTTATATTGTAGTCCTGTGTTGTCATTTTGATGTTATATTTCACATGGCCATAAAAGTGCGAGGTTTGGCATGCCACAAAACCAGGTTCAACCCACCATTTTTTCCTTTAAAAATGCCCTGTACCAAGTCAGGAATATGGCCATTGTTATATTATAGTTCGTTTCTGTGTGTATTACATTATAACGTTGTGTCGTTTGTTTTCTTTTATTTTTGCGTGTAAATTCACATTGCGATAAGACGTGTCACGGTACTTGTCTATCCCAAATTCATGTATTTGGTTTTGATGTTATATATATATGTTATATTTGTTATTCTCGTTGGATTTTGTCTATGTGTGTTACATTTTAGTGTTATGTCATTGTTCTCCTCTTATATTTAATGCGTTTCCCTCGGTTTTAGTTTGTTACCCCGATTTTGTTTTTTGTCAATGGATTGATGAGTTTTGAACAGCGGTATACTACTGTTGCCTTTATTTATATTGATCCCTCATAAAACATGTAAAAGGGATATTTATAACATTAAGGGGTCGCCCCAATACTGATTATGACTTGGATGGAGAATTGTCTCATTGTCAGTCACACATACATAGACCAGATTTAATTAGTTCTTGGTGAACAGGGAAAAAATACTTCAGAAATTAAACAAATGTCAAAGTACAAGTGATAAATCAAGTTTTAATATTGTCAAAACCTACTATTTTATGTTTACAACAAAAAAAATTATAATCGCTTGCCTTTTCTTTTCAAGCTTCGTCTCAAAAATTTGCAAATTAAATATTTTTTTATTAAAATTTTCAAATCGCTCGCTCGCCCCAAATTTTGAAGTCCAAAAATCCGTAGAACAAGAAATTAAATTGGTGTGGCCTTAGTGCCGATTTTACAATTCGTTTCTGATATAAATGATTGATCCACATGTTATATCAATCCTTAACAACTGTAGGTTACTGACAATGATATGGCTAAAAATACCAACCAAGATATAAACAGTGATCAAAACACATGTTTTCAAAACAAGACTCGATATTGCATTGCAACTGTTTTAATGAGTCTTGTAGAGACAAACAGTGTACCTGGAGTACTAAATTATAAGCACTATCTCATCGATGATTATTATACCGACTGGTTCAAAAACATACAAACGCTATTATCTTATACCCCTAGGCCTTTGGTATACCTTGATTGTTGTACCGTGACCAGTTTGTCTTCTCTCCACCTTGTTTCAGTTTCAATAAATACATTTATTCTGGCTAAAATAAACAAGGACGGCGATGTCTTCCACTTAAAAAACAATTCGTTAATAAATGAATAAAAACAACAGTAGTATACCTTGATCAAAAGTCATAAATCGATTAAGAGGAAACGGATGTGGGCAGAAAACCAAAACCAAGACACACATCAACTATAAGAGGAAAACAACGGAACAACAGAAATACTGAGTTGCAACAAAAACAAAAAGTAAAAAATATGTCTTTCGAGAAATAGGGATGAAAAAAATGTTTGATACATGCACTTTGTATGTTAAAATGTATCCTCTACGTTGCCTGATATAATATGTAAACAGAAAAAGCGGACAGAAACGATCAAATTCCGTTCTTGTGTTTATATGCTATTTTTATAACGTTAAACTTGATTAACTAACTGTATAGTTTTGGGGTTTTTTTTCAAGGAAAGAAATTACAAATGTCTCCGTCAAATTTGACCTCAGAAAGAATAGGGTGTTCATTTAATTTCCCATTCATTTAATTATCGGGCAATAGATCTCCAAACTTTAAGCTCTATGCGTTCCTAATAAAATAAATCCAGAATTACGAATCAAACGCAACAATTTGGAATATTTCCCATCGAATATCTTTTGAATTTCTAAGTCATGTAAATTACATGCATCCGATTTAATATGCTGTACTTGTAAATATTCATTCATCTTACAACCCTTTTTGTCACAAAGTCAAAATTATATCATACATGTTTTGACGAAAAGGCAAAAACTTTCTATCATTGTTATTGAAATATTTCCATACTTTTAAGAGAAATAAAAAAAATATATAAATAAGACAGGTACAATATATTTTAAACATTCTAAGGCTATCGATTTGTTAAATTACAGTTCCATTGTATCGCCAACAATGGTTATTTCAAAGAGGTCGACTTTCTCCCGTTATGAGGACGGTTAAAATGTAGTTGAAAATTGAATGTATTCTTTGCTACGAGTGAAATTGCCAGCAGGAGATTTTTATTAAAAAATAAGCCCACGTATTAAAGGTTATTTAAATTATCTGTTTGCTTAACATTTGAATAACTTAAAAACTGAATAGAAAGATAAATTTTCGATTTACAAGTTTTATGTCAGTTGATGAGAAATTCATGCAAGTTTAACCTACTCATACCATTATTCTATACATCGAAGAAACAGTATCCGAACAACTAATTTTGATTTTCAGAAGCTTTTTAAGTTTTAATTAGAAACATACAGCACATTTTAAAAATAAAAATGAAATATGATTATCAAACCTTGAAGACAAATTTACGTTCTTTTGTATAAATTACGGTGAACTGTAAATGCTATATTTATGGGTGTGCAGTTTGATTCTGTATTTATATGTGATTAAATATGAATTCCAGAATAATTAGGGGGTTTAAATTAGATTCGAGTTATCACGGACAGAGTGGTCTGAGGTCCGTGATATCGTGTGTTTTTTGTAAGTAAAAGCTCATATCTCAACTTGAACGTGTTTGCAAAGCTGAATTTTTTTTTATAATACTTCTATTGTTCATTCGTCCACGAATACTCATCTTATTAGAAATGTAATTAGTTTCTTGTCTGACTTAAATTTGTGAAGTTCGAAAAGATTTTGTTGAATTCAGAATATGGACAGCAATACAAATGTATATTTACCAGTCCCTGTTAAGATGGCCGTATAACCTTCATCGAGCAGTAACTGTCATGATATTATGTTCTAGGTTCAGTATATTGAATGTCCACGAGCACCAAAACAAAGTAAAACATTCCAATGAGAACACTATGTACAAACATCAAACTGACAAAGTATGATATTCAGTGACAAACGATTACTTCTGAATTACATGCTAGTGACTTGGAAATTTGGCGGGGTAAGAATCATTTTGAATTTTTAAGATTTCTAAACGATTTATATACTTGGCTTCTCAAACGTATCGGATGAAAGAAAATCCAAAAATGATTTGTCATGCGCGTTAAAATCTGTTTCATTAATCTATTTACCTATAACATATGTCATTCTTTGCGCTAAAAATGTCAATTCATTAAAATATGCAGTATTACATTACGGATAAGATTTCATATTATAATTTTACTATAGCTGTGAACTTGGTTTCAATATAGAATAGTTTGTGAATCAGATAGTTCAGTTAAGTAAATTGATCCTTGATTTTTGTGTGTGTATAATTCATATGCTAAATAATCAATTGTTAGTCAAGAGGATAGAATTTTTATTTTTATTATTTTATTGCTTTTAATGTTAATGCCTTTTAACATGTTTTATCAAACTTTCATTAATTCAATTATATCATTGATATCTAAATACTTTTTGTACTTCACCACTTTGCATTTGAGTTTTATTTTTCTTATAAATCAAAAGTAAAAATAGGTTTTGCTTTGATGCCTACATTGAAATAGATTAGTACATTCCCAAATCCGAGCATTAGTTAAAAAGGGGTATTACAAATATGATCAAAACAGAACAAGCGCAAAATTCCTTTAATATCTTTTAATTTTTCAACTTATAAAACTAATTCTTTAAAGCAATTCTGTAACTGACGACTGAATATTAAATAAACTTTTAATGTTTATGACAAACAGTATAACAAAAATGCGGAACTCCAATGCAAATTCAAAAAGGGGAAATCCATAATAATAGACAAAATCAAACGCTATCAATCAACAGAACAATTGATAAACAACTGCCATATAGTTTGAAGAAGATTTTTGGTGGAATTTTAGTTTTCAACTGTAAAGAGCAGTAACATTAGGTGCATTTTGTCTTATCTGAATCAATCTTGCATGTTTGCCTTTTCAGAAATAACGTTTAAAATTATAAGATATAATAGTTCATTCAAGATATTGTATGAATCAGTTTCCATTTGACTTCCTTTCGTACAATAAGGAATGTAGTTAATAGGTATGAAAATTACAGCCTATTACAAAATGTATTCGTGATTATGAATCTGATCCTATGATTATAACAAAAAATAAGTGCAGGTTAAAACACAATTACAGGTGTTAATTTTGTCTGAACAGGTAAAACATTAAAAAAGTCCTCAAAAAGTGTTCAAGTATCAATAAGGACAAATTTATTACAATTCGTGTTACAGAATAAAATCAGGGGTATTCTAGAAATATACTAAGGAAAAACAATCTTACTCTCGAATAAGTTGTTGTTCTGTGTAATGAGCCAGTAGCAGTTATGTAAAACAAGTTGTTTATTTACATATCATAATTTATAAATAAAAGCTTTAATTATACATGCACATTACTAGAGCATAATAAAAGATTGATATTTCTTGAATAATTGATTTCATTGTAAAAGAAATCCTACCTGTTATCAAGGGACTTCCGGAAATTGTCAGGAATAGAAATGTCCGAAGTAGTGACATATTCAGGTGTAAATGTCCACCTGCAGTCTGTCTGTCACCCTGGCATGATTATATTGCACTATTACATAGTTAAAATCCATTAAAAAACTATACTTTGAGGTATTTCCTTCCAGTATACACCATTCCCATGAAAAATTATTTACCTATGCAAAGGTAAACGAATTATTGTTAATCCATATACCGTACGTTTTCACAAGTCAGATGAAAATAATGTTTCATTGAATATTGCCATTCAAATATACTTTGTATATTAAATTTCAAATTCTTCTGTCGAAACCTGTCGTCTGCTCTTGTCAAATGAAACGGCCAGGTGACGCAGATTTGATCCATCAGATGATAATATTCCTGTACCACGTGCACGTATAATCAATATGTCAGTTTGATAGATATTGAATGCAAGTCCAGCCTCCAAATACGGTAATAAATAAACGAGCTTGTTTTATTTAATTATTTCAATAAAATTTACTATTCTAATGGGAAATTAGCGATTGCTCTACTTCATTGCAGTTAAATAATATAATTTGAGTACCCCATGCACGTGACTCGCATAATATAAACATTTTGAAAAAAGAAAGTAGTTGTTATATGAAATACAATTATATTTTATAACTTATAAACAACATTAATCATAAATATATAAACAACATTAATCATAAAAATTAAACTGTTTCTGATCAGGTAATAATTCAAATCATGTTCATACTCGGTCTTGAATTGGAAAGATCAACAGGATTAAACAGCATCGGTTTTAAATTTTAACAACGTATTCTATATTTTTTGTTTTTTTTTAATTCAGAAATACATTGCATAAAAGACAAAGTCTGCTGAATGGGTCATTGCGCAGCAGTTTCCTGATTTTCAAATCCCATTTAAGGAATGACTGTAATAATTTTTCTGTCTATGAAGAAATAACATAAAAAATGTGGTGCACACTGAATAACGCGCGTAGCGGGTTATTTTACAGTGTGCACCACATTTTTTATGTTATTTCGACATAGACAGAAAAATTCCTTATAATTTAATTCTAGATTCCATATTCAAGGAGTAAATCATGAAAAAACGTTAATGACGTCACAGTCAAATGACAAAATTATGTCTATGGGCTGATAAAAAAATTCTCACAACCAATCAGAAGACGTGTTACATCCAAAATTAAATTATTTAACGATAAGGACAAACAAGGCAACAAACAACCAGGAAATCAGGAACCTGTTGATATGGTTCATAAGTGTTTCTTTTTAACATAGATTAGACCGACCGTTGGTTTGCCTGTTTGAAATGTTTTACCCTAGTCGTTTTGTGGCTCTTTCTATCTTGCTGTTCGGTAGCAAAGCCTCCGTGTTGAAGACCGTATGTTTAACCTTTAAATACACTCATCATAGATACAAGATTAAAATTTGTATTTACGCCAGACGCCCGTTTCGTCTACAAAAGACTCATCAGTGACGCTCGAATCCGAAAAAGTTAAAAAAGCAAAATAAAGTACGACGTTGAAGAGCATTGAGGACCAACCTTCCTAGTTTTGTCAAATACAGCTAATTGTTTACTTTTTTATAGATTGTGACTGGAGGGAGAATTGTCTCGATCATTGGCACTCATACCACATCTTCTTATTTTATAACAACCGAGTTTGCATGAACTCCAAATTAATTGTCAGTCTGTGTTTACCTTCAGCTGCAAGGAAAAATGATCTAGTCTTCCATGTTGAATATTGAAAACACACACACACATATGCACAAATTAATTCAAGTAGTAAAACACCATCTCAGTAATTTGTAATAGAATGAAACCAGGTCAAATGCTTTAAAACAAAGCAGGTTCTTTTTAAATCTAGCAGAGTAAAAATGGTTTTGGGTAGAAGATTATTGGAGCCAAACAATCCACCCATCCAGAGAAAATTTTATCAAAACACAAAAACTGAAAAAACGGGATCTTCAATAAGACCATACGTAAAATAATTCTAATCAACAGTTATATAATGAAATATTTAACTATCCGAAAAATCACTGTTTTATTATATATATATCAACTGACTGCATACACTATTACTGACTTCAATCCATTATACAAATATATAAACTTTTCATTGATTTTATAGCAATCACTTTCTAGAAATGAACACCAAGAATAATTTTTGGACATTTTGTCTTCGTGAATACGTTAATTTATGAGCTATAAATGTTTACAAAATAACGAATAAACACACACATATTCCCCAAAACATATTTTCAATAAGTTTAACATCATACATTGACCTCGCGGATTTTAGACATTGCAGCGAATTTTTTGTATGTAGTTAGTGCACAGATTTGTAGATATTTATTCAGGCAAACCATTTATTCGTCATTAGTACGTTGAAAATGACATTGTTATATTCTTGTAATGTTGGTAAAAAATTTGGGGGCTATAACAATCTATACTTTACCATTTGTGTATGTATATGAAGACCGATACTATATGATTTAATAATATAGACACGAATATATCAATTTAAGGTATACTACTGTTGCCTTTATTGTACAATTTAAGTATGGAGTAGCTTATTAGGAGACGCTTATCCTGTCAACACATCCCTTTGGAGTTAGTCTATTATTATCCGTCATAATTTTTCATTCTTTTAGTGTCAGTGTATAGAAAAATAACAAAATTATCGAACACTAAGAAAATTCGAATCGAAAAGTCCCTCATCAAATGGAAAAATCGAAAGCTCAAACACGTCATTCGAATGGGAAACAATTGTCATATGTATTATGTCGCATATTTTTTGTCAAATATTCATAAAATGGCCTTTCAGTAAAAAGTAAAATCACAAAAATACTGAACTCCGAGGAAAATTCAAAATGGAAAGGCCTTAATTGATACCATCATTGTCATATTCCCGAATATGACTGTTATAATGAGTGTAAATTTACATTGCAGAGCGGCGTGTCTCGGTTGTTGTACATCCAACATTCATGTATTTATTTTTATCTTTCGGTTGGATAATATGTTGTCTTGTTATGAAATTTGTTTTGACGAATATTATGAAAATACTTGAATAAAGTTCGAGAATGCTTGTTAGTTACGTAAGCACTTCCCTGTTTTTTTTATATCCTCTGGTGTTTGTCGTTAATGGAATATGTTCGTTGTTGTCCTGTGGTTTGCATTTTGTGTCGACTGTTATATCATTTGTTTGTGCGTTTCTCTGTTATGAATGTTCTTACGTGTTTGTGCTGTATTTCTACCATGTAGTGTCCCTTTTTAGCGATATTTTTTCAACATTGTCATAAAGTGACAGGTTTGACTATCCATTAAACCAGGTTCAACCCACCAGTTGTTCTTTTAAAATATATCTTGTACCAAGTCGGGAATGTGGCAGTTGTTATCAAATAGTTCGTTTCTTTTTGTGTTGGGTTTGTTTTTATTGCACTCTGGTGTTCCTATTTTTCCTTTGTTATCCTCTTGTGGTTGATGTGTTTCCCTAGGTTTTAGTTTGTAACCCAGATAAGTTTTCGCTCAATCGATTTAGGACTTTTGAACACCGGTATACTACTGTTGCCATTATTCATATGCCTAAATTGGTAAAGCTTTTATTATGTAGAAAATGGGGGATTACACCTGGTTTGTTAGATAACTAAACCTCTCAATTGTAAGACAGTCGCATACAATTTATTATATTGACTACAATGTTTAAACATAACAAACAGTCATTATAGGTACAAAAGTCAAATAAAGGGGTACAGCAGTCAACATTTTTATCACTATTGCTTTGATATAGTAGGCTGAGTTTCTTACACACAAAATTTTCCGACAAAACTCTGACAAAGAACGTCTACTAGCGATATTTTTATCTCGACCTTTCAGAAACCAAAAAAATAAATCGACTACTCTATCGATTGTGTTCTATTCACGATTTGTAACATTTTGAAAGAGTGCGAATTTGCAAGGCCGGAGATACATACATATACCCTATTAACGTACCAAAGTCTCGTTTTAATAGGATTTCATGCGTTAAATTCTTTATTTGTAAAGTTCATTAGTCTTTTTAATCGATTTATTAGATTATAACATCGTTAACTACTTGTGTCCTAATTTTTTAATAGTTTTCAATTTAACTCAAGTATGGTATGGGAGTTGTTTGTTTTGGAGTATTTTGTTTAAGAAAAAGGCGAAGCGCACGAAAATACCTTAAACATGCTTTGCTGTTCTCAATTCGTTCTTGTGGAGTTTGTACACTACATTTTCATATTTAATAAGTTTAAAAACTAAAAGTAGGGTAAAATATGTTGTTTGAACAACAATACATTATATAATCAAACTTTATTTTAGCTGCTAAAATGTATATTTTTTATTAGAAAATCAATGAAAATAACGAGAATATAAATAGTAAATTTGTGATCATTTGTCAAACATATTTTGCTAATTAGATCAGGGATTACATAGCGTAATAAGGATGTCAAATAAGAGTGGTTTGCATTTGTTTTTTTAGGGTTTGTGATATTTTGAAGAGACGTGGTATGATTGCTGTACAATATAGATTCCATCTCGTTGTTGTAACAGTTCATTGTTTCTCTGTTATATTATTCCTGTGCATCATTTTATTCAGAAGCTACTCCAGGTCCAGATCTGTACTAATCATGTAATATAAAGGATACACTGCATAAACGCAATGTGGATAAATTGAAACGATGTTCCTGATAATGTTTAGTTTCACTTTTGCATTCTTATATGCGGTTAAACATTTTGATATCAGTAATTTTTGTTTTGTCGCATAAAAGTTAATGTATTGAATTTCATTTATCAATACGATTCTTTCAAAGTGATTTCTTATAAAAGCCCTGATCGTTTTCTCGTTTTTGGGGAATAAAAACTTAAAGTTGAATAATGTGTATTATTGTAAAATAATCAAATTGATTTTTTAATGACAAGTATGCTCATTTAAATGCTTTAAGGACCTGGAACAATAGAACACATCAATATACGGTTACTCAGCATTAACGATGATCATAACAATAACTCTCTTTGAAATTTCTACATAGATTTACATATCAATTCAGAGCTAATGCTTAATTTAAACCATCACTTTGAACATACATCATATTGAAAAGGTGAGATTAATATCAGAATATAAAAAGGACAAACCTTAAAGGCAGCATTGGATTGAAATAATCGAACGCTGCTGTGGTTAATAAACTGCTTCACGTTTTCGATTTTTATTTTAATTTGCAATTTTTCATTGATTTTTGGTTTTTCTTTAGTACTTAAAAGAATAAATCAAAAGTTTCGATAATTTCTATCGTTTGCTTTGTCTGTGTCATTAGTATTCGTGAAAAAAAGATAAAAACTTATCCGATTTTTCAGGTTAAACTTTGTTCTGGTTCCAAAGAAACTCTAAAAAGTAAAAATCACAAAAATACTGAACTCCGAGGAAAATTCAAAAAGGTTCATTAACTGACATTCTTATGCTGAACGTAGACCAGAACGAGAAGACCGTTTTCGTCATTGGAAGTGAAAATAAATTAACAAAATAAAAATGAATATGCAATCTTCAATAAGGAAAACAACAACACAAGTTAAAATATTTAATTTACTTGAAATTGAAACTTTGTCAAAGCTTGATGGGTTAAACTCACGAAGAGTATGAAAACTAAACTAAAGAAGTTAAAATATGGCAACAGTAATTTATCAATGCTAAAATCACATATATCGTCTAAAAAGATAACAAATTAATTTAACAAACAAAAACTGAAAGAGTCAAATGAACTCCAAAAAAGAGCGAGAACGGGTGTATCGGCAGGATATTCTGTATGCATTACCGTCCATGTCACATACGGGGAAATAACGTATCTGACCTCCACCAGCATTTGGGTATAAAAGTAGCGAGAAGGGAAATTCCTTGAAATTTCATAATCATATCAGAGTTGAATAACTGAAATATTCCTTTGAGCAAGCAGAACATAACTCTAAATGTTGTTTGTTGAAATTTAAAGAACGTTATATGTGAAAGTCTTGTCCGTGTAGGAAATGTCAAGAGGGTGAACTTCTTTCTTAACGAGATAAATGACAATGAAGAAGCCCAGTCGATTACCAATAATCAAGGCATAGATATATAGCGTTTCTCAACCCTGTCATATAGGATTAAATCAATCTTAAACTTGTATTACAACAAAGGGTAGTTTTGACAAGTTTACATGAATAAACGGTCATTGTCCATGGGTGGCTGTATTTGGACTGTCTGCAATGATTTTTTTAAAGTTTGTTTTGAGATTTGGGCGTTACATCTCTTCATTGAATTGGAGAAAACTATTTACATAATTTTATAAAATCAATAGTTCGTTTTACAAATTTGCTACCTATCGTTTTCTGACGACAACATATTCTATGTTACTCGAGAGTTCCGAGATATTGTTCGCACGATTTTTCCCACATTTTGTCACCTGCAGTTTGGTGTATGCACATTAGATTACTTTGGCACGCGACACAGGACAGGTAACACTGCTGACCTCTGACATAATTACTGTATGCAAACATTGTACAATTTACGTTTTAATATTATTATGAGAATCCTAGTTGTCGAGAATGGCGTGGCACGTGCCATAGCTCAGTGAAGCGTGGAATTGAATTGGCCAACCTGTTGACAAATTATAAATAGGTTCAGATCTGTATGCAAGAGTCTTTAAATATCATAAATATGGATATGATTATTTTTTTGTCAATAGAGTGGCATGTAACACGAAAACATGAATATAAATATTTTTTGTAAGTCTTTGTAAAAGGAGGTGAAATGTGTCATTACGATAAGAAAATTGACACCGGCAAACAGGTGACCCACGTCAAATACCAATTAAACTACAATATTGTGGTAAATGGAAACCAAAACAAGCCTCTCCGGACAACAATGTGCAAATCAAAATGGTCCTAGTCATAATTTTAAACAATTTATCTGATAATAGAAACTTCTGTTGCAATCACCCGGAGCGTGATGTCGTAAATGTGACCATTGAAGGTGGTCGTCGTCTTAATAATGTATGATATTTCAGCCATAATGTACAAATTATCACAGCTATAGTTATTCTAGTAACTTGAATTCTTTTAATATGGATAAATTATTTCTTTCGTACATTTAGATGAATAAATCTGGGTATATTAAAAGATGAAGAACACTTAGCTATCGCAAGAAGGAAGGGTCAATTTGATCTCAATCTATTTCACACTAAGAGCATTTTCCATAAAACTTTCAATCTGTTCCCAAATTCACGGTATCTTAGATTGAAATGTGTACTTCAAATTTTTAAAAACATTTTGTGTATTCTTGAAGAGGAGACTTTTAGTATATGCATAAAGATGGTTCAATACTGCAATTTTAGGCAGATAGTGGCTTTTTTCTATTTATTTATCTAAACAAATTTATTGGTACAAAGAAGACACCTGAACACAAACTGAAATTTTGTGGGAAGTAATGCTATTCATTGTCTTTTGTATATTATACAACTGATTTTGGTTAAAGACGTCCTTTGATGCAAATTTTACAAAAACTGGTAAAAATTGCAATATTGTTTTTCGATCATTTTCATATTTGCCATATGTAGCGAATAGCATGTCTATAGAGTAAGCAAAATTTTAAGTTTTCAGATTTTGACCCTGTGAATGAAACAAATAGAGGTCAATTGGTCTTACCTTTTTGAAAACGTTCAAACAAAGTTTACGGATCAACGAATTTTGGAAATGAAATTATAAATTTGTTTGTAAATTAATCGAATTATTCTATATTTATAAAACGTACTAAACATAAACCTTTTTGACGGCAATGTACAATTGCTGCAACTTGTCGGTTCTTGGTGATTTTTATCTGAGTTGCTGTTCAATTATTATTATATTGCACAATAATTATGTACCAAGACTCCCCCACACGAAAAATGGACTCCCCCACACGAACAATTATTTTAAACGAGCCGAGTGTTGTTACAAGAACTTCATGTCCTTCAGGAAAGTCTGAGTAACTATATTTCATGAGGCTTTTATTGCCTGGTCTTAACATTTCTGGGTAATGTGATTTTTTGTTGTTGTTGTTAACTTTTGGTTGTCTGAATATCTGTTTTCTCTCGTCTAGGGTCCCCCTTTTTGTTTTTAAGAATTTTGACTTTTTTTTTAGTCTGAATATCTGTTTTCTCTCGTCTAGGGTCCCCCCTTTTTGTTTTTAAGCATTTTGACTTTTTTTTTTAATCTCTCCTCTTCTTCGTTCTTCTTCATTTATCACTGGACGCGTAAAATCAGGATTTTTCTTCCCTGGAAATTTTGTGTACAATTATGAATGGAAAGTGTCCTATCACTTTATGTATATGATATAATTCGTGGTTTTCGAAAATCCAATTTATCATCCTTAACTACTTTCAATTTAGCTTAAAAACAAATGTTTGCAAAGTAGAATATTAAGGCAACCAGAATATATGGGTAGTTTAAACGGAAGAAACAAACTAGAATTTGACGCATAACATATCGACAAAATTGATAAATTGAAAATATAGAACTGCTTTTGTTCAATTTGTTCTAATTTCTGTACTAGTATTTTCATTATAAAACTAGCAAGACTTAGTGTTATGCTAAAATCTTCTTGGTTTGGATATAACTTACTCTGAACCTTGTAGTAGCAACCATACAATTCGCTTTCCGTCTTTACTGGTGTAGAATGTTTTTATACTTCGATTTTTTTAAATAGGCAATTATGCCAAGCACTGATTGTTTTTTTTATATTTGTTTTTCGATCATTTTCATATTTTAATGTTGTGAAAGACTACAACTTATCAATAACAATAACACTCATCATGTATACCCATTATAGAACCTGTATGAGTAATGAAGCTAATCAAACTTTAACTGAAATACAATATTTATTAAATATAACCTGGCCATTTTGTCTGTGGATATAGATTTGAGTCTTTTATATTAAATAATAACGTGTTAATAAAATCTGAGCATTAATTGATCAATCAATTTTCCTTTTGTATGGGTAAATCTTGAAATATGAAAACCTTTTAAATCCATTCTGAATCATAAATGGAAGCTTTAATAAACCAATACACTGTAAAACGATATAAAACTGATGCAATTAGAAACTGCCTTTTATTCTTTCAATACTTTAGTAAAATAGCAATAAAATCCTCATAATAAACAATATTTGTCGGTTAAAAGAATAATGGACCATTACTTTGTGAATGTTCTAAATTTTTAACTAATGATCATATCATTTCAATAACCAGATTAACCTCGTAAGAGAGTTTACTAAGCGTGAACTTTTCACTAAACCCCTTTCATCTCACTCCTTTTACGTGTTTCATTACTAAATCTCCATCGATGCATACTAAGTAAGGTTATAATTTTATAGTACTATTATAATTATTTCCTTATATAGTTTTATCTTTTTATCATCACTATAAATGCTTCAAACTTCAATGATTTGAATACTCTAACGGTGACCTCCATTTTTTACATTTTATGTTCAACTATAGACATATTATTTTTAGGGTATTTTCAAAATACTTCTCTCTGTAATTATACACGTCTGTTCACTTGCAGCTCAAAGTTAAAAAGAACGCTAACGTCAAATTGACGTCACCACTATACATCTTATCGACTACATATGAATTTATAAAGGAAAGCACTGCAACGGCCGAGATTAAAACTTTCCACTAGAATAACCGAATTTATGTATATTACATAAATTCTATTATTTTTAGGGTATGTACAATTCCTCTGTTAACATCGGACTACAAATCTGTTTTAGTGATATACATGTTACCATGGCAATACTACAGGATACATAATTTTTATCACTGGTTTCCTCGGAAGATAAATAATCTTTTATAACAAGTGTCATTTATTTATACCATGGATTGGTATATACGTACAGGTTGTTTAATTGTTTATAGAACATAACAATTAAATACAACAACAAAAATGTGCTACTATAGGGTGGTGAGATTTCTATTGAAAAATTGTTGAATATTAACAGCAACATTAAATAATACTACTTAATTTAGTTTTCTATGTTGTGTCATGTTTACTATTGTTTTTCTGTTTGTCTTTTTCATTTTTAGCCATGGCGTTGTCAGTTTGTTTTAGATTTATGAGTTTCACTGTCCCTTTGGTATCTTTCGTCCCTCTTTTAATGAATAAAATATGAATATAATTCTAGGCACCATGTATTGATGTATCTAATCAGAGTTCTGGTGATCGGTTACAATTTTGTGTCTGAGGAAACGACCCGCGGTTTTATATCTTAGGATGTATAGCTACGAGAGCTACACATACATTGCCTTTCTTTTCCAGATTCCTTTTGATTAAACCCTATAAAACTGCAGTTAAAATGGTTCTTGGAAATTGTGCATTAAGTTAAAGGATTTAAAAGATTAACATTAAGTATAAAAAAGTTGTGTTTGAATCTTAATGATGTTTTATCGAGCAGACATTCTTCTTTCATCAGTACAATTATCAACCAACATTTAACAGAAACATGCAATAAAATACAGAAAGTGACACGCGACTAACGTAAGGCAAAATAGAGATCTGCTGCCGTGGGAATCTTTAGATAATACGATGTCTTTGTGCTGATTTTGTGGGAAACTCAATCCCGTAATGTCACACGTTACCAGGTGCTCGTTCTCACCAACAAACCTCTTTTCTATCATTAACATTTTAATAATGTATTTTATGCATTTTCAATTTATATTGATCCAATTTTTTTAAGAGTCAGTCAAAATAATTTAAGCATCCGGGTTAGTTCTCCAAAAAAATTAGATTTTTAATTGTTTACCTATTTTGTTCACTGATGCATACTTATAAATTTTTACTTTTATCTATTGTATAGTCAATTGATACCATAGCTTGTACCCCTAAAACTTATAAATGTTTACTTTTATCTATTGTATAGCCAATTGATATCTTAGCGTGTGCCTTAAAACTTATAAATGTTTACTTTTATCTATTGTATAGTCAATTGACACCATAGCTTGTACCCATAAAACTTATAGATATTTACCGTTTTAAGTATTGTATAGCTAATCGACATCATAGCTAGTACCCCTCAAACTATTAATGTTAACTTTTAGTATTGTACATAGCGAATCGACATCATACTTCCCATATGCTAGTGTGTGTCCCTAATTATTATTTTTAAATGTTCTCTTTAGTGAAACGAAATATTTTAAATGCTCTATTTAAATTAATTATGTTGCTGTACTTGTTCGTTAAATCGGACGTTAGACCATGTCGATTGCAATATTAATAATTCCAAACCGGAAATAAGAAGCTTTGCAAATATGAAAATTCAATTTTAGAAAATTAACTTATATCGTAATTGACAGCTTTAAGTTTTATAATATTTTCTCTTTTAAATATAGTCATAATGCAATGGAATCAAGAAGGTCCCCTTTTAATCACTATTAGCATAATCATCTAAAGATGTTTCCTTTCGAGACTTGAAACTATCACTTGTCTTTTTTCTAACAAGATAGCCGTTGTCTAAGTGACGCGTTCTTAATTATCTGCATTCCCCTTTCTGCACTAATGTAATATCCTTAGCTTATTTTCCATCTTTAACAAATAGTAAACAACTTGTTTTTTTTCCGCATTTCTTAAATTTAAACCCTGACAATTCTAATTAGTTGAACATTTCATGTTGACCATCAATGTTACAGTTCTCTATCAATTATTAATACAACTCTATTAATGTTCTTGTTTCTTGAACTATATACACTAAATCGGACAGTTTTATTGGATTAGTACACTTTTTTCAATAGATTATTTATACATTTGCTAAGAAATTTACAACCTAACTGTTTGGTTTAATCGTTGAAGCAAGAAACAAGTCTTTTTTGTAGCTTATTACAATACGGTATGGGTTTTGCTTACTATTGAAGTGCCCTTTTATTGTTAAAATACTTTTGATCTTTGGTGGATATCTTTCTCATTGTCATAATACCATATCTCGTTATTCATACATAAAATCCCTCTTTTATGCAATATGAAAAATACGGAAATTCCATAATCAAATGGCAAAATCAAAAGCTCAAACACATCAAACGAATGGATAACAACTAACAACTGTCATATTCCTGACTTCCAGTGGTACATGCTTTTTTCTTGTGTACACCACAATCTACAGTAATAAAAATTCGGAATCCTTGTGATAACATTTTCAGGCATATGATTGCCTGTAACTAAACACATAATATCATTTCCACCAAGATGGCATCTGATGTAATTGACATTTTTACCTTTGATAGAAGAGAATACCAGAGGAACAGTCAACGGCCTTATACGACAAGCCGTTTTGTAACTATTCAATATCAAGATATCTGCTTAAAAAGTATATGAAATATCTTGAAATATCGTGAAATATCTTATTATATTTAATGATGTTGATGAAATATCATATACACTTAATAAGATGGGTTAAATGATCCTGAAATAAAAATGAAAAACAATTCAAACGAAAGGATTAACGGCCTGATTTATGTGTAGAACAATAAAAGAAAAACTGATATTATCTACAGCAACAAACGGCAACCGTTGTATAACTGATAGTGTTTGTCGCTTGTAGCTATATATATAATATTAGTTTTTCTTTCGTTGTTCTGCACATAAATCAGGCTGTTAGTCTTCTCGTTCTCGCCAAACATGCTACTTAAGTTTTCTTGTTTTCTTGTTTAACATTGTCATTTCGGGGTCAATATAGCTGACTATACTGTATGGGCTTGTTTCATTGTTGAATGCAGTACGACGGAACTATAAGTGTTAATTTCGGTGTCATTTGGTCCCTTGTGAAGAGTTGTCTCGTTGGCAATAACACCACATCTTCTTTTTTTTTTTTTTTTTTATAGTTATAGCTTACATGAAATAAATGTGATTGGACTGTTATCATCATCACAGCAAAGGCAGATCTTAGTAAAGCTCGACATCCATAAAGAAATCTGGGAAGTGAGAAGTCAAAGTTTTCACCCTTCATTCCTACATTCTCTCCCACTGTGGTGAACCAAGGGAATGAATATCTGAAACAGAAACAATCATCACATTAGCAATTAGATGACCAGAAGCCTAGCACTATGTACTGGTATAAAAAAAAACAGGCTCTCAAGAGCCCGAATCGCTCACCTGTATTTTTTACTTTAATCTTTCATCAATAATTAATATTGTGTTTCCATATATATTAATGAGTGGCTTAAAAATTTCATTTAAATGTTTTGAGTATCCGTCATATTTTCTTCAAAAATTCGGCGGGGTTAAACTAGTTTGTTGGCGTCTAACTTGAGAAAGTGCCGTAACGGTAAGAACAAACTATAAAATTCATTTCAAAAGGACATAACTCAACAGATCGATAAAAACCAGATAAAACATCTTACAAAACACA
The DNA here is from genome assembly GCA_019925275.1 of Mytilus edulis. Lineage (NCBI taxonomy): Eukaryota > Metazoa > Mollusca > Bivalvia > Mytilida > Mytilidae > Mytilus > Mytilus edulis. The sequence goes on along the minus strand of CM034352.1, from coordinate 110,342,168 downwards.
GACCTGACGTGAAGGGTATGTATTCATCCCCACAACAAAAACGACACCAAGTACAGATCTGAGAGCACTCGCAGTTACTGACAGCTAATAAACCAATACAGAGTCATTAAAAACATGTATCTAATATCAGCTTATTTTATCCTTAGATTTATAATGTGGCCAACATAAAACATATCGTCATCATACATTCTTTAAAATAGGTTCTCTCATACAAGTGAGAGGTTTAGCTAGCTTTAAAACAAGATTCAATCCACCATTTTCTACATAAGAAATGCCTGTACCAAGTCAGGAATATGACAGTTGTTATCCATTCGTTTGATGTGTTTTAACTTTTGAATTTGCCATATGATTTGGGACTTTCCTTTTTGAATTAACCTCGGAGTTCATTATTTTTGTGTTTTTACTTTTTATTGCTTACAAGAGTGATGTTCACTTGCATGGGTTTACTCATAATAGTTATAATGGGGTACCAAAAAGCTCTGTGTGGGATTATTTTTATCACATTTCTCAAACTTATCCGACAGACTGACAGGATATAATGCAGATATCGGAAAAGATAAACAGCGTCTATCACTTTAAAGATTTCAGTAATTCCCCTCGTATATAAGAACAGAAGATGAGAGGACAGAATAAAACTAAATCGTAATATGAAACCTTACAAGACGGAGTATAAACCAACCTAGTATCGTCTACAGGGTATCTCTCCTTAACTGGTGCATCAATTTAATTTTTTTGCTTTGTTTTACAATTCCAAAATATAAAGACCTTATAAAATTTGAAAAAAATCGATCAAGACTAACAAAGGCCCGAGGCACCTAACTTTAGACAGGCGCAAACAAATATGTTATTTATTTATCCCTTTCGAAATATATTTGATATTTCCTACTTTATTAATTCACAAATTTCTATCATTATATCAGTATTATTTATATTTGTCACCGCTATCCATATATGAAACAGAATAACATATGTATCTATATTTTGAAATGCATGTAAGTTTTGTGTGTGTGTGTTTTTTTCTTTTTTTTCTTTATCCATTTCTTGTTTAGAAAAGCAACGTTTAGCGTATATTTTTCGTGACTTAGATTGAGAGTTGTCTTATTGGCACTCATACCACATTTCCATATAGTTTTATAATGTCGTCTGAAAAATTTGAAACGACATAATGAAAGAGCAAGTACTGCGCCTCAGTGCCAAATGAAAGTTGATACTTTTGAAGCGAATATCTTCTATACAATGGATCAAATTCTGATATCAAAAATATCAATATTAATCTAAATCTGTGTTGAGTTGCTATCAACTTAAGTTAGCTATTAAACACGCCAAGCAATGAATTAATTAACCTTTAATGGAAGTCATATATCATAGTTTCTGTAGCAATAATTGATTCTCCTTAATTATTAAAACATTCAATTTGCTCTTTTAAAACCCAATCAACAGAAAAGCGAATTTATTTATTGAAAATTTGATATATTTGTATTAATGTGTTTCATGTCAGATTAAATGTCACAATTTTCCTCTTAAAAAATCAAATGTTTTGTCAGATATTGCACCGCAGGAGTGATTTAAGAGGGTTAATTAATACTCCAAGAGACAATTGAGAACCACTGCAGGGTGGCCAATATAAGCTTCAAGTTACAAAAACACAAGTATTATTATTAGTTTGCATTGCAATATTTGATGATAAAAAGCCTTGGTTAGTATTCGGTTAACAATACATGGGTTTTACTATTGGAGTTTAAAAAAAAAATCCTCGTCAATCGACAAGTTGTAAAAAGTCTTTTTGGGATGTAAAAATCTTGAAATATACTTGACCTATTAAGTCTTAGATTCCTTTTGATTTAATAGACATAATAAACGAATGAAGCACACAAATGCAGCATTAGTAACACATTTTAAGAGATTGAAGAGTTGACAAATATGTTTTCGGGGTAACAATCTGCTCTATTAACATCTCATCTAGTGTTTCATATCTTTGATTGATTGATTGATTGATTGATTGATTGATTAATTGATTGGTGTTTAACGCCATTTCAACACTATTGTGCAATTTCGTGTCGGTCAGTTTTTATTGGTGGAGAAATCCAGAGGGCACGGAGATAACCACTGTTAAATAAAGGCAACAGTAGTATACCGCTGTTCAAACTCATAAATCCATGGACAAAAAACAAAATCGAGGTAACAAACTAAAACTGAGGGAAACGCATAAACATAAGAGGAGAACAACGACACAACACTACAATGTAAGTAACACACACAGAAACGGACCAAGCATCAGACGAAATCCCACGAGAATAACAAATATAACATCAAAACCAAATACACGAATTTGGGATAGACAAGTACCGTGACACGTCTTATCGCAATGTCAATTTACACTCAAAAATAAGAGAAAACAAACGACGCAACGTTAAATTGTAACACACACAGAAACGAACTATAATATAACAATGGCCATATTCCTGACTTGGTACAGGACATTTTTAAAGGAAAAAATGGTGGGTTGAACCTGGTTTTGTGGCATGCCAAACCTCGCACTTTAATGGCAATGTTAAATATAACATAGAAATGACAACATAATATTACAGGACTATAATACAAATAAATAGGAAAATGTATTAGACAAAGAAACACATGATTAATGAATAACAAAAAGCATCAGGTTTAAAATTTAATACGTTAAGTCTTCGCCAAGTTTTCTTTATTTTGCGCATGTCTATATTATATTTTAACTTCCCCTCCTACGTGTTACCGGATACATACATATTACTTCATATGTAACAGTATCAGCTCTTAGCCTTACGTAATGTTTTAATCATCTTATATATTTCTAATGTCACATTTTATAGCGACAAAGTACATCCGCACTCACAATAATGCAGACATCTAATTTGACTTATTAAAACCATTATAGGTCAAAGTACGGTCGTCAACCCGGAGACTTGGTTCATACGGAACAGCAAGCTATAAAAGGCCCCAAAAATTACTAGTGTAAAACTGTTATGTTTGTCTCTCATAATTCTTTTAAGAATGGCATTAATATCTATTTATGTTTTTATGATATATGTAAATATTGTATTGTGTTTATTAATGGTGAGACGTTAATAAACTATCTATCTATCTATCTATGTTTTTTTACCATTATTTTATTACCTCTTATGTAAAAACATTGTTTTTGGACCTATTTTTCATACGCTACTGAGTATAGCTATGTTTATATTCTTCTACAATTTCGTACGCTGGTATTTCATCAGCCTAGTAGTCAGCCCTTCTGTGTTGACAGAAACTAATATTGATATGGTCATAATCATAAATCAACTGTATACAAAGTTTTGATTCTTTTAAAATAATAATGATTTTCTACCATTGGAATTATGGACAACCTTAAATGAATTAGACAAAACTTTTTAGAATTTTTGGTCCTCAATGCTCTTTTACTTTATCTTTATTTGACCTTCTCAACCTTTTTGATTCGAGCGTCACTGATGAGTCTTTTGCAGACGAGACTCTAGTCTAGCGTACATATTTCTAATTCCGGTATATATGATGAGATTATATATAAGTATGGAATTGGGGATTGATTAAATTCATCATCGCTGTTTCCTACAATTAAAATTGATAAATTCGATCTATGTCCAAAGCTCTCCTTCATGAATTCGGTAAAGTGATACATTCTCGCGTCTCTTGGTGATTAGATGACAGTTTTAATTTTTCGCGTTCTGATGAATCTCTGTGGTGATCTCCAACTTCAGAAAGATGTCGTTAAGGTTAATGTCTTTTAATTAAAGAAAGATTGATAGTGCAAATAAAGATGAGCATGCTTTAAAGGTTTCTTACATGTTCGGCGAAGAAATTGCTAAGTGATGCAACTCTAATCTTTGTATAGATTGAATATAAAAAACAATGATTTAGATTAAGCCTATAACACTAGAATTATCCATAAAAAAAGTTTTTATTTCTATTCGGCAATCAATGGACCATGATAGTTAATTGTATCTCTTTTCACTAAACCATGTAAACTAAATGCATTAAAACACTGAACATGTTTCGGTGATTCGTTTGTTTTACTAAAAAAATGTTGTTATAGTAAGATCAATTGATCAAAATCATATGGGATGATAAAAAGAACATGTAGTTTCGAAAGACTAACGTAACTGGCGGGAGAGAGTTAATTTTTATATAGCTTTAAATATGTTTTTACATAACTACAAAAGAAAGATTGTTCTTAACATTTCAAAGACATAAAAACACATGAATTTCCCATCACATAAATGATTAACGAACTATTCTCTTACAAAAATCGTGTTATATAAATGTTTCAAATGATTCTTATTATTTGTAGTAGCTTAATCTGTAAGGGTTTGATATTCATGATCGTGAAAGATCGGCACCACATTGTTTGTGATCGGGAAAGAGATTGTAAAAGATCTGTTTTCGCTTATTCGTCATTTCAAAATCTAGTCTCGTGAAGGATGAAATCGCTAGACTTTTAACATATAAGTATAAGTTAGGTATGTTCCTCTGTATAAATCAGTATAGAAATACTAATTGAATAGAAATAAAAGTTTGTTCAAGGTTTAGGGGAAATGATAAGATAGCCAATTACCAATTACAACAGCAAAAACAGTACTTTCTTTTATTAAGGTATAATAATCATCAATTGGCCAAAATTTTAGTTAAAATTCATAATTTGAACAAATAACGAAGATGTTAGTCGCATATGTAACCGTACGACGTTCAACCCATCTCGTTGGACTGTTTCACATTGTCATTTCGGGGCCTTTTATAGCTGACTATGTCGTATGGGCTTTGCTCATTGTTGATGGTCGTACGGTGACCTATAGTTGTTAATTTCTGTGTCATTTTGATCTCTTGTGGAGAGTTGTCTCATTTGGAAATCATACCACATCTCCTTTTTAGCTCACCTGGCCCAAAGGGCCAAGTGAGCTTTTTCCATCACTTTGCGTCCGTCGTCCGTCGTCTGTCGTCGTCCGTCGTCGTTAACTTTTACAAAAATCTTCTCCTCTAAAACTACTGGGCCATGGTTAAAAATAAAACATAGGGGTAAAATGCAGTTTTTGGCTTATAACCAAAGCATTTAGAGTAAATCTGACGGAGTAAAATTGTTTATCAGGTCAAGATCTATCTGCCCTGAAATTTTCAGATGAATCGGACAACCCGTTGTTGGGTTGCTGCCCCTGAATTGATAATTTTAAGGAAATTTTGCTGTTTTTGGTTATTATTTTGAATATTATTATAGATAGAGATAAACTGTAAACAGCAATAATGTTCAGCAAAGTAAGATTTACAAATAAGTCAACGTGACCGAAATGGTCAGTTGACCCCTTTAGGAGTTATTGCCCTTTATAGTCAATGTTAAACCATTTTTCGTAAATCTTAGTTATCTTTTACAAAAATCTTCTCCTCTGAAACAACTTGGCCAAATTAATCCAAACTTAGCCACAATCATCTTTAGGGTATCTAGATTAAAAAATGTGTCCGGTGACCCGTCCATCAAATCAAGATGGCCGCCACGGCTAAAAATAGAACAAAGGGGTAAAATGCAGTGTTTGGCTTATAACTCAAAAACCAAAGCATTTAGAGCAAATCTGACATGGGGGTAAAAATGTTTATCAGGTCAAGATCTATCTGCGCAGAAATTTTCAGATGAATCGAACAACCCGTTGTTGGGTTGCTGCCCCTGAATTGGTAATTTTAAGGAAATTTTGCTGTTTTTGGTTATTATCTTGAATATTATTATAGATAGAGATAAACTGTCTACAGCAATAATGTTCAGCAAAGTAAGATTTACAAAAAAGTCAACATGACCGAAATGGTCAATTGACCTCCTAAGGAGTTATTGTCCTTTATAGTCAATTTTATCAATTTTCATAAAATTTGTAATTTTTTATTAACATTTTCCACTGAAACTACTGGACCGAGTTCATTATAGATAGAGATAATTGTAAGCAGCAAGACTGTTTAATAAAGTAAGATGTACAAACACATTACCATCACCAAAACACAATTTTGTTATGAATCCATCTGCTTCCTTTGTTTAAAATTCACATAGACCAAGGTGAGCGACACAGGCTCTTTAGAGCCTCTAGTTTATATATACATTGCTTTCATGATCAACATAACGCATTGCCTGTCATTTTGATTACAAATGAACAGAATCATTCTTTTAGAAATATAATCTTTACCTTATTCAAGGAAAATGTAATTTCATTTTACTGTACTGTTTAACACACAAAATATTTTGCTACAGATATATCAGAATTTATTGTAATGTAACGATTAAAGATCCAAAACTTTTGTTTTCTGAAATGCTTCACATAGGGCTATGCGTTTGTGTTGGTTAATAAATACTGCATGATTTCTTTACCGTACTACACAGTTTGTTCGGGAAGTTGGACCATTCTGACAGACATATTTTTTGTTCCAATTTTTCCACGTTTTGATAATACAAAAGATAATTTCATAGATTTTGAAGTTGAATTGTATTTGATTGCTGTAATAAACTCAAACTGTATACTAGTATTCATTAAGAAATAATTCTTTCATGCCGTTTATTATGCTCATTTTAACATGTTTTCGGATGTCTAAAATCTGGCATCAGTATAAAAAATAACGCGATGACGTACATATTGGTGGACTAGAAGAGGTTTGACCGATTCCGCGAGGTTGTCACTTGCTTGTTGATACCACATATTTGTCTGACATCCCATTCGGTTATACCATATACCTTATGACGGTTAAACTATCAAAATTGAAAAATCCTAGATCAATAAATAAAAATATATATTATCAAGAAGAGTTTATGTAGAAACTTCTCTTGGACGAATGAAAAGTTGACTATGTGTAGCGGATTTAACTTGTACCAGTGTATTCAACATAAGTTGAATTCATCTTTGTTATCTAAAAAGATTCATGTGAATTGATGAGCCAAGTAATCATTTATATTACACATTAAGATTTAAGAACAATTAAGATTTAAGAACAATATGAATAAGTAGACGAATTGAGTTTACACTGACATTTACACAGCAGAATTTCAACCCACTGTCCTTGCTTGAGGGTTCAATATCCGTCTCTTTTTTTGATTTTGGTTTCAATTTGTGATGAAGATTCTTTTAAGGTCCGGGGGTTCCAAGTGGAAACTCTACAGACTGCGTCTAAAACAGGAATTGCTAAAACTTTGTTCTATTCATATATTAGTACCTTCTTATTGTTAAGAAGTAAGTATTTACTGACTACAAACTAATCCTGCACGTAGTGCAATAAGTGGAACTTCTAGTCATTGACATTTTCTGTAGGATTGCTTTAATAGAAATAAATCTATTTTGTGTGACAAGACTTGTGCATATCGACACATAGAAAGTGATACATGTTATTGACGTGTGGCGCCTACGTTGACATATTTCTTTAGAATGTTGTGTTGTGTATGAGAGAAACGACCCGTTATTTATGACAAGTTTATATACAATGAAGTAGTTATATAAAGAAACGAAGACACTGAACTAAAGAACCTCGAATGGTTCCAAATAGGCATCGAAAACAAAAAAATCCCACAATTGGTTCTTTTCTATAACTGTTACAGTGACTTATGTCCGGTGATTGTCTTGAAAACATCAATATGATTCTTTAATCAAAGTTTGGCTCAGATTGGCAAAACACTCGTTACATTAATTAATATGAACTTGTTGCAATGCGTTATATTTTTTAAAGTCTATGATTGGATGTTTGGGTGTTTATCATGATGAAAGCGAATATTTTAGGATCAATCCAGACAAATGTTCTTGATAAATAAAGGCAACAGTGTTATACCGCTGTTCGAAAGTAAAAATTCAATTGAGAGAAAACAAATTCGGGATATAAACTAAATTCGAGGAAAACACATCAACTATACGAGGAAAACAACGTTACAAATTAACACTGAAGTGAACAAAAACAAATTCGACAATGCAACACACAGAAACACACTATAAGATAACAACTGCCATTTTCCTGACTTGATACAGGAAATTTTAAGGAAAAAATTGTGGGTTGAATCTGGTTTTGTAAATTACTTATACTTTGTTTTTGTTATATTATGTTTTTTTACTTGCTTATTATTCTTTTTATAGAATTTATATATCACAAACTAGTCAAAACATTTACTAAATTTAATCATCGGTATAAGGAAATAATTCGTAAATATAACTCAGCATGCAGACATCTTATTCGTTCAGATATTTCACATCCAATCTTTTATGGTAATATTCTTTACAAAGCACAAAAATGTCAGTATTCACCTCATAAGCTTACAAAACCTTTAAACAGACTGATTAAGAAGGGATATAGTTCCGATACTGCACAGGTCATTAAAGATTGCATATTTTGGCTTTAATATTGATTCTTTTATAGGGTCTTTGCATCGGAACAAAACACATTAATTTAAAAAACAGTTGTTGGCATGACACGGGTTATGTTCTTCTCATATATTTTATGATAGTATGATACTAAACCCCTAACGGGAGGGATTGTGCCAGATATTCATATGATGAAGACATACTCTTTCAATCAGTTTAATTGAGGTCTGGAGCTGGCATGTCAGTTAACTGCTAGTAGTCTGTTGTTATTTATGTATTATTGTCATTTTATTTATTATCTTTTGTTACATCTTCTGACATCGGACTCGGACTTCTCTTGAACTGAATTTTAATGTGCGTATTGTTATGCGTTTACTTTTCTACATTGGCTAGAGGTATAGGGGAGGGTTGAGATCTCATAAAGTTAACATGTTTAACTCCGCCGCAATTTTGCGCCTGTCCCAAGTCAGGAGCCTCTGGCCTTTGTTAGTCTTGTATGATTTTTAATTTTAGTTTCTTGCATATAATTCGGAGTTTAGTATGACGTCCATTATCACTGTACTAGTATACATATTTAAAGGGGCCAGCTGCGGGAGTTTCTCGCTACATTGAAGACCCGTTGGTGGCCTTCGGTTGTTGCCTACTCTATGGTCGGGTTATTGTCGCTTTGACACATTCCCCATTTCCTTTCTCAATTTTATATATGGACAAGATACGTCATTATGCGCCATATTAATTGATTTATTATGTACAAAAAAGAACGTACATCTACGAAATGTAAGGAATATTTGCCTGTACCATCAGATCTGTCATGAATAATTGTTGATGTTTCGACTTTTTTTGTACGTATTGTGTCATAACATCTTATTTTTTTCATATGAAAAATTGTATCGATATGGAAAGTTTTCATAATAGAAACATGTCGCTCTTCTATTAAAAAACCGTTGCAGTCATATATGAATAAACTCATCATAGATACAAGGATTGAAATTTGATATTTGCACCAGACGCGCGTTTCGTCAACAAAAGGCCTCGAACAAAATAAAAAAATGGTTAAAAGGCCAAATAAAATACGAAGTTGAAGAGCATTGAGGACCAAACATGCCTAATATTTTTGCCAAATGCAGCTATAAGGTAATCTATTTCTGAGGTAGAAAAGCTTTAACAAAAATAAAAGTTTTGTAAACAGTTAATTTATAATTATGAACATATCAATGACAACTCAAGTCAACACAGAAAATATAGCATTATTTTCCTATTACGAGTGATTATTTGGTAATTAATTAACATACACTATAACAATATATTTATTAACATACACTATAACAATATATCATTTTACCAGACCACGGTTTGCGGAAGTAGTCAAGAAGACAATATTATGTTTTTCAGGGGGTTGACAGGATACACGTGATCGTTGTTAGTTTCAACTTCAATATTATTATGCAAGCAGATGTAATAAACCATGATTTCATACATTATTTTTTTTGGTTTACACTTTATATACGGCTTTATTTATGATCTTATTCCAGAGTGCACAATTCTTATTCTACATATTTCACCTTTATCAAAATTGGGAAATCTGTTTGGTCGTCCCATTTTGTTGTAGGGATGTTTAGATTAAGTGTCGAGTTAATATGTATATTATTTTGTGTTGTCTGCGAGAAACAAATAATTTTTCTGATCTAGTAATTAACATACACTATAACAATATATCATTTTTACCAGACACGGTTTGCGGAAGTAGTCAAGAAGACAATATTTGTTTTTCAGGGTTGACAGGATAAAACGTGACGTGTTAGTTTCAACTTCAATATTATTATGAAGCAGATGTAATAAACCATGATTTCATACATTATTTTTTTTTGTTACACTTTATATACGGCTTTATTTATGATCTTATTCAAGTGCACAATTCTTATTCTACATATTTCACTTATCAAATTGGGAATCTGTTTGGTCGTCCCATTTTGTTGTAGGGATGTTAGATTAAGTGTCGAGTTAATATGTATATTATTTTGTTTGTCTGCGAGAACAAAAAAAATTTCTGATCTAGTAACTAAATTAAAACCATATAGATAATGTTGACATATATATTTTATTGAACTGTGTAAATTATCGGAATGCGAATGACAACATGCACCTACAATTCTTTTGTGTTTTCCGTTTAGGTAACACATGACATTTGCGCGGGAACTTCTTACATAACATCGTTTTTGGATTATTGAAACATGTGAATTCAAATGTACTGTAACAGTTATTGGAGGTAATGTGATATTATTTAGTACATAATTTTACGTCAGGTATGTACACATTAAGTCTCTGGTCAGTGGCGGATCTAGGGGAGGGGGATTCCGGAGGTTGAACCTCCTTTTTTGTTGACGATCAATTCATTTGATAGGGAATATCAGTTGGAACTGACCTTTACCTGGTTAGGATTCCCTTTTAAAAATGGCTGGATCTGTCTCAGCTAGTCAAGTCAGAACCGAAACACATCAGTGGCAGATCTAGCCATTTTGAAAGGGGGGGTCCAACCATGTCCCCATTCAAATGCATTGATCACCCCACAAAAGGGGCGATTCCAACCGGGAACCCTCCTGCTGGATCCGCCACTGCAAACTACTCGGACCTATGTTATTTAGTGAGTGATGCGAAAAACTCAATTTACATTAGGTCCCCCTTTTTGAAAAATTACTAAATCCGCCTCTGCTTATCCTGGGTGAGGTCCCCCTTTTAAAAAATGGTTGGATCTGTCTCAGTTACTCTTATCTAAACTGAAACACATCAGGGGCGGATCCAGCCATTTTGTGAAAAGGGGGGGTCCAACCATGTACCCATTCAAATGCATTGATCACCCCAGAAAAAGGGGAGGTTCCAACTGAAAACCCTCCCCTGGATCAGCCACTGCACATTACTTGGACCTATGTTAGTTCATACGTGTAATTACTTAAGTGATGCGAAAACAACTCAATTTACTAATAAACTCCCTTATTAAAGAAACTTTATATAAAAGTAAACATGTTCATTATATTTTGCTGTGTGAAATTGCTTATGCGGGAAAGACCCATTACAACCCGACCATAGAGGAGACTATGTAGGATTAAATAGTGTCCCCCATGAAATGATGTCCCATGGACAAAATTTCACAGATATAACCTATGAAATTTGGTCCAGGACATAATTTTATTATAAAATATTGTCCCCCTTCTATGTAAAAGTGTCCCTTGACAAGAGATTCTATTGTGACCTTCGTTGGACATTTTTTCATAATGAAATCATGTCCATATTGCATAAAAGTCTTGCCTGACCTATAGTTGTTTTAAATGTTTGTGTCATTTTGGTCTTTTGTGGATAGTTGTTTCATTGGCAATCATACCACATCTTTTTTATATTGTCTAATACCAAAAAAAATATTTAACAAAAAATAATAAGACTAAATTGACTTTTGTTTTTAAATAAACAACAGGAATCTATGAACTGTTTTAACATCTTTGAATTACAAGTTTTAATGTTTTCTCTTGTGTTTTTTTTGTCAACATGTATATAATACATTTCATTGCTTTTAATTTGAAACTGCTTTACCTTCCTTCTAAATGATCTTCTATCATTATTTTCAAACAGCTGAAGGCCACCAATGGGTCTTCAATGCAGCGAGAAGCTCCCACACCCAGAGGCGTCACAACAAACCCATTCTAGAAATAATTTGTGAATGAAATTGGTAAATACAGTTATTCTTGATCTTCATACAATTTAAGGGCATTTCCAAATAGTCCTAAATATAATGCTTATGCATCTGAAAAGGGTTGAAAATAACACTGAAAAATCATCGTTTTTCCTCTAGCATAGTTTGTACATGCAGTATAGGTGTATTTTAAAGGCACAACAGTGAAGGCGCCGTATAATACTTCAATCGAACCGATTTACTTTTTGAAGTTTAATTACTATACTATATATAAAAATATTAATTTTCGCGAACCATTTAGGTCACGGAAATTCCAAAATATGGCATCAGTAAGGAGAGTTGTACAAATAATGTGAATACACAGAACCCCCATCTAATTCATCTTTAACTAAAAGTATTCATCATTTTCTATTTTATATGTACTAACATTATTCCATTTTTCTATAATTTGGATTAAAATGTGCAAAAATCTGAGTTAGAATAGGTCGAATGCCCCAAATAAACATTCCCTGATTGGTTGAAGCACTGGCGTCGATGTAAAGCATAGCAAGCCTCGATGTAAAGCACATGCTTCACAGAAATAATTAAGGAGAGTTTTACAAATAAAGTGAATACACAGACCCTCAATCCAATTTATGTATTGCTAATCAAGTGTTCATCACTTTCTGTTTTGATTCTGCTAACAACATTCTATTTTTTTAAATATGTGAAACCCTGCAATGAAAATAGATGGCCTCAATGATGTAAAAGCAACCCAAAAAATTTCCGTTAATATGTTAACATCTTGAACTTCGACCCTGGGTTCAAATAAAGGGTTAATACAAATGTAACCGATTCACAAATAGAGATATCCTTTCGCTCAAGTGAAGTATACAGGCAACTTCGTTTACAGAAATATATACACACTTTATCAGTAATATATTGTCATGCTTCTGCATATCCACGTTTTTTTGTATGCTAAACTTCAGTCAAATTCAATTCTATACAAACTTTATTACGTAAAGCAATAGGAGTAAGAATATTTTTTTGCACGAATTTAACCGTGACCAGCATCATCATCAGTATCAAAATTGTTTATCATAATCGTTGTGAAATTTCACTGACATATATAGGGTTTATTAATATAGAGTAATTTTGGTAAGTATGGCTTATTTAAGTTAAAGTTCTCCAGATGTGCTTCTCTAGACATCTTTGACGGTCAGTTTAATCCCATTTATCTCAATATTATCCCCGATGACAGAAATGTCAACCCGACCTATTCTTGTCAAAAGTGAAAATTTAATCTATTTGATGAACTAATTTCTTCTAAAACTGTACATGCATTATTTCTGTATTATTTGATAACCAATCACATTTGCGTTGCATGATAATGGGTACTGTTTGAGAACAGTCTAGTGTACTGCAAGATCGATGCAAATTGTGACGTCAGTGAGTGATCACGTGACATTATTATTTGTAAACAAACCAGCTCCTCACTCCTCATGTAACACGTGTCTCAGTCTGAACTATACATTCAAAGTGCAATCAATCTTTCAATCGCTATTTTATGATATTTTTGTGTCTGTTTTTTGGTTTGCATATCAGTAGTCGAAGTAAACTCAAGGTTATTATATAAAATTATTTGTCTCTTTTCGTCTGTAGTACATGCGTTTGAGGTCCGGTTTAATTTGTACGCATGAAATCTAGTCTAAAAAAAGCTAGTGATAGAACCTTAACCAGATAAGCAACTGTCTATAGCTAGGGCCAAGTAAGGAAGGTGAAAAAAAAACAGAATTGGTACTATTACACAGAACCATAAACAGATGCATAGACAGACCCAGGGGGTGGCAGTGGCAGATCCAGAACTTTTCATAAGGTGGGCCCCGCTCCAGTCATGCTTCAGTGATTCCCTTTATAATCAACAAAATTTTCCAACGAAACGGGGGGGGGGGAGGGGTCTGCCCCCTAGATCCTCCTATTGGTGGGAAAAATTTAGTTGATTATATAGGAAATCATCAAAGCTTGACAGAGTGGGCAGCCCTTTGGAAAGTCAGAGGCCACACCTTTATGAAAAGTACTGAATTGCCACTGAGATTTGCAGGTTTTCTTTGTCAAGATACCTTAAAATATCAACAACTCTGAGTACACAATTTGATTCATTTTAGCTCATTAGCTGGGCTCACTCGCTAAAAATATTCATTGCGGCTCACTAGCAAATATCTTACGATACTCATGTGTAGAAAAACTGATAATCTATACATGTGTGTGAGGAGAAGTTAGCTTAAATATAGCTAAATTTGGAAAATTTGAAAAAGACTTGGGGAATGAAGATGTAGTAAAGACTGAATATCAGTTTTGGTCTTATATATGTGTACAAATATATCACTGTTTCAGTGGCAATGGTAAATAGACACTGAAAAGTCTTGGATAACATTTTATAGTTTTGAATGTTTCTTCATCAGTTGACTTAAATTAGGTGGAGCCAGGAGGTGTGTTCTTATTTCCAACAGAGGAGTGCTCAACCTATATCAATTTGTGCATGAAGCAAATTGATAGTTGCTAGATACTGAATGATTATACCACAAGAAAGTTTTAACCTGTGCATACTTAAAATATACGATAAAAAAAAACATGTCTTTTTCAGGACTTCTGATCCAACCATGTAGTATGGCATTTTATTGAGATATGGTTTTGGTCAATGGATGTTCATGAAGAACCTGCAGTACAAAGTATATCACTGGATTTAGCTCTTTGTCTAAGTGTATTATTAAAGTACTTTGCTTTGAGCTCAGTTCATTGTTATGCAATTCATTCTTTGTGAAATAAAGATTTGACAGACAACTCTCATGCATGTACAAGGATTTGTCAAAGTAGTATCACCTCTTTCTTAATGTAAGTAATGGGGAGATAAAAAGCATATATCGATTTGAACCAAACATTATATGTCCTTTGACCAAATTTTATAAAAAGAACAAATTTACCCGACAATGCTACTCCCGCTACTAGCAATATGATGCTAGGTTGTTTTAATACATCTGTACTGCCAACTGATGACTTGGTCCTGAGTGTAAATGGTCATTCGATTATGTTTAAAAAAAATTATAAGGCCTATCTGACCTAATTGATTTCTAAAACTATGTTTCATTGTACATGTTCAACATTTTTCATTCAATTGTTTATTTCTAATAAATTTGTGTGAATTGACATTATAACAGTAAATGTTAATTACTACACTTTCATACCACAACAAATACTGTATTTGTGGTACATGTATCACTTATATTTGTATCTATATAACAAACAAAAATGAAAAGAGAATAATTTTGCAATACCTTTTGAATACTATAACTTTTTAGATATTTAGACATATTAAGACTAATTAAGTAGATGTTGATAATATCCACTTGACATGCTTGAAATTCTTTTAGAATACTTTTGGAGCAGTTTTGAGTCTTTGAAGCATGCTCAAAAAAGTTCTTTTGGTGAAATCATTTTCATATTTGTCAATTTGTGCTTCGACCAGCTTTGGAGGAAATATTATCAAAGAATTGATAAAAATCAGCACAGAAGTTTACTTCCTAGCTCATCTAGCCCCTAGCATCTTGTCAGGCATTGTCATTACTAAAAACCAATAAATGTATTCTAATCTGAGGAAAATTCGACCTTTTAACAATTTTTTTTACTAATGATACTGACGATCCTCCACAAAGTAATATAAATAGAACCATACAAATAGTAAGCAAATACATATAAAAAAAGATGTGGTATGATTGCCAATGAGATAATTCTCCACAAGAGACCAAAATGACACAGAAATTAACAACTACAGGTCACCGTAAGGCCATCAACAATGAGCAAAGCCAATTCCGCATAATCATCTATAAAAGGCCCTGAAATGACATAAAAACTAAATAATAAATAAACAACACTCCTAATGCTCAGATTGTTTGTCATCGTGCAACACAACTAATAACACCATATAGGAAAAACATAGAACTCCTATTGTCATAAGACACTGTCAAACATCCAAACATACTATCCACACTCATATGTGTCCACACTTGTATGCAATACAATAAGTTTAAAGGCCATTACACTGTCTATGGTACCTTATATTCATAGTATTTCCCCCAAATGCATCTCATTTACAAAAAAAAATGTTGCTACACCACATGAGAAACAAATTCGGATTGAGTTTATACGGACATTTACAGGGGAGAATTTTAACCCACTCAACTCTCCTTGGTTAATGTTTCGGTATCAGTCCGGTTTTTGATTTCGGTTTCGTTTTATGATGAAGATGTCTATTAGGGTCAGGGGTTTCCACATTGGATCTAAAAAAAAGCATCGCTATAAATTGTGTTCTATATGTATATACCACCTTATTATTAAGATGAAGGTATTTGCTGAATAGAAAATAATCCTACACTTAGAACAATGAGTTGAATTTCAAGTCATTGACATTTCCTGTATGAATTACTTTGCTATACAGAAACTAACTTTGTGCGACTAGACGTATGCACATTGACGACATACAAAATGACATTTTTCTTGATGTGTGACATATTTCTTGAGAATTGTCTATAAAAGCCACAAAAGCGGTTTTCATCTATAATAAGTTAAGATGCGCTGACATAGTATTTTTTTCTAGAGTACAATTTTTTCATATATCGAATGATGTAATTGGGTCAAGATCTTTAATTGTTTTTCCGTAGGCGGTAATTGTAACGTTTTTTCCTGTAGCTCAGTCCATATCGTTATTTTGAATATGTATGATAGCTCGTTTCGAAGCTGTGTTATTTTAACATATGTGGTTAAATTTTTGGGGCACGAAGTGAGATTACTTTTTCCGTAAATAAGCATACTCCCAACATCCTTTCGTGATGCGGCTCTTCGTGGTAAAAATCTTTTTTTTTTAACACAATAAGTTCTTTAAAAATTTAATTCTTTGAACACATAAAATAATTTTTACACATTTATTCTATGTTCCTCTACTTTCATAATCACCAGAAATGATTAAGCGCAGTCATTTGTAAAAAATAGAAGCATGTCCAATATCACTACACAGAGATTTTTTGTTTACACATAACTTTTGAGTTTCTCATTTCGAGGTGCATTAGTGATGTTGACCCAATCATTCCAATGAGGAAGGCTATAATGTCCGAACCTTATAGTAAAATATTGTGTTATAGTTTTTAGTATAATATATTTATGACGAAATTGTACTTTAATAGTTTGAATGGTTCCTAATAGGCCTCGTAAATAAAAAAAAACCACAATTGGTTCCCTCCTATAACTGCTGCAGCGACTTGTTTCCAGGTGATCGACTTGAAACCATTCATATGATCCTTTCATCAAAGTTTTGCTCAGATTGGAAAAGAGATCGTGACATTTAAATGAGTTTGTCGTAATGCGTTGTTTTTTCAAGTCTTTGATTGGAGATTCTGGTGTTAATCATGATGAAACGGAAAAGTTTAACATCAATCCAGACAAACTGTCCCGATCAGTTACTTATACTTTGATTTTGTTCTATTTTGTTTGTTTTCTTATTTTTTTTTTTTTATGGAAACAATATCTATGGTTAAAATATTGTAATAATACTACCACATTCAGAAATGTGACAACGACAGAATAAGGTGATCAACATTTTAGCTCATATAGCTGTCTAGGAAACGACTATGGCAGGATCGTTCAACGCTACATTCATTGTGAAGTCAGAAAAACGTTTGTCAGTACTTTTTTCTTCTTCATAATGTTGTCTAAAAAAACACTTTCTTCAGATTAATCAGCTAAGACATTCCAGATTAACGCTATAGCTTAATAGCTTTCGCTAATTCAACTAGTACTGACATCGACGGACGCAAAATAGCTCAACTGTAATCTGTAATCTGTAATCTGTAATATATATTCTGCCAATGTAGGCACACCTCTTCCGAGTATTGGTTTTTCACATCATGAATAAAAATATCTTCCACCAATATCACTATACACTATTTACATTGTTCATAATATTCTTGACGATAAAATTGGACTTAATGTCAATATCATCAAATCATTAAATATTTTAAAATCTAAAAATATTTATCTAAAGATATCACTGTTTAAGAGTAGACAACCAATTGACACTTAGGATTCATAAAATGTTACTTTCTTTTCTTTTTCTTTATATCATCTAATTGCAACAGTCTATATCTTTCACAATGGAGATTGTAACATAATCGCCTACATTTTGGATCTATAATGTTCTGTATCACTTTAAAAACTTTTTCATTTCTTAACATTGTCATGTAATTAAAGGGATCTATGATCAGTTGTAAAATGTCAAAATGTTCACCTTTCATATTAAAAGCAGCTAGTTCTTCACTACAGGAATTAATTAAATCTTCCAAAATTGGTTTTCTGATATCTTCTAAACTTTTACACGTTAATAAGAAATGTGGTAAAGTTTCTTCTGTTTCATTACACAGTTTGCATATAGACAGTTCTGTATTACTTTTAAACTTGGCTCTAACTGTTTGCAGAATGTAACTCCCAGCAACAGCAAATGCTTAATTTAGTTATGTCCACAACCGAGAAAATAAATTAATAGTGAATATAATTTTGCTTTCCTTTAACTATAAATACGAGTTTTTATATTTCCGAGTCTTGTCTCACATGCTTTTATAGCGAAGGATGACCTTAATGGAATACGAATGTTTCATGTATTATTCTCTGGCTTTTTATAGCTGTCTATGTGGTATGGGCTTTGCTAATTGTTGAAGGTGGCTTCAAATTGTTAATATATCTGTCATTTGAACTATTTTGGTGATTTTTCTTATTGGCAATCATATCTCTTCTTCTTTTTATAGTGACAACAAGAATTTGTGCACTTCTTTATAAGTGACATTTTATTTATGGTAGCGTGTTTAATTCATATTATAATCACGTAATTATGGATCGTACGTCACGCAATATTTTTATTGAATTTACACTTAATATTGAAGTGTACTATTATATTGATATTATCTAATATAAACATATAATACTGATCTCAGTACGAACGACAATGGCATGTGTGGCCAGTTATGAGGGTATAAATGGGGTATAGGTCATTCTGTATTCTTTATATCTTTAAGGTGGCTTTGGTGTCTTCCTCCATCTTTGATTTTGAAAAAGCTGATAACAATCAATCTAGATCTTTAATGACATGGTCACATTTAAGAGTTGTATGTAATTCATGTCCAAGCTTTAATTAGACTTTGTGTGTTGAAATAGAAAAGTAATAGTTTTATCAGAATTAAAAAAAAAACCAGAACTTTTGTTTGAATTTTGTCATATAAGGGGAACTCAGATAAAGGAAATATAACCCAGATAAAGTAATTTTCATAAAAGAATGTGTTGTGAATTTACCTTCTTTATTGTGAAGCAAGACAATGAGTCCGTGGGCTTTGCTCATTGTTGAAGGCCGTACGGTGACCTATAGTTGTTAATGTCTGTGTCATTTTGGTCTTTTGTGGATAGTTGTCTCATTGGCAATCATACCACATCTTCTTTTTTATATTATATTTTCTTTTGTCTTATCTTAAAGCATATTATTAGACCTATCTTCTCATATCTTATCTTTAAACTCTATGTTTTGTTTTCTTTTTATCACACAAATTGTTTTTTCATACGTAATCTATAATACAAAATCTGACAATTTTGTAGCATGAATAAAAGTTCGGTGACCCATACTTTTATTTATATTTTTTATAAGAGGCATAACATCCATTATATGGATTTTAATTTAGACCCCCCCCCCTCCCCCCCATTTTCCCCCCATCTACCCTAAGTTCTAATTTTTCATTGTACTCTAATATTTTTTTATTAATACTTCACCACCCTTTTCTTCTCTATTCATAACGTTTGGCCCATTTTTACTTCATTATAATATTGCTAGTTATTCCCTAGTCTTGTTAGCACCTTATTATTCTCTATTCGTTATTTAAGCCTGTTGTATCTATACTATTCTTTTCTTTTCTTATCTTATTCTGTTCTAAAAAATTCTATTCCTTCTGTTTGGGCCAATCATTCTGTATTTTATAAACCTTATCAATACCCTCAGCTATTACAAAACTTAACGTCTGTGTAATGAGACTCAATTATACATAATCAGATAAAATGAGCATCATAAACAAATATTTGACAATCACAATTAATATTGTGAAATTGATGTTTATGTCATGAAATGCATAATAAAAAGTGTTTTTTTTTAAATATTTAGTGTCAACTTATAATTGCAAGCATATTTACACTCTGTTACACCTGTATCATATTATCTAACAAAACAAAAGAAAACCCATTATAGGTCAATGTACGGTCTTCAACACGGAGCCTTAACTCATACTAAACAGCAAGCTATAAAGGGTCACAAAAATTACTATAGTGTAATACCTTTCAAACGGGAAAAACCAACAGTCTGATCTATATATAAAATGAGAATCGAGAAACACTTATGAACCACATCAACAAACGACAACTACTGAACACCAGGTTCCAGACTTAGGACAGGTGCACACAAATGCAGTGGGGTTAAACGTTAACCAACCTAAACTCTTACCTGAAAAAAAAGTGTAACGTCAAAACATAGAAAGACAAGTTATAAAATATCAAATCTCGATCAAAAGACAAGTGAACATAAACATAGACTGAGCGAATAAACTTGATCTATGATACAATGTTGTTACAAATTCATTAAAATATGGGGTTAATGAATAAAGGTAACAATAGTATCCGCTGTGAGATGTTAAATAATTTCAGAAAGTCAACCATAAAAGGAGGGACGAAAGATACCAAAGGGACAGTCAAACTCATAAATCTAAAACAAACTGACAACGCCATGGCTAAAAATGAAAAAGACAAACAAAAAACAATAGTACACATGACACAACATAGAAAACTAAAGAATAAACAACACGAACCCCACCCAAAACTAGTGGTGATCTCAGGTGCTCCGGAAGGGTAAGCAGATCCTGCTCCACATGTGGCACCCGTCGTGTTGCTTATGTGATTACAAATCCGGTAAATAGTCTAATTCGGTAGGTCACATTCATGAAAGGGAAGGGGACTGTAGTTACGACGTAAAGAACATATCCGATATCATTTGTGAAACGGTTATTCCATAACGGTCAACTAACTCGTGATGACGTCCGGAACAACGACACAACACTACAGTGTAACACACACAGAAACGGACCAAGCATCACAAAATCCCACGAGAATAACAAATATAACATCAAAACCAGAAACATGAATTTGGGATAGACAAGTACCGTGACACGTCTTATCGCAATGTCAATTTACACTAAAAAATAAGAGAAAACAAACGACGCAACGTTAAATTGTAACACATACAGAAACGAACTATAATAAAACAATAGCCATATTCCTGACTTGATACAGGACATTTTTAAAGGAAAAATGGTGGGTTGAACCTGGTTTTGTGGCATGCCAAACCTCCCCTTTTATAGCCATGTGAAATATAACATTAAAATGACAACTCAACACCACAGGACTACAATATTAATAAATTGGAGAACACAATTGACAAAGAAACACATGAACAACAGCCAACAAAAGGCAACAAGTTCAAAATTTTAAGACGCCAGAAGTGCATTTTGTCCACACAAGATCTAATAGTGACGCCCAGATACAAAAGTTTGAAAGCCGAAACAAGCACGAAGTCGAACAGCATCGAGGACCAAAAGATAAAAAAAAAAAGTTGTGCCAAAAACGGCCAGGGTTTTCTGTTAAGTTACCAGAGCATCCCTATTATTTAGAATAATTTATACTTTTGCAAACAGTAAATTTAGAAAATTACTATACAAAAGATGTACATGATGAAACTGAAGTATTAACTAATTACAGGAAACAACTGAAATACATTACATAACCAGACATTTGCAACACAAAATGTAGACGCATCCGAAAAAGTTTAAACCTCAACGCCAAGTGACGTCATATTTGAAATTGTAAAAAATGACAAAAAAATGACGTCATTTGAATTTGTAAAACAGATCATTAAAAAATGAAAAATGACGTCACATTTGAATGAATAAGATAGAATTAGGATAGATTTAAGATTATATTTGAACTAAATACTAATATTGCATTTAATAACAATGCACATTTTAATACTTATTAATAGCAAATGAATCATGAATGTGACCCACCGAATTAGACTATTTACCGGATTTGTAATAACATAAGCAACACGACGAGTGCCACATGTGGAGCAGGATCTGCTTACCCTTCCGGAACACCTGAGATCACCCCTAGTTTTTGGTGGGGTTCGTGTTGCTTATTTTTTAGTTTTCTATGTTTTGTCATATGTTCTATTGTTTGTTTGTTTGTCTTTTTCATTTTTAGCCAGGCGTTGTCAGTTTATTTTCGATTTATGAGTTTGACTGTCCCTCTGGTATCTTTCGTCCCTCTTTTATATTATTCATTTCCCCGATTGCTGACAAATTTACTTTCGCTGACATGCGCATTGGAAAAGCGCAGTACATGCCCACTGGTGATGTAGACAGATTGGAGCATTGCATTCATCTCATGATAAGATAAGAATAGTTCGTCTCCGTACTAACAATATGAATGAGAAATATTCTGTAAAGCTTTGACTACGTGGGTGTTTAACGACTGCCTATCCAGTAACAAGAAGATTGCAATTTTTTTTATAATTTTCTTTATCTGATTTTAATGCAAAATAAAGGCAACAGTAGTATACCGCGGTTCAAAACTAATAATTCTTTTTTTTTTATATGAAAATTGACATATTTAATTTTAAATCAAGTAGTTTATGAGCCATGATGTCACATTTCTATAATTATGAACAAAATTTAGAAACATTTGCGTGTAATTTTCGGAATTGCAAAAAAAAAAGAAGAAGTTTAACGGAAAAACAATATTGGTCCTTAAATCCAATGAATTAAAAAAAATTAAATCATGAGAACAATAATAAATGTGTATTAAATAACAGAATGTCAACAATAGACAGAAGACCAAAATAATTACCAACTTCATACAATGTGAAAGAACACATCACAATACTACTACTTATACAAGGAGGTAATATTGGAACCTGTGACCGGGAGTAGGATGGTGTATACACAGGCAAATTTTCTCACATGAATTTCACATGAATCTCACATGAATTTAAATTTACGTGAAATTGATGTGAGTGAAAGAAGTATGGCCAATTTCCCCTCAATTCTTTTCATTCGATAAGATAGGTAAATCATGTTAAAAATAGCCCGATAGATGCTAATTATAGTACATTAAAATATGTCACATCATCTATTTTCATACCTTGAACAGGTATTCCAACAAAAAACAAGGCCAAGACTATTGATTTTTTTATATTGATTTTATCTAATTGTTAACACCCTTTATGCGCACAAGGTACCATACCACGTAAATTGTCAAGAAGCCAAATAATATTGAACAAATTCAAATGGAATTGTTGTTTTTTCTCATTTTAAATATATGTATATCTGTATTTGTCCTGGTCTTTTAAGGTTTTATCGTCTAAAAGATAAGATAAGATAATATATATTTTAACCGGAGAACATCTTACATCAGCTGGCCATAGAACACCTTGTGTTACTAACACATGTTATATGGCCTTTTCTGACATTTTAACAAATCGGCCCTAAGTCGTGATACAGATGCAACAGCTTATTGATGTTTTACCCACAATCACGATTTGTAGTGTAATTGATTTGTTCTATGGTGTTGTCTTATTTTCTGATGACTTAGGTACCGGTGTAGGACGGTGGTAAGAATTTCAATACTAGTATCTACACAGTTAGTGAATTAGCGACAAAACTGATTGCTGTTGACTGCATTTGTTACATATTATACCATGTTCAAAAGAAGTTTCGAAAAATTGTTTGTGCTATTTTGAAACTTGTATACAATGGCCTTATTTTAGGTTATGTGTATATTACATATTACACACGCAACATTTGGCATTCATTGCTATAGAATCAATTCTCGTGTTATTGGTTATGTACAGGCTTGGTACTAATTCAGTTTGACGGCAGTTGTTCCTTGCATATATGTTATCAATGTAAACCCATGAATAGAAATTAAGTCAAGAGTATGGACAGTCGTAGAAATGCACGCAATAAGCGAAACAGTATTTTTTTTTAATAAAATGATTCTATGAATTAAACATCCGAAAAAATATGATAGAAACATTAAAATTTAATATAAGAACACAAAAATGCAAAAAGTCTGAGCGAAATTCGAACCCTAGCTTGAAAACTATCTTTCAATTCAGTGGTTGTCGTTTGTTTATGTGTTACATATTTGTTTTTCGTTCATCTTTTTTTTACATAAATAAGGCCGTTAGTTTTCTCGAATTGTTTTACATTGTCTTATCGGGGCCTTTTATAGCTGACTATGCGTTATGGGCTTTGCTCATTGTTGAAGGCCGTACGGTGACCTATAGTTGTTAATGTCTGTGTCATTTTGGTCTTTTGTGGATAGTTGTCTCATTGGCAATCATACCACATCTTCTTTTTTATATTTCATTTGTAGTTCTTTGCTCTACTGATTGAGCCACCGCGATACTTGACCATATTATTCTTAATAAGGAGTTATATCGGTACAATGTATAGATGTTACACACTAAACCAATTCACGAAAAACATAACTTTTGTCTGGTTTGAAATGTCCTTCTTGGGGGATTCCCTGTTTTCCCCACCAAAAAAACACCTAAATTCCGCACAATGGACTTTTAGCCTTTTTGAGGCTTAAATTAAAAATTTACCACACATATCATAATATATGTTAATCGAGATATTGATCAAAAAGCATTTTTATTTTTTGTTTTATAGTAAATTTTATTCTGTTTGCACTTTTTGAAATTGGCCCTTCTGTGAAAAAAAAATCAGGACAAATCGGCCCTACCTCACATTTGCTTGTGAAGTGTGACGAATGTGATAAATGGCAACATAGGAACTGTACTCGCACGTGAAATTTCATTCGAAACTGTGTTATCAAATGTATTATACAGTATTACCATAATCTAAAACATAGATAATCCCAATCATTTGACAAATTATGTTTCTCACTTCTGTCTGCACTCGTAAATTGAAAATTAAGTCAAGCTTATAAACTTCTGTCAAGCATATTCTATAGATTAGTCTAGTCAATTTTACTGCGCTTAATTCAATTTTTGTCTGAAATTCAGGCCAAGTGTTATCCTACTTTTGCTTATATATATATTTTGCTTTTGTTTTGGTTTCTACATTTCACATTATAATTACTGCCATACATCTTTGTAATTCAAAAACACAGATTATTGCATGAACACAGACCTTGCTCATTTTTTCGATAGTATTACAGTATCAAAAGATAAGTGATCTGATATCATCAACATCTGTTATTTATTAATGTTTCCCTTTTGTATATATGTTATGTACATGTATGTTTTGTTTTGTACTTTATCTCGTCTATGTTTGAGTGTCCTGTTAATTAATGTATACGTCAGCTTTCGGTTTCAAAGATCTGTCCAAAGTGTATTGCATGTGCTTATGTTTCACTATATATTCATTATAAGTTTTGATAGTTTTGACTGATCAATGTTTTTAACATTAACCTGTAAATTTGTAAACTATACTATTATTCATAACATAAACCTCCCTATAATCATAAAAAATGTTTTTGTCCTCAGTAGTATAATACAGTTTGTATTACTGGTTGCTGGAATTGAGCAAAATCCAGGTCCAGATCAGAGTAACAAAAAGAATTTGAAAATAGTACACAATAATGTGTGTAGTTTACTTCCTAAGTTAGATCTCATTAACAATGAACTTCACGAGTATGACATTATTTGTATATCAGAATCTCATCTTGACAAGTCAATTACTGATGACCAAATTAAATTTAATGGGTTTCATAAACATATTAGGTTAGATAGAAATAGACATGGTGGAGGTGTGACCATTTATATAAAAAATAGCTTACATTTTATTATACGGAATGACATATCTGTAAGCAATCTTGAATTACTTTGGGTTAAAGTGAGGAATTGTAGGAATGAAAAATTTTTAGTTGGTGTTTTATACCGTCCTCCAAACTCAAATTCTAATATATGGGACTTATTTAGTGAGTCAGAAGATAAAGCACTTGATTGTAATTTGCCAATTTTCCTTTGTGGTGATTTCAATTGTGATATGATGTCAAACTCCAGTAACTCTTTTAAAAAGTTACTTAACCGATTAAAATTGGAAAATGTTGTTTGGAAGTCTACCAACTTTACAACCCAAACTGGAACTTGTATTGATTTATGTGTGACTAATCGCAAAAACTTCATTAAATCAGTAACTGCATGTACTTACACTGATATGCAGTTCTCATTCTCCTGTTTCAGTCGAAATTTCATTTAAAACTTTTAAACAACACTCGTTTAAAAAAACTAATTCGAGATTTTAAGCGTGCAGATTATGAAGGTCTTAAAAACCAGTTGAATGATACTGACTGGGACGATGTTGTTTGTAATTCAAATAATCTATAATACTAAAATTACGAGGTCCAATTTGTCAGCCGTCATCACGTAAAAACGACGAATCACAGAATTCAACTTTATATATAACTAATATAGTACAAAGGTGTAGATTAAAAATTACACCTCTCCAGGCCCTTTTGTTTTCCACGTAATTAATATTGCCAATAATTAAGAAGTTCCGGGTCGAGTCCGCTACCGATACCAATAGTATATTCACCTGTTACCTATTACCTTATCTGTACGTTCCGTATCTGACAGGCGCACCACCAAACGTTGTATTCAGGATTAATATGCTATATACACGGGTCATAACCACAGGGTTGACACTACTAAATTGTCAAATTATTACCTATTGTAGTATTTTAATCAGTAAGACTTTCTAAGATAACAATACGAATACTAACAAGAGTGCACACACTGAAATGTCTCGCCTTCTTTACTAATCATTGATAGTATGTTGATAGTCCTAAATATAAAACTTTATTACAACTGTCACATAAACCAAGAAAGCCAAACATTGACCAATAAACCATGAAATTAAGGTCAAGGTCAGATGAACCGTTTCAGAAAGACATGTACAGCTAATAATTCTTTTTTTACAACAAATATAGTTGACCTACTGCTTATAGTTTAAGAAAAACAGACCAAAACATTAAAACTTAACACTGAGCAATGAACCGTGAAAATGAGGTCAAGGTCAAATAAAACCTGCACAACTAATATATAGATCATAAAATATTTCCATACACCAAATATAGTTAACATATTGCATATAGTATTAGAAAAAAGACCAAAACTCAAAAATTTAACTTTGACCACTGAACCATGAAAATGAGGTCAAGGTCAGATGACACCTGCCAGCTAGACATGTACACCTTACAATCCTTCCATACACCAAATATAGAAGACCTATTGCATATAGTATACGAAAAACAGACCAAAACACAAAAACTTAACAATAACCACTGAACCATGAAAATGAGATCAAGGTCAGATGACACCTGCCAGCCAGACATGTACACCTTACAATCCTTCCATACACCAAATATAGAAGACCTATTGCATATAGCATAAGAAAAACAGACCAAAACACAAAAACTTAACAATAACCACTGAACCATGAAAATGAGGTCAAGGTCAGATGACACCTACCGGTTGGACATGTACACCTTACAGTCCTTCCATACACCGAATATACAAGACCTATAGCTTATAGTATCTGAGATATGGACTTGACCACCAAAACTTAACCTTGTTCACTGATCCATGAAATGAGGTCGAGGTCAAATGAAAACTGTCTGACGGGCATGAGGACCTTGCAACGTACGCACATACCAAATATAGTTATCCAATACTTATATTAAGAGAGAATTTAACATTACAAAAAATTTTAACTTTTTTTTCAAGTAGTCACTGAACCATGAAAATGAGGTCAAGGACATTGGACATGTGACTGACAGAAACTTCGTAACATGACGCATCTACATACAAAGTATGAAGCATCCAGGACTTCCACCTTCTAAAATATAAAGTTTTTAAGAAGTTAGCTAACACCGCCGCCGCCGCCGCCGCCGTAGCCGCCGCCGGATCACTATCCCTATGTCGAGCTTTCTGCAACAAAAGTTGCAGGCTCGACAAAAATCTGGACTAAATATAAGGCGTATAGGTACAGTTTTCAATTTGTTAGTGGGCATGACGTAAAACAGGGAAGCAAATAATTCAACTTTATTTATAACTTATATAGGACAATGCTGTTGATTAAAAAATACTCCATTCCAGGACCTTTTGTTTTCCAAATAATTAATATTATTGTTTCAGTTCAACGGGTTCAAACAGAAAGACTTGAAAGCAGAGAAAAACTGTGTATCTTATAATCGGCATGACTTTATCAGATGACAATACTAATACTAAAATAAGGCTTGCGCATAGTTATATGATCTTATATACTTTAATTCAGTCACGGACCCGTGATATCACGGGTGTGTTCTAGTATAAATGATGTTTATATGAACTTTGTCAAAACGTTCGAAAGTACTGTCAATAGATATATATCTACTAAAACTATTACAGTTAGACCAAATGATAAACCATTTATGAACAACTTGATAAGAAACAAGATAAGACATCGTAATAGAATTCACGACAAAGCGAAAACTTCTAATAATCCAGATCTCTGGAAAAAATTTAGAGAAATTCGTAATGAAATTATCAGTTTAGTAAGAAAGGCAAAAGATGATTATAAGTGCAAACTGACATCACAACTTATTGACAAAGATATTCCTCCTGGTAAATGGTGGCGCATTGCCAAGTCTGTATCAAATTTTACGTGACTAAAAACAGAGACCCCCCCCCTTTTTGGAACATGATGGCCAAATTTTTATTCATCCATTGGACAAATCAGAGATCCTGAACAATCATTTTGCTGATATAGATAATATTGATATAGAACCAGAAATTCCTGATAATAATGAGCCTCCTCCATGTCATTTAAACAAATTTGTCATCACTGAAAAAGAAATTTTAGACCAGTTAAAAATTTTGAATGTTAATAAACCGGCAGCTGGACCTGATGGTATCAGTCCTAGAATTTTAAAAGAGGTTGCTAGCTTTATTTCTAAACCATTAACATGTCTCTATCAGTTAAACAGGATCCACTGTTATGGAAAATTGCACATGTTAATCCTATTTTTAAAGGGAAAGGTAGTCCACATTCAGCTCTAAACTATCGTCCAATATCTGTTACTAGCATTGTTTGTAAGATTATGGAAAAAGTTTTATTTAAACATTTGTATAATTATATGAGGAGTAATAACCTTTTGTCAAAGTTTCAATCTGGATTCCAACCAGGTGATTCTACTGTTAATCAGTTAATCGAAATATATCATAAAATTATTAGTAATATGGATAGTGGTAGGGATTTAAGGTTTGTATTTTGTGATGTATCTAGAGCTTTCGATAAAGTCAATGCCAGTTCATGAAAACAAATTTGTAAATTATTGTGACAGTGACACTGATAATGAAAATGATAGTGATAGTAATGTTGAAACGATTTAAAATGGTAATAATGAAGGACAAGATGAAAATGCAAATAATGAAGAACAAGTAGAAAATGCAATAGCAGGAACAGAACGACCCAAACATGCAGATATGAAAACAGGACAAACCGTGAAATATAAAAATGCTGAAAGTGGTGAACAGTGTGTTGCAAAGGTTACTGGACGCGCTGGAAAGGCAACAAGAAGTAATAAAAACTGGTTTAACCTGCAATACTTGGAACCTATCACACTGAAAGGAGCAGAAATTTCAGTTGACATGAGTAAGTTAAAGGAATTAGAAAATGTTGCTACAGAAGTAGAACTTCCTAGTTCTGATGACGATAGTGTTATGATTTTTGAAGATGTATCATTCAGGGAAGCTAAACTAAAAGAACTAAATTCATGGAAAAACAACAGTGTTTATGAAGAATGCACAGATACCGGTTCAAAGTGTATTTCTACGAGATGGATATGTAGTTTGAAGGACACCTCAGAAGGAACAATACATAAGGCAAGATTAGTTGCGAGAGGATTTGAAGAATTTAACAGAGATGATATATCGAAAGATTCACCCACTTGTGGAACAGATTCCAAGATTAGTTCTAGCTATTCTAGCTCAAAGAAGTTGGAAAACACGAACAATGGACATTAAAACTGCTTTTTTACAAGGAGCTGAAATAGAAAGAAAGATTTATGTCAAACCACCAATGGAAGCTCAGTGCAAAGATATTATCTGGAAACTTCGCAAATGTGTTGGTATAATAGTTGGTATAATAGAGTAAAAGAAGTTCTTGAACAATGTAAAGTCAGTGTATCCAAGGTTGACCCAGCTGTCTTTTTCTGGAAAAACAATAAAGGCAGCGTAGAAGGAGTACTTACTTGTCATGTTGATGACTTTTTATGGGGCGGATCAAAAGAATTTGAAGAGAAAGTTATAAATAGCATAAGATCAACATTTTGTGTTGGAAAAGAAGAATTAGAGGAAAATGGGTCATTCCCATATGTTGGAATAGAATTATCAAAACATGAAAATGACTTGCATTTAAGACAAAACACTTATCAAAATAGTCTCAAGGTTATTCCTATTGAAAAAAGTCGTATGGGAGTCAAAGAAGAACTTCTTACCAAAGAAGAAAGACAACTTTTACAATCTAAAATTGAACAAATACTTTGGATTGCAAGACAAAGTCGACCAGATGTGATATTTGATGCATCAAACCTTGGTTCATCTCTTAAAAAGTCAAACGTACAAACGTTAAACGAAGCAAACAAAATAATCAAGAACCTTAAATCTGAAACTGTCACTTTGAAATTCAAAAAAACTTGGAAATGATAATGCAATTAGACTTGTAGTATTCAGTGATTTTTCCCTTGGTAATTTATCTGATGGAGGCACACAAGGAGGACATTTCATTGTGCTTGTTGGTGAAAATGGACTTTTCTCGCCTATAACTTGGCAATCAAAAAGAATAAGAAGAGTGGCAAGAAGCACTCTAGCAGCAGAAACTCTGGCTTTGGCTGATGCTATTGACAGTGGTATTTTTATAGCTTCACTGTATACAGAGCTTATGTATGGTAAAGCTGATCCAACTCAATTGCCAATAACTTGCCTAACGGACTGCCATTCATTGTGGGATGCTATTAAATCAACAAAACAAGTATCCGAAAAAAGGCTTAGGCTTGAAATTAGCAGCATTCGAGAATTAATTCAAATGCACCAAATAGTATCGGTCAAATGGATTGAAACAAAACATCAACTTGCTGATTGCTTGACTAAAAAAGGAGCTTCATGCCATAACCTGCTCAGGGCACTTCAAGATGGTGTCTTAGGGAACAGGTTTTTGGATGAGTAACTTTCTAAAGCCAGATTTGTAAATAGTGTACATAGACTATGTGGATTATATTAATGAGTTCAAAGGAATTGAACGTCTATTTTTATTGACAACATTATTGAACAGTTAGTTCCTTCAAAAGAAAGAAGGGGAGTTTGTTAAGTTCCGTATATTAGGAAGTTTCGGACTTTGGTTTTTAGTCAGACCCGCAAGTGGCGGGAATAGTTATTCTCATTGCACATGGAGTTCGAGCAGGGCGCCCAACAGATACAGACACAACTTGGTGAGTCCATTACTATATAGAATTGACTTTTCAAACTGTACCGATAGAAACTATGAATCAATACCAGTCTCAACTAACTGAATTGACAAGGGATCCAAACTAAAACCACTGTTCAACTTATTCAATTGCACAAATCATCGTAAATAACACAAAAGAAGCGATTACCATAACAGCAACAAGATCAGACAGATACACGATATAGAATAAATGTACAAGAAATGCTAAAGGAATCCTTAACAGCAAAATCTGCACCAGAATATGCAAAAAAAAGTAGCACCAAGACATCAATAGACACTGAAATACTGCCTGAAAAATGGTCGATGCAAAAATCTACTATGTATTCAAAAATTGAGGTAAATACGCAGCTGACTATTACAGACCAGTTTCAATAACTTATATATCTTTCAAACTAGAAGATTGGGCAAACAACTTAGGCAGGCGATTCTATGCTACATCCTGATCATTAAAAACAAAAGCCATAGATATCATGCGCTTACTGAATACAAACTCCATTAAGTTAAGAACAACACATTCCATTGAATGCACATATCAGAAGATTGTTGTGGACCACATACATAGCAATGATACTTGTGAGCACACATAACAAAGGAGCATCAATAGCAAATTGAACTCTTTTTCGCAGAATCTAAATCATACCCACAGTAATATAAGAACTCATCACACATTTTAATTGTACGACCAACATAGGATCCACACAGTGTAGTGATCTAGACGAGTATACAAAATTAAAAAATAAACTATAAGCCCTTCACAGCAAGAAATTTCGATAACTTAAAATCTTCAAAAAATTTAAAACAACAAAGGAAACACTATGCGTTTTGATATTCGCGTCAATCTAACAAAACATTCACCACTCTTTCATATATCATCTGCAATACCACTCAATAAATAATACAGAACCCATTTTGGTTTTTGTTTGCTGGTGTTTTACAATATAGCCAATTGTTATACGATCCATCAATGTTAAAATAAAAAGTCTCAATGAAGAATGTGTTATATGTTTTGTTATATGCATAAGCAAAGAGGGACGACAGATAGCAGAGGGATGAAAGATACCAGAGGGACAGTCAAAGTCATTAATCGAAAATAAATCGACAACACCATGGCTAGAAATGAAAAAGACAAACAAACAAACAATAGTACACATAACACAACATAGAAAACTAAAGAATAAGCAACACGAACCCCACCAAAAACTAGGGGTGATCTCAGGTGCACCGGAAGGGTAAGCAGATCCTGCTCCACATGTGGCACCCATCATGTTGCTTATGTTATAACAAATCCTGTAAATAGTCTAATTCAGTAGGTGTTGATTGTTAAATGTATCCTCATTTTGTTGAGACATACCCAAAACTCTATCCATGCATTATTCATAATTCACTTAGTAGAGAGATCCTAGGTGTAAATGTAGTTAAGAACATACTTGTAGTACATCATTGTTTTTTCAGATTTCTAGACAAATGTGACATGTGCTATCAAACCAGTATCATATGTTTCACCAGAATCATGACATCAGAACTTACAAAAATGTAAGTATAAATGATTTGTGGTTTCATAATGCATGTATAAATAAAAGAAAATATCTCCAAGAACTGTTTAATATTAATAAATTAATGTAACTTTTATCACACAACTCAATATATAAAATGTAAATAAGTTATGGATGGAATTGTTCAATACAGAGATCATTGATAAAGTGGACGGTTACATAGAAACTTGAGGAATGTTTTAAAACTAGTTTTCATTGATGCATTACTTCATTTTTTCTGCATTTATACCTATATAGGTAATTTCTATCTTGTTTAACACATTTATATGCTTGGTTCATCTGCACTCACAAAAATATGGATGAAAACCAATACCACCTGAACAATAATGAATCCAGAGTATGTTATTTATAATCAGTCATAGAAACTGGGGTTTAGTATTTACTATACATATCCAAATTGATGATTCTTCAATTTTTTCTCAGGAATGTATTACAAAATTAACAAAAATTGACAGAGTATATTTTTCTGGACATGTCGTATCTGTCCTGTGCTAAAGGACTATAGTATAAATTTGAGAAAGTATGCCTTAATATCTATGAATTCTGGTACATCACTATCAATTAACATATCAATTTTTGCCATATTGTTCTCTTACCCCCCCCCCCCCCCCTTCCATGCCCAACACACTGGGCCATTCTAGTCAACAAATAATATTCTTGTGCAAGTATTAATAATTGATGGAAAACAAAAGAGGGGGAGAGAATAAAAGCAAAGTTCAAAATGAAATATATAAGTTTGCATTCAGTTAAGACTATGTGAAAACTTGTTAAAAACAACTAACTATATACTGAACAGTGCAAATCATAAATACAAAAATAGCATAGGAATAAAACAAAAACATACAAATAACAATCATTAATATATACTGGGTTTAATGTCTTGTCAACATGACAAAATTACAGTCAATATATAGCCATTTTAGTGATTTTTTTTTGTATTAAATAAAAAGAACATTTAATTCAAAAATCCATTCAATGTATTATGAAAAAAATATAAATTGAATTCAGATCTCAATATTTAAGAATTATGATATATAGTTTAAAATATGTCAGACATTGAGTAAAATTTTGACAACAAACATTATTTTTTTAAATTTCAGTTCACAAAATGTTCAATACCACTTAATTCAGTTTACTTCCATCTTTTTACTTTCTTTCAGCAGTTTTACTATGGAAACTTGGGTAATTGTTATACGTTAGACAATATAATTCAGAACACATGTTGCTTTGAAAGTAAGTTAAATCATGAGAAACATTAAAATGAAACACAACAGTGTTTATAACAGTACACATTGTTATCAGCTTATGAAAGCTTTCTACCAGCATAGAACATCCTGTCAACCTACCATCATTTGGAATCAATTTCATGCACTTTAGGTTGTCGCACCCTGAGATTTCTGCTAACACCATAGTATTATTACAGAATATAATTTAAATGATAAATACAATACCACTCAGCAGATTGTCTAATGAAGAGTCTGTGTAAGCAAAGGATGGATTGGAATACAATTAAATCGTATAGTTTTTAAGGGTTGAAAATGCAATATATCATATGTAGCAGATAACGATAAAAAATCTATTCTGAGTACATTTAATTGTTATCCTTTAGAGGTTTTCTATGAAGGAGATTTATGTGATAATCTTTCCTAGCATTATTTACTATACATTTCTTTTAAGGGACAAACCAATGCACTAAAACATGAGACTGACTCCCTCTCCCTTTCTTAGCTGGGACATAATAATTAATTTTTTTTTCTCTCTTTAATGATTACATCATCATCTAACAAAGTTTTAAGACCACAACAATTTCTAGATAACTTCAAATTGTAAAAAACGTCTCCATGTTTGATCAATCTCTTAAAAAGTTCCCACCAATAATGCATGCATATCGCTAATATCATTTAAGTCATTCAGTAGCACTAGGTAATACATAAAAATATAGATATTAAAGTTGTATAAAAATAACTTTCAAATAATTTATTCCAGAAAAATAAATAAATAATTATATATAAATAGATTATATCACAGAATAAACAACAGGTTTCTTTGAGATGAACAGTGTTTGATAATACTTAAGCATACTGAAATAGGTTTTCATTATATATGCAAATGTAAATTATATTTTAACATAATAAAAAAATAAAGTAATACAATGTACAATGCAGTCAGTAAAGATACAATAGAATTCAAAAGTTGTATTTTATGTGAAATTACTTCAAGGATTATTTACACTGTACTAGCGAAAACTCTAAAGGAGTGTTCACTGTTCCTTAGCTTATAATCAGAATAGTGCATTTCTTCAACACTTGTCACAGGAACTTAAAGCAAAGCAGTTAGCAACAAATATCCTTTATTTTCTTATGGTTGTAATCAGTTCTATATATATCTTCATAGCCTTGTTTTAAGTTTGCTTCTTCAAATTCAGGAAACATCAATTTTCTTTGCTTTAATTATTTACCAATTTCTAGCAATACCACAAATATAATTGATAAATTTGAATAAAATTTTATCTGCAATACTTTCGCCTTTGTATTAACAGAAATATGACTTTATTACTGCTACTTCTGGTAATCAATATTATAATTGTACATAAGGTTCATGACAGGAATTCAATAACAAACATAACTTTTGAACATAGTATGACGAATGTATGATAAAAACGCCTGATTTAATAGCAAAAGACAAAACAAAAAAACTTTAATTCTATAATATTTTCAAAAAGAATCAATATTAGGGACGTCTCGTTTTCAAATTTCTTGGAATTCAGTATTTTTGTTGTTTTACTTTTTACTAAATAAATCAGAATTTCCAAAAATACTACTGTGGATTTATTATTATTCGTTGGATACCAATTTTTATGGATATCTTGGTTGGAAATAAACCACAAATTCACAAATGTTCAACAAAGTATTGAGTTTCTATATGCTTGTATGCAAACTTTAAGAAAACCAAAAAATCAAATATCATTAAAAAACGATTTTCCCCCAGAGTCCACGAAGATTGATATCCATGAAAATAATTGAGTCCACAGTATTTGAAAATGATGGTTTATCATGGGTCAATCCATCAACAAGGATGTTTCCATTCACCAATATTTTTTTATACTCCCATTCATATAAATTGTTCTAATTGAGATGAGAAAAAGCCTTCCATGAACTATGAACTGTATGTTATACATACTTTTAGCTGAATATGTGTGAATCACTATACATGTATATTAGAATAAAGAGATTGTGGAATGATTGAAGACAGCTATTTACCAGACACAAAACAATGTGGATGTAGGTAGCTATATGTCACTCTACAGTTTTCCACAAAAATCAAAACTTATACAGTTTATTAAGTTTATACTGTCCAATCATGTCAAAATATGAAACAATTCAAACAACAAAAACAGCCTGGTTTATGCTAAAACAATTAGTGAAAAATAATTATGCATGTCTTCTGGTCGTTTGGATATGTATAAAAAATCTTATACAGTGCAGTAAATAAGATGAAACACAATCTAGACTTTGCTTATGTACAATAAACTATTGAAATCACTAAATAAATTGTAATAAAATTCAAATCTAAGTAAAATCAAAATGTGCTGAAACACATATTAATAAATATGATATGAATTGAGACTAGTGAAATGAGTTTAAGTGTTTAATGTTTCAATAAATGTATGCAAATGTACAACCTGTGTAAAAAAAATCACTCTTTTTATAAATGAAAATGCTAGCCCACCCCCTCCAATTTTTTTTTTTTTATAACCACAAGATAAACATCTGTAAATCCTTTTTCAGCATGTAACCAAATAGTTTTCTAGCCCCGTCTTATTATGTGGAATGATGTTTTGATAATATTTCACACTGTCCTCCAGGAATCAACTTGTCAAAGAAAAACATCAACATCTTGTGAGCCTGAAAATATAAAACATAACTTTATGACACAGTCATGAAGTGCAAAACTATACTATAAAATGGTCATACCACTCTTACTTAACGTCAGTTTTACTCTACAAAAAAACTTCTTTTTCTCAAAACATTGACATCCACAGAGGAAACTGATAATAAGATTTTATCAAAACAAATTCAACATTCAGTTACTTTTTTCGGGTTCTTGAAATACATATGGTTGCAGGGTACGATTCCAATAAAAGTTTTGATAGAAATTTGTCCTAGGGAATCTCCCAATCCATAGCTTCTATGCACCAAAATTATTATTATCTTATCTTCCTAATCCATTATACTGTTTTTTATATTCTCATGAACTGAATTTTGTATTTTCTTTTGTGTACCTTTTGTTAATCCACTGTTCATATTATCCCATTCAAATGCACAGTGGACAATGAATTCTAAATCGCAACACATGGACTATGAATTCTGAATCGCAACACATGGACAATGAATTCTGAATCACAACACATCTTAAGTCTAAATTCCCAAAAAATTAAATCATAGCAAAAAAAATTCTCAATTTATATTAGTCTCCTTTTAATAAAGTCACAACTTTTAAAGATGTTAGAGCTGGACACGTGTCTTTTTTGTAGACCATGTAATAACCAATATATGTCTTTAAATTTATCAGTGTTGTTTTTGGCTGCAATCCAATTTCCTTAGAAGGCTTTTGACAAATTTCTTTCTTCTTATATTTCAACAAAAATCTATATACATGTACTTGTAAAATAACCTTTTACCAGAGATACTTCATTAACAAAATATGCAATGTAAGACAGATTTCTATGCTTTCATAGTTGTGCAAGAGGATGTGTGAATTTTTTTTTATAAAAAAAAAGAACTCTGATTGCTTGAAAACCAAAAACTTTTGAAGCATGTATACTTTTCAATATCATCTTTAATATTATTCCTGTCATTAAAAAAATTAGTAAAAGTAAACTAACAATGACAACAGTTATCAATGACAAGCAGTTTTTCTTGTTCAGCTAGAATTTAATGACATTGAAACACCCACATTTATATTTATAAATAGATTTGTTTTTATATAAATGTGCATTGAGCTTGATTATGTAATGTGTAATCCCATGACAATAATTTATCATTCCAAATGTAGTTTCAAAACCTTACATTTTTTACAGAACCTTCACAAAACAAAATTTCAAAAAGTATATTCATAGCAACAAGTTTACTATAAACGAATTTCTACAAGTTCATCAATAACCATATATCCCTTGGTATGTTTTAGCCATTTTTCTCCTATAGGCACAGCAATAATAAATCTATCAAAAGCTTGTGAAGATGAATTAATGTGTTGAAAGCACTATATCTGGATGATGTTTGAACTGTAAATTCTGTCATTTTTTATTAGTTATTGTCACCCCTGTGACCAATAAACCAATCGTATCCAATCTATTCAGACAGTAAACAGATATCACATAGGATATATTATTAGATTATTTACTCGTCACTTCACGTCAGATATGTTTTCTTTCATCATTTGGAGAATATTAAAAATGAGATCTGGCAAAACATGAATCCATCAACAACTAACAATAGGTCATTAGGTGGAAAGAACAGTAGAAAAACTAGAGGCTCTAAGGAGCATGTATGTCGATAAAGGCCATTTTTTTACCTATCTAAATTATGTAATCACCTTGTTTTTGATGATATCAAAGGGTTCTTGTAGGGTATTTCAACCTGCAAGAACCCTCTGATATCATCGAAAACAATAAATAAGAAGGTATGCTTACTACATGGATTCATCATTATTTGTTGGATATCACATTTTTGTGATTTTGTGAATTTAAATGTTCATTGAATTACAGATACTCTATAGGCTCGGCATAACCAAGAAAATAGGTATCCACAAGAATGCATGTTTTCCTTTATCCACGAAATTTGTAGCCTCAAAAAAAATTAATGCCACTTTTTTGGTCCCCTGGAATCAAAAATCTAATAATATTGTAATCTAATCAATAAAATCCTTATGATGATCATTATATACATGTATATCAGTATTAGTAGGTGTGAAGTTTGCCTAGTGTATATATTAAATATGTATGCATTAATACTTCAAACTTTTAAATCTAGTTCAAATCTACAAAAACTGCAGAAATTACCTCATTTTGAGATTTTGTCATTAACAAAATTGTGCAAAGGCTATACACAGAAAAATATTTTTCTACATCTTTTTGTTTTTAAAAAGATGTTCATGTTTGTAGAATATTTTCTGTGTCAAACCTAAGCTCAGACTATTTGAAAAAAATATGTAAAACATGCCGATTTTGACATGCATGTTTAAAACCTCATAGTGAGACCATAAGTGATCTTTTTACACAAAACTGTCCTATTCCATACTATATTGATCAGTTTATTTATCCATAACATTAGCATTATTTTGGAAGTCTTGTATAATCTGATTTTTTTAGGTAATACATGTATCAGAGACCAATTAAATGTAGGCTCTTATTGTACCTCCTCTTTAGTTTTTAATTATTACCAATGTTGTTCAAACCCCAGGGGCTGGGACAATGTTCCATCTCTGGTGGAGATTCAGCAATCAACAAATTAAGATATTACATTTTGTATATTCATCTTTTTGCAAGTACATATATATTTTTTTTTTAAATTTGGAAAACAAGATTTGATGATTCAGCCATTGAAAAATTGAATAAATAACTAAGACATTTCTATATTTTGTTAATATATATTGAAATAACACTGAGAAGAATAAAGGGAATACTTCTTTTCCAAAACAGGCAATTTGACCACCCTGTAAGAAAGGCTAGTGTTTGAAAGAAATTTCCATATCTTTTACATGTAATATAGGGAGATTTCTACTGATATATATCTGAACAGTTAACACCTACTGTAAAGTCAGAAATTATGGCATGCATTTATTATTGCAATTTTTGAAGAATTAACAAAAAAAGTGTGAGTTTAATTGTTGCGATTTAAGGAAAAGCTTCTTACAGAAATATGTATTTGATATCAGAATGCCAATTGTAATTATTGCAATACTCAAGTTGTCACAGTATTCGCATTAATAAAAACCTCACAATAATTTCTGAATTTTCAGTATTTACTATTTGACAAAATCATTTTATTTAAATTTAGTAGTTTCATATGATTTTTTACGTGACCTTGTACCTTATTTATGTTATTTCTAGACTACGTACAGAAACTGGGTTTGTATCAGAACAAAGAGTGTTGTTTTTTTATCACAAAAATTGTTGTTTTTAATTAATTCTCTTTACAAAAACAGGAAAGTGTTATTCTGTAGTACCCATTAATCATAAGATATTATGGAGTTAAAGTCAAGGTTGATAAAAACATAGGCCTGGGAATTATCATGAATTCTATTTTCATTCAGGCAATACCTGATCAAACCAGAAAACTGAAATGTTAGTTAGTGTGCATCTTTCACATTTAAGAGTGAAGCACAGGGACTGATGCATACAAAGCAAATCATGTTCATGGGTTGTCAAAAATTCGTAATTTTGAGACCGTCAATCAATTTAGAATGTGTACTCAACAAATATAGGATTTTTAAAACCCCAGCACTGTTTTTAGGTGGGCATTTTCATAGATGGTGGACAACTAATAATTTTTGACACAAAGAATCGTTTTGGAATAGCTTATCTTATTCACACATTGATGAAAATTTTAATCCTAGCAAAACAGATGTTTCTCAAGAAATATTTTTCTTTAACTCTTTCCTCCATGGATTTTTTTTTTAGATACTTGATTCACATAGGATTTTTTCAATATAAAAAAAATCGTCAGATTAAAAGTTTTAATGTATTGGGAAAACAAATATTTCATCAATGAAATTCCAGTTGTATATTCTCATGATTCATGATGAATATCCTTTTTAAATTAAATGCAAATTTTTATTAAGT
The DNA here is from genome assembly GCA_019925275.1 of Mytilus edulis. Lineage (NCBI taxonomy): Eukaryota > Metazoa > Mollusca > Bivalvia > Mytilida > Mytilidae > Mytilus > Mytilus edulis. Next base: position 110,301,057 of record CM034352.1, on the reverse strand, counting down.
CTGATACAGATTTTTCGTAGGAGAATGTTTTAACTGAGGCACTACACAGGTGTCAAAAGGCGTCATTATAGAGTAAAGGGGTAGTGTCAAAGGCGTCATTATGGAGGAAAGGGTTAACAAAAGCTAAGTTTTTGACCACAACTTTGACATTAGGGAACAATTTGGAATGCATATCATACCTGAATATTAATTTGTGTTCAAATCATTATACAAAAAGGTGTTCTCAAAATGGATTTTTGTTTCAATCATAAATTTTGGAGTGTGAGGGCCATTATATAAACTCTGAAAACCAAGAAATTTAAACTTAATCTGTAACTTGCCATGGTCAAACTATATACCAAATCAATATCTTTAAGCACTAAGAGAGAAAGTGTGGAAAACTGATTTAACCTGTATTGCCTTTTTGTAAGTTGATTACTGGCCGGCCATTTTCAATCCCTACATCTAGCCAATAAAGTAGCTGTTGTAAAACTTCCAGGACACTTGTTTTCATTTCTCTTTAGGATGTTCCCAATTATTTGATCAATACAGCTGTACCAGAAGTAAGAAGTAATGTCTGAATAGCATATAAGACTTCTAACTTTCACGAATTACAATAGCATAGGGTACGATTTCAATCTTAATTTGACAATCAGAAAGCTTTTAAAAAGTGAATAAAAATAATTTCTTCCTTTTAGAACTATTAGACTACAAATTGTAAGATAATTACAATGTTTTTCCAATAAAACATTTGTCTGCTCATGAAGACAAATGTTTTTCCATGTTTTATCTGCCCCAATCTATTACATGAAGGGAGCATGTTAATTAAGCTTACTCTAAGTTGTTTTTCATAACTATCTGAGTCACAAATTCTATTGGAAATCCTGTTTAATGGTCATATTAAAACTGGGTATTATTACAACAGTGGTTTACTATAATTGGTTCTTATTTTCCAATTAACTAATTCTTTACACACTTATCTCTAGAATTAATATAATTTGTAATTAGACTGCTAAATTGTTTTCAATTGTGGTTACAATAATAATACCAGATATATTGATATTAATTGGAGACAAAAACAAGATTGGTAAATCTATTTCAAACATTTATTTGGATCAGAGCCAAATAATGCAGAAGCTAATTAGAATTATGCATTATCTTTTTTTCTTCTTTAAAAAAAAAGGAAAGATTGTGTTCTTATGCTGTGTCGTTACTTAACTGACCCATGTTTGGGGAGAATATGGCATCCGTTGACATGATTTACCCTGCCACATTCTATATATGCCTGTCCCAAAGTATGGCACATGTATTTCAGTGGTTGTCATTTGTTGATGTATATTACATTCATTATTCATTTTTTGTTTGTTAATTACATATAAAATCAGGTCATTAGTTTTCTTGTTAATATTGTTTTACATTTGTAATGTTGGGTCCTTTTATAACTTGTTATGTGATATGAGTTTTTCTCATTGATGAAGGCAGCAGTGATCTCAAGTTATTTAACTTCAACATAATTTTGTATTTAGTGGAAAGTTGTTTTATTAGCAAGGATCATACCACATCTTCTTATACTTTTATTGCATATAGCCAAATAAAAAAATACAATGTATCAAATAAGATGTGTAAGGTTTAATACATTTAAGGTCAAGTTACAGTAAATGAGCTATGTAACAGATTTTGGTAAAATTTTGAATACATCTTTGGTTCATTGTACTATAATTGAAAATCGAAAAAAATGCATTTATCAGGAAAACCATGAAAGGCGTCAAGGATAAGGAAATTGGAACACCTGAAAGTGAATCATTCATATCTTGATTTGGTGTCCAGGGCAGTAAAGTAAGATGATTTTCATTCCATCAATTCATTTATATGGGTTCAGTTTCCTAGCAGTGACAACTAGTAATAGATGAGGAATGTCTAGGGACTTTGGTGTATGCAATACTCCTTATTATAGCAATAACATTCTAATGGAAGATAAATAATTTCCTTATACAGGATGTTGACTAGACAGAGATTAAGGAACAGAAACAGAATACATATATAGCAGGTCTATGAAGTACTGTACATAGTTCTTCCAAACACCCAAAAGCTTTTTGCCTTTTCATATTTATATAAATAAGAAAGAGATTCAGAAACATATACAACCCATACAAGTTTTATTTTAAATCTTTTCTATGCATCTTAACTTTCCCATCCAGGTGCAAGTGAACACAGTTAGTTTTGGAATCAAAAACATTGTTCCATTTTCATTTCACTTAAAATAATTTAATTTTATCAGTGAAGATATGATTTTGAACAAACTAAATCATCCATTGCTTAAATAAATAGTTGTGAAACCAGCCAAACATTAAAAACTTCATTATGACTGTTTGATTGATATCCAGTAATTGTTCAAACAGGTCAGATGTACACTGCGGTGCCAAAAGTGAAGATGATTTAACGATGTCATGTCAACCGCGGGTTAGAAGTGACAACTTTAAAAGCCGTTTTCTGGGTAAATAAGTTGGAGTTATCTCTATTTTTGCACAATATGAAAGTTATGAGGTCGGACATTGACCTGATACATCACCAGAAGTTTGGAATCGTCTGCTTTGTTTACATTTCGAATAGTTTTGAGAATGGCCCCAAAACGCAAGGAACTGTCATTGTGGGAGAAAAATGCATTTGCAGCATTACATAAGGCTGGTATGAAAGGACCTGACATCGTACAACAAACATGACATCCACTTCCAACTATTTATAGGGTTTTAAATTGTTTTAAAGGTCGGGGGAGTTTGGAAAACAAGGAGAGAACAGGAAGGCCAAATCTGCTAACACCAGGAGATACTAGCAAACTTTGCACCACTGTCAAATCGGACAGAAAACGTCCACTGCATGATCTTTTTTACCGGTAATCAATCTAGGGAAGAACCAGTGTCTTAGTGTACTGTTCAGCGAAAATTGTATGATGAAGGGTTTAAAAAGCATGTTGTCAAAAAATTCATCAGAATTTGTGCTGAAAATGTCAAAAAAAAGGCTGGCATGGTGTAAATTGGCCAGGCACAAAACTGTGGAAGATTATTGGATAAGGGTCAAATAAAGGGATGAATGTAAGGTAGAAATTGAAATGGATAATCATGTTTTAGTCTTGAGATGGCTCGGTGAGGAGTGGACTCCTCTTGCTTAAAGGAGTAGGTTCAGTAAGACCCCTTTTTGGCCCCAAAATATAGCAGTTTTACTAAATTGTTAAAATATAAACCTTCAGTTATTTATTGGAAAGTAGAATGCTTCTGCCACATAAATATGGGCTGTTTTTGACAATACAATGCACATATATCCGGTACTAGCACCATTAAGTCATGTTAAATTACTAAAATCCTCATAATTCTAGCATTTTAGGTAAATTTTAGACGGTTTTTTGTTGTAAAACAAAAGTGGACGCATTCGTGTTCATCCTTAATATTGAAAAGTAAGTTGTATTTTATGATAATACATAACATATATAAAGATTGAGGATGAACATGGATGGGGCCAATTTCATTTTTACCAAAAACCATCTGAAAAGTGACATTTTTTGGCATATTAGGTAGATTTTTCATATTTGAGCTTGAATCGGATCGTTTTTAATGACTAAATCTGTTAAAATCTTTCACATAAACTAATTAATCCAAATCAAATAGACACTTAAGTGTTTAAAAAGTGGTCAAAATCTTTCGTCAGATGAACCTGAAATTTGAGGCCAAAATCGGTCCTTACCAGACCTACTCCTTTGCTGTGGGTCACGTCTGAGTTTGATGATCTGGAGCTGCATTATCTATGAAGGTGTTGGTACTATTACTGTTGTAACTGGTAATATTAATGCTTTTTATTAAAGTATATTGAGATTGTTGGCAATTTTGTTTGGCCTGTTATTGCTTGTCAATTCCCCAATGACAATTACATATACCAAGATGACAATGCCCCAGTTCACAGAGACAAAATTGTGAAAGAAGACTTGGAACAAAATTAACTTCATGGTATGGAATGGCCAGCACAAAGTCCAGACCTTAATATTATTGAGAATATGTGGCGTAAAATTAAAATTGAACTGCAAAACATGCATATAACATCACTACAAAGACTCAAATGAAGACAATAATTCGGAACATATGTACCTTGATTTTACGGAAATTTTTGTTTCAAATGGGGTCATTGTACAATAATTTAAAAAAAAAGAGTATAAGTTTAATCACTCCTGTAAAATCAAACTAAGGTTATAGCATATGAGAATATGACGACAAATAATCATACCAAGTATGAAAGCTTTATGTCAAACGATCACCAACTATGTTTTAGAGGGAGAAAGGGTCAGTTGGAGACCCTTTCAACTTAAATACAAAGCATTTTTTTGAAGCAATAAAACAACCTCACAAAATAAAATAAATTCTTACCTGTTTTGTGTCTGCTGGTCTAAAGATCATCTCACCATATTTACCTATCAAAGATTCTGCACCATAATCACTGTAATAAAGTAAGGTTTTAGTTAACATAAATACTGGAATATCTTATTTTGGATGTAACAAGTCCTCTAATCGGCTGAAAGGTTTTGTCTATCAGCTCATAGATATAATTTTGTCATGTGTCTGTTTCCCAATTAATGTTTTTTCAACCCTTCATCCTTTAAAAACGTTATTTTGAAATAAATATTAAGGAACGATTTTAATATTTTTATGTCTATTAGAAATAACCTCAAAAAGTGTGCACCACATTTTTTATGTTATTTCTTCATTGCATTATACAAAAATAAAATCTCATTTACTTTATTAAAGTAAAAGAATATTGATATTTAAGCCATAAAAAAACATGAGACTAACTAAGTTATGGACTGTTTCAGAAAATACTAAGGTAGTCACATTTTATGTTAACACGACCACCCACAAAGATAATTAAATTTTAAAAAACAAACACCAACAGAATTTATGTTAAGACCAACAACCTATGGAATGACCAATGCCCATTAATTATTTCATAAAGGCCATTAATTTTTCAAATTACCAAAGATACATAGGAATTTAAAGACAAACAAGAATGTGTCCCCAGTACACAGATGCCCAACTCGCACTATCATTTTCTATGTTCAGTGGACAGTAAAATTGGGGTCAGAACTCTAATTTGACATTAAAATCAGAAAGATCATATCATAAGGAACATATATACTAAGTTTCAGGTTGATTGGACTTCAACTTCATCAATAAACAGCTGCGCCATGAGTGCATGATACGCCCAACGTCTTGTGTGGAAGTTTTATGCAATAATCATAAATAGTTTCTGAGAAAGTTTTGGGCAATTACCATTTATTGCTTTTGAGGCACGACGGGACATGTGAAACCCCCCCCACCCTGTTTTTTTTTTTACAAATATCACTAAAATGAAATTTTGAATCAAACCAAAAAGTATACAGATCTTTAGATTAATATAACAAAGAAGTGTGTAAATTTTTAAGCAATAATCATAAATCGTTTTTGAGATACGGCGCGACATGTAAAAAACCCTCCCCTTTTTTACAAAATACTCAATAACTCAAAAATGAAATTTTGAATCATCACCAAAAAGTATACAGATATTAAGATTAATATAACTAAGAAGTGTGTAAAGTTTTAAGCAATAATCAAGAATCGTTTTTGAGATACAGTGGGACATGTGAAAAAAAACACACCCCTGTTTTAGTTACAAAGTGCCGTAACTCAAAAAGTTTAAATCTTATTTTCACCAAAAAGTATACAGATCATTTGACCATCATAAAAAACAACTATATTAAGTTTCATGAAATTTAGATAAGTCGTTCTCAAGTTACGGTGCGACATGTTTACACCGGTCAGACAGACGGACGGACGGACACCGGACATTTGTATACCATAATACGTCCCGTCAAAAATTTGACGGGCGTATAAAAACTACCTCGACCAAAAACTTTAACCTGAAACTGGACAGACGAATGAACAAACGGACAAACAGACGGACGAACTGAGCCACAGACCAGAAAACATAATGCCCCTTTACTATCGTAGGTGGGGCATAAAAATACAGAAATATGTGTCAGAAATATTGACATCACATTCAAATTCTCTAGTTTTATAGCAATAAATCATGTTTATTTGTCTCAATATTTGTAGCAACTAAAGTTTATTATGCTCTGAAGAAAGCTTAAATTTTAGAAGTCATTGATGATTATGGTCTCTATATACTGAGGCCCTGAAAACCATTCAATAACATGGCTGACAAATTGTATTTAACATGTCCATTTCAATTATGGAAAGACTTTTGCCCAATATTCCTGAACTGTTGATCAGCAATAAATATATACATGCAATAACTTTCAATTTTTAGTATTTTATCAAGTAGGAAATCCAATTTTACATATGGTTTTATTCAGAAACTGTTCGAGTTGGATATGCACTTTTTATCCTTTAAAAGAAAGATAAGTCATCTCTTTTTTCAGCTTTTTTTTCAATGATTTTAATCCAATAATAAAAAAATCATTATATGTATGTCTGAAAAAACTCTAAATGCCACCTTGAAACTGTAATTTAGAAATCAGTTGCTAAAAGTATACCTGTCATTGAAGGTAAATAAACCAACTTTTTGCTAGGAAATACATTTTTTTTGGGGTATAAATTTATACTAATGCAAGAAACTTCAGTGTATAAACAGTTAGCCTTTGAGTTGATTGTACTACTCAGTGCAGAAATTGCTTATTAAGAATGACCTTGAAAAAATCCAAGATACTGTTAAGGGAGCTTGAGGGTATAATTTTTTTTTTTAATATAGTATCTCGCTACTTTTTTCTATAATGAACTTTATCATATACTTAATAGAAAAAATAAAATAAAAAAAAGGGGTCACTCTTCATTTATGGTCACACAATCTGCCTTCGAAAGAAGATTGCATTTTTGTTAAGGTGCTTTTTTCTGTTGAACTGATAGGAAAAATAGAGATAATACTGAAATAAAAAAAGAAGTAAATTACAGAAATCTCCTAAATTTTATTTGAAAATAAATAAAAAAGATAAGTCACTGATGAGTTAAAAAAGATATTTCAATTTTAATGCAAAAAAAGCCATTTTTGCCTATCTTCGCTAGCCAAGGGTTACTATCCACTTCTCTCCTCTCCACCCTTGACGGACTGAGATCGAATTTCGGAGACACAAAGTAGTGATTTCCATTGGTTGCAGTCGAAACTCGCTGTATCCAATCAAAAAACGCCTATAACATGATCATGTGTAAATGAAGAGAGTGTATGTAAACAATTGCAACATGCTTTTCCTGTAACAAGTCTTTACATCCCTAAACATACGACTATATTTAGTGACAATTTAAATGTTTTTAATCAACTTATAGAATTTCCTGTGTATGTTTCTTGCCTAAATGCATGAATGTCAATGTATATTTTGGTTTCCTACTTTACCAAGTGTATAGAATCTAGACTCTACCATTTTTTTTTACCTCCAAATTATAGTTCAAGTGCTACCATTGGTCAAGAATAATGTATTCGGAATGGGCGTGACTTTAATCTACCGATAGATGGCACTACATTGTTACCACAAATGTTGGCTTAATCTGCCAAGGGTGGAGAGGAGGGAAGTGGATCGTAACCCTTGCTAGGGAAGATGCGAGCCTCCTTAAGCAGGATTTTTAATAAAGCCCAGTTTCAAGAGCATTGTCGATTACAAAAATGTATTTTTTTACTTACCTTCCCATGATAGAATCAAAAGCCAGGATAGCATTATCTCTCTGTAAGCTCAATACAATACATGGTCCAGAGGTTAGCAACGGTACCTAGAAATTAAAACAAAATTGTGGAATATTTCATATGTATATTCAAACTAAAATATAGTGTTGGGATAGAAATTAAAACTTTTCAATCTAGAATAACACGTTGATTTCTATGGACAACAGTGTATGTAACTAGGAAGAGCACCTTTACTTATTGCTGTTAACAGTTTGCTAATTGTTGAAATTACATCTAGACTACCTTTTTATTACATTTCTGTCCTTTGGAACATCGAAAATAAAAGTACTACTGCAATTTGAATATCTTTCGAAAAGCTTTTATATTTCAGTCATAATTCATCAAAGTGATTAACTAACACAAATACATTACAGCAGATTTCATTGAGTATGTAGCCAAAGTTAGTATCTTTGGTTAGCTTGCTTGTTAGCTGAACCGTGAATTCATTATCAGGTCAGGTATACTACCCTTCTTTCGAAGTAGCCTAGTCCAACAGACAGATAGTTTGGTTATCTGCCGGACTAGTCTACTCTAAAGGAGGGTAGTTTACCTGACCTAACAATGACCTCACGGTTCAGCTAACAAGCAAGCTAACCAACGATATTACCTTTGGATACATACTCAATGAAATCTGCTGTAATATAAAACATAAACCTGTTAAAACTAACAATGCTAGTTATACAGACACACATTAAAACTACCTGTTTAAAGCTGCCTGCATCTATAACATGTAAGAAATGTTCTGCTTGATCCTGAGTAAACCATACCATTCTACAGCCATATATTTCAAACCTAAAATAAATTTTACATAATTCCTTAATTACATGCATCAATAATTAATTTCTCTAAATATCAGAAAAATACTAGATTGATATCTTTTTAATCAACAATTTCATTGATTCAAAGGCAAGAATATATATAATATAAGAGAAAGGCACACATACTAGGTTAGTTGTACATATATAAACTATAGATTCTACCACTGTATCAAGTGTTATATGATACTTATCCACTCGAGACAATTATGTTAGGCTTGCCAAAAAATTTAATTTTTTAAATTTAACCAAGTAAGTATTAGAGAGAGATACACAGGTTAAATCAAGTAAGTATTAGAGAAAGATACTATGGATTCAGGATTTTTCGTTGGATACCAATTTTGTGGTATTCATTTGGAACAGGTGAACCATGAATTTAAATGTTCAATTAACTTCAAATTTTCCAAAGACTTGTATACAGACTTTAAGCAAAACCAAGAAATTAAATGAATCAAATCATTAAAATTGCCACATACTGAAATGAAACAATATGATATTTACCCATGAGTAACTAATCCTTCAATAAGGTCAGCATAGCCATAAGTACCATCTCTTTTGAATGTGATTAGTGGTGGTTTAAATACCAGGCATGTTGTCTCCATCAATATGTAATCAGGGCAATCTAGAAAACAAATTGCAGTTCTAGATTTATAGCAATAGTAGCTGATTTATTTTTGGATGTCTATAAATAATTTTAGTGCAAAATTTTGCATGTTTACATTGGTAAATTACCAGTTGTAATCAGATGAAAGTTTTGATAAATTTTATATTGTAAATAAACTGCAAATTAAATTGATTGTTTCAAAGGAAAACAAAGCAAAACAGTATTAGTTTGTTAATATATAAGAACTTTTCTTCAAAGGAAAATAACTCTATCAGATATAAGAAGTGAAAGGGAGGTTATCTCCCATTCAAACATGTTCTAATAATAATATTCTAGCCGAATGTTGAACATTTCAAATTACACAGAATGCAATTGTTAAAAAGAAATGATCATTTATTAAACAACTCTTATTTCTCCAATTAATCAAGTTGATATCACACACACTGCTAACAAGTAGGTATAATATACTTTGCTGGTGAGGATTTCCTACCTCTAAGTTATTGGGAGAAATAAATCAAAATAAAACAATTATACCTGGATGCTCTGAGGGATCATGGACAACAATTTCTCTATTCAACTGATATTTTATATCTAAAATACTGTCTTCAGCTGGGCAGAGGATCTGAAAACATAAATTTACATATACTATCAAAATGTTAATGATATGCAATATTTTCATTGTTCAATTTTTGTTTTGACATATCAAATCAAAATAAATATATACAGTTATTGATGGGTTTATGCAAACATTGCAGTATTCCAAGTTTTATACACTAAAGAAGTTTGTAAGACATTTCACTTTGCAGTTGTGTAACAATGATACATTCTTTAATTTTGCATCAATAATACTTTTACTTACTTAATGTTTACTTCCTAACAAACAACACATGGTTTGATCATATATAGATCTCCATTGGTTAAAATTAATTTGACATTTGTACTTTTGCCTTAGAGACAGCATAAAGAAGGTACACATAATTGGCTTTAGAGGATCTGCTCATAACAAGAACATATTTGTCTTTTAGATCTAGTAAAAGACAAAAAGAACTTCAGAACATAGAAATAGAGCATTTTCCAATCTTTGTAAACAAAACATGAACACTGGATTTGTATTATAATCCATATTTTTATACCTGTTCACTGTCTAAGTATTCTGATGATTTACAACAAAGTCCATCTGAGAAGAATGTCTTCTGATCTTCTAATGCTTTGATATAGTTCATGGAACCTTATAAAGAAAATCAGCACAATATGAGTATTCTAAAAAGTGAGTCACACAGTTGTGTGCATTATATAAACTTGTACACTAAGCAAAGATATTGGTTATACCAATATTCACTTGATGTATAAAGTAAATAATACAAAAATGTAAAGCACTTGGATGATTTGGGAACAACAGAAAAGACAGTATTACTGCAATCATAAGAACATTATATTACTGCAGGAATCATAATCAAAAGAGTTATTTTACAGATTACTTTACTTTTCAATTAGCAATATGTATCATTTCATTGTTATCAATGGCAACCCATTTATAGCTGCACTTGCTATATCTCATTAAATCATTATGTAAATGATTTGAGGCCTTGCTGTATCAGGTCAAGGTATAAACTTAGGAAACTGCAGCTTCATAAGACTATCAGTACAATCAGCTAGTCAATGACATAGCAAATATTTCAATGTTAACTGATAGTAACTTACATCTAACTATCCCTTTAGAGACAAGAATTCTATTAAGATTGTGAAAACAATACTAAGGGTTTATAGTAATACTACATAAGTGTTTGTTGTGCAGAAACTAAGTGAGTAATTTTACATGACATTCAGGTAATTGTATAAACAAATATTGTTAATTATACCATTAAAACACAGTAGAACTGATTAAGCAGTAACAGTTATATAAACATACATAAAAATATATGTTCTATCCTATTACTTATGTGGATTCATTTATTTTCGTGGATACCAATTTTCGTGGATTTAGGAAAACTGACATGTTTGTGGATATTTAATTTCGTGGTTCCTCTGTACCAACGAAATATACGAAAATTGGTATCCAAGGAATAATAATGAATGCACACTACATTAGATTAAATCATTACCATGGAATGCATTATTGACTGTATCTACACCAAAAGTTCCCCTCCATAAGAACTGGCTTTGTCTTCTAGCACTGGATGGGTCTGAAGGTCCTAGTAAGTCTAGCAACTTCTTCACAGCATTCTCTCTTTGTAATACTAAACATAAACTTGGGCCAGATTTTAAATAGTCCACAGTCTTATCTGCTATTTCTGAATCCTATTTTAAAAAATAAAATTAACTCTTTATATCAATTTAAATTAGGAAAAGTGAAAAAATTAATTAAATACCATTGAAAAAATTAACTATTGACAATAAAACATGGCAAAGGCTTATTTTTGGTTTCAATTACATGTATTAAGGTTGCCATTTCCATTTTTTCACTATTGGATATCAATTAGGAATAAACATGAAAAATGTTTCCTGACAATCTACATATCACATGATCTGAAATTGACAGAAACTCAATAATCAGCTGATTTTGTTTTCAAAACATTAGCAACCTATAACAATAAAGAAATAAAGTGACAATTATCTTTTTTCCTTAGTCAGCTTAGTTGAATTCCTGCTGACACATCTAGAAATGCAACTTAATTTCTCTTTCATCTTTCAGTGAAGAAGTAACCTAATATTATGTATGGTTACCAAATTTTCATCAGTTTTCAGAATATAATGAATATCCTCATCCAGCAGAATCTGGAACTTCATTGCTATAACTCTGAATCCCTCCTGTATTATTTTCTTCACAATTTTTGGTAAGTGACGTTTGACTGCTCTGGGTTTAATGATGAGGTGTGTGGTTATTAGCTGTGGTCCTGCTGTCATCACATGGAATATAGATTCCTTTAACGCTTCTGACCTGATTATAATACTGTCATGTGATGTCCTAAAATAATACATTTCTAATCAGTTATAACTGTAATAAAACTGTAATTAATTGACCATTGTTATACAGCAGACACAAAATATGTTAAATTTTCTTAAAAGCTAGCAATTTTATTTTCATTTTTGCAAATAAACTTCAGGGCTGGATTGTAAAAATCTCAATAAACATTAAATGATGTTTAAACTTAAGGTTTTAAACAAATCTATTGTCTTTCTAAATGATTTAGTCGGAACTTAAATTCTAATGATGTTCAAGTTGCTACCATGATATCACTGTGTGGAAATTTTGACCCTGTCTACTTTCCACCTGTAATCACAACTCATTTGATATGTGTATAGGTATATATGAAAGTTGGTCTTTTATTAGATCTTCATGTGCAAATGTTGATGTGTAGGATGATCCAATCTAATGAATTTTTACAGAGTTATGGTCCTGTCAACTCTGTCTGTATGTACCTGACCATCAAAACTCCTCTGATTTATTTTTTTATAGATATACATGAAAATTGGTACATTTATAGATCCTCAGATGTACATGTGTTATGTTCTGATGAATTAAGATTTAGCCCCTTGAACAGTTTTGATAACAAAGATTTACACTTACTGTGTATGGACAACTTTACTAAGTGGTAGGTATGGTAACAATGGTCTAGAATGTGGATCTCCATACAGTTCTTTGTCAGTGTAGAATGCTCTTGTGAAGGAATAGGCCTCCTCTGCTGTTCTAGACATTAGATAGTCCATGTGTCCTGACTTAGGGTCTGGTCGTGGAATCACTTGCTCCATTCTTTTAAATGCATTAATGCCTCTCAATACTAGGACCAATGCTGGTTCTGTAATGAATAAGGTAAAATTTTGTTATAACATTATGTTTTCACACAGATCAATAATTACATTTTCATTTTAAAGAACTTCAATGTATTCAAACAAAAAGCCAGTGACAGAAAGTAAAAATGACCAATTTTGTAAATTATGTTATGCATTCTCCTAGATGACTTTTAAACAAATCAAAATGTTCAAATCAGTGACATTCCCTTAGCAACACCATTTCTGCATTTTATTTGAGAAAGCTCAATCTTTCCCATCATAAAGCTTCAAGAGAATTTATGAATCTGCATCATTCTATAATCCTCTATTACAATTTCCAGTGTTGTACATACCAGGAGATAATACATACCAGTTGTAAGAGTATGAAGATTTTCCTTCCAGCCTCTGTCTCCTACTTCATAGGGTGTCACATCTTTTGCCTGAGAGATGGATAGGGATGGTACCCATTTGATACCCAGTAATTCAAATCCTTCTTTAAGTGGTAATACTGTGACTGTTTTACTGTATGGCACCATGTGAAGTAATTTTCCTAAAATATAACCAAATGTTTTCTGTGATTTTTCGTTTTATTTTTTCAACCAAAAACATAACAGTTGACGACTTTAATCCTATTATATTGATGTGCATAATGATCAGAATACTTAGTCTTGACATGTGAGAAAAAATCTAAAGCTTTCAATATAACAGAATTTTTTTAAAAATCTGCCATACAAGTGGTAGGTTTAGCTAGCTTTAAAACCAGGTTTAACCTTCTACATGTTCTAGTTTCTTCAGAAAATATCTGTAAAAAGAAGGGAACACGTCAGCTGGTTTTCACTTGTTCTGTTAATTGATAGCAATTGATTTGGTCAGTTTTAATGGAATCTGTCTTTGAATTTCGTTTTTTTGCAATACTTTTTTATTTACAATACTTTTTTATTTACAAAAGGTTTAAATATAACATTATAACTTTCTAAGATTAACTTTGATGTGATCTTTAACTCGTGTGATAAAACCAACTTACCAATAAACAAACCACATGACTTCAATATCTGGTTACCAAGCAACAAAAGGACAACAATCTGTTCTACTTCTGGATTGGTGTACAGTTTAGGAAGAATACAACTAGGGTTTACTTGTACATCAAAATCAAAGCACTGAAAAAGAGTGTGTACAATTGTTATACAAATTAATTTTTATGAAGTTCACAATAAACAATTGTTTTATTTTGGCATACTAGTATTTCACGCTTATTTTTTTATTAATCTTTTTCTTTTTTGGCATAGAAGCTTTGGCAGACTTTACCCCTGAAAAAAAATTAGTATGCATATCTTTTCAGATAAAAAAAACCTTGTTAAAAAATGATATTTAATTTTGATTTGAATTCAAATTTTGTAATAAAATAAGTAAAACTTGTAGTTCATATTATTCCTTTTTATCTGTCATATCTAATCTTCTGTATGTACATGCTTTGTTGATATAATTTTGTTTTGTAATCTCAATCCAGCATGTGTTTTTCTTTTGTTACACCTACCTTAGAAAAATCACCACCCAGTTGAGACAGAAGTGAATCAGAGTATCTTGCTGCATGGAACATATGTTTTGAAGATAAATATATACTGGCTTGTTGTTGTATTGTACCTGTAAATAAAAAGAGTTCATATGTCATGTTTTTAAATACTCATACATGCGATCTTTCAGAATAAAGATGGTTCTTATAGTAACTTAAGCAGGTAACTTTGTAAATATATGTATACCTAAAAACTTTGTCAAGCTATGGTGATCAACAGAAATAATGATAAAGTTACACTTCAGAACTATACATCTATATTCAACTTCAAAATTACGATGATAACTAATGCCATATAAGTCTTACCCATAACACCTTGTAATGTAAGTTGTACCATACAGGCCTCTATCAGACTGGCCACTCCATGTGAAGCATTTTCTTTCTGTAGTAAGATCAGTGTACAGGGATATACAGATTCTATATGTTTACATTGGTCTGTGACTACATCATTATGTAAAGCTCCAGGACAAAAGGTGGGAACAGTTTCTCCAGAAATACCTGTAATAATATCATAATATCTGTAAATATCTACAATGAACTTACAATGATGTTTCAAATGAGCTAACACAAAAAAGTTGTTACAATAGTTCAATAGAAGTTTTTTAAGATTTCAGATTTCTTCTCTGTGTTATGTTACAGCAAAAACCATTCAAATGCTTTCTTAATCTTCTACGAAAACCTTACTTCAAAAACATCACAAACTCAAATCAAATGTACTAAAAAAAACTTGGCAAATCTAAGGCATAATTACAAAAAAATTAAAAAAACTGTAGAATTTGAAAAATGATTGGGTTTCAACAGCAAATAATGTTTAAAAAAACCTATTGAACAATTTAAACACAACAGGCTTTCTCAGCTCCCTTCATTTTTTTCTGTTCTACAACTTGACTATAACTATAAGATCAATTTAAATCAAGACTCAGTCTTACCCAGTAAATTAGCCTTCTTTGTGTTAAGTTTACTCCTCCTCACTCCTCTAATCTGGTACCCTCGTCTCTGACAGGTCGACAACACTATACCCATACATTTAGGTGGTACATGTGGTGATAGCACTAAGAAAATGTCATTTTTGGTTGTAGCTGTTAATGCCGCTGGTGGCCTATGTATTGTAGCATTTATATCATTGTCTTTAGTGTCTGATAAAGAAGATTTTCTACCTTTTCTACCCTTGGGACTACCACTTCGATATGTATCTCTACGAGTATAGGGTGTGCCTACATCTACACTGCCACCTGGTGGAACACGTCCCCCAAACCATCGACTGAGTTCAGTCTGAACACGAGAGGCATTTCTAGGACAAAACAATAAACACTCATCTCTAGATTCTCCCCCAAATAATGCACAAAGAGAATTAGGATCAGTCCTTCTTGCCAAAACTGGGTCTGAAGGTCCAACAGCATCAAGCCATATAGACCTTGCAAATGTTCCTCGTAAACTTATAGCTAATACTGGTCCAATACTGTTTAAAACATCTGTTTGTGAATTGTCATTAGATACACTTGGTCCTGAAGCCAGACTGATCAGTTCTGATGTAGGATACAACAGTCTGACACCAGCTAAATCTAATCCTTCTTGTAGTATCCTGTTACATATTCCCATCATAGCCCGTGGATCATAGAATATTTTTCTGTATATTAACGACATTGTCACTTGTGTGTCGTAATTAACCTCTCCGACATTTTGATCACAGAATGCTTCTTCACTATCAATGGTCTGCCAGAAGAAACCGACAGAGGAATTGAACACTTTCTGAGCAGCCTGTTGATCTGGGTTCACCTGAATGAATGTTGACAATGGTTTCGTTGTAATGTTAGGTAATGGAGGACGATATACATATGTTGGTTTCTCGGTGGTATTATCCACCTGTGAACAGGGAACTTCTACTGATACCATATCCACTAGCCAGGGACACACTGAATGTAATGTATTGGTAGACAGAAACTTGGTTATAAAATGTTGGAATGCAGT
Source organism: Mytilus edulis (assembly GCA_019925275.1). NCBI lineage: Eukaryota > Metazoa > Mollusca > Bivalvia > Mytilida > Mytilidae > Mytilus > Mytilus edulis. Next base: position 110,284,604 of record CM034352.1, on the reverse strand, counting down.
ACAACCTTTCATCTCATCCTTTACCTGGAAATAAATACATTTTTAATTGTTTTTTTAATATCTAACATTTATCATATATATAATTTTTTTATAAGCTATAAATTATTCCAATGATGTCTATTAAGTCTTATTTGATTGGTGACCATTATTCATGGAATAAATCTGTTTTGTGATGACATGAAATTGAATTTCGAAACAGGCGAAAAACTTTTCAAAATCATTTTTTTTTTATCCATACAAAATTTTCAGTGCATTTCTTTAAAATTATAAGTATCAAAATAAAGGTTACTCTTATGGTGTGCATTAATGTGTTAATTCATCCTTTCATTTACATCATGTACATATATATCTAAATATCTTTAGAACTAGGTTCTGTTCCACTTGAGCATTTTCAGTTTGAATAACTGCAAGTTTGATAAAGACCTCTTATATCAAACAGATAATTGTCTGGTCTTAAAATTAGGTAAAAATCTGTATTTTTATTTGCTTCTTGGAAAAAATTGAAGTCAATTAACCATTTTTTTTCCAATCTATTAATTAGAAAAGTTAAACAAATGAATTTAATGTATCAAAAAGAAATACTAACTTTTTTAGCTTAATTCATTAGCCCAACCTAACAAAATACTAACTTTAGATTTTTTAGTTTTGAGATTCATTTGTTTATCATAGTCTCTTGGTGCTGCTACAGCTACTTGTAGACACAACTGTTCATCCATACATTCCTGTTGTAAACCAAGAACATAGAATGGTAGTGGGGTGTTATCTTCCTCTTCTTTCTGGAGGAACGTAAAGTCATGTGGTACCAGGGATAGTAACCATGACAACAATACTGTGTAACTGGCAGAAAGACCAACACCTGTAAATCAATTGGGAAATGAATAAAACATATGTTTCCTCACATAAGAAATAATTCGTTAATGAATAGTTTAACAATAAATATACTGAGTAGAAAAACTTTAGCAACATGCATTTTGGTCAGAACTTTTTCCAAAGTTACAGAAATGAATTTTTAATATTTGTTTGCCAATTTAAAGTTACACCTTAAATGGATGGAAAGAGGTAAAGCAGTGTTCTTTCATGTATTATTATAATCACAGTTAAAAAATTCACTATTAATGCTAAAAAACTACAACAAACCTGTATCTGCACTTCTACTTTTACCACGATGCAGAATTATCTCCCCATTACTGGATAAATGTATTGTTAGTAACAAACATTTATGGTCCTGTCCCAGTGTTGGTGGCAGAGTTCTTGGTGCAGGCTCATAAGAAGCTTCCTAAAACACAAAAGCAAAAATCATAGAACAACAGACAAGAAGCTATGTTTCTCACATCAACTAAAACATGTTAACCAAATTAGTATGAAAAAGTTAGAAGCTATATCAAATCTTAATTGGACAAAAGTAAAGATCCTTTATGAAGACTATCTGTGTTAACAAATCATGTAACCTTTACCTTTAACCTCTGAACTTCAAATTTAAAAAGAATTCATTTTATCATGGTAAAATATTATACAATATCTATAATGGATTACAATATACAGGTTCTATTGTTGAAGGCCGTACAGTAACCTATAGTTGTTTGTACCTGCGTCATTTGGTCTTTTGTGGAGATTTGTTTCATCGAAAATCATACCACATCTTTTTTTATATATCTATTGCATATGAAGTTTTTTTCTGTATATTACAACCTTCTAACTGACCTTGAAAATAAAACAATACTATTCTTTATTCGTTGTACCAAATTTGATAAACATGCACGCGCAATGTCAAATTTCTTTATGATATGAATACTTTTTTTCCTCTTTTTTTTTAACGACTTATATATTTATTCACCAAATATGCTTGTTACATTGTTACACGAAGAAACCAAGCTGTTTTTCTTGATGTATCCTGTTATATTCCACTGATTACCCAGGTTAGTAATCACTTGTTGGTATGATATAAATACTATCATAAAACCCTTAGCACTTTAAAATAACTTCAAATATTATTGTTGTACTGTAAAAACTGTTTTTCATATTTTATTTTTTTGCAATAATGAATAGTATTTCTCCATTTGATTTTTGGAATAGTTTTATCTTTAGTAAATGTATTTGATTCAATAGGTGGACTTACAATATCAAAGACGACTGGTGTACCCTCAGCACTGTCTTGTTTACCACTGACAGCCGCAGAAGGGCGAAGGGGAATATCCTAAGTAAATGTATTGTCCTTCAATAGGTGGACTAACAATATCAAAGACGACTGGTGTACCCTCAGCACTGTCTTGTTTACCACTGACAGCCGCAGAAGGGCGAAGGGGAATATCCTAAGTAAATGTATTTGATTCAATAGGTGGACTAACAATATCAAAGACGACTGGTGTACCCTCAGCACTGTCTTGTTTACCACTGACAGCCGCAGAACGGCGAAGGGGAATATCCTAAGTAAATGTATTGTCCTTCAATAGGTGGACTTACGATATCAAAGACGACTGGTGTACCCTCAGCACTGTCTTGTTTACCACTGACAGCCGCAGAAGGGCGAAGGGCTTCTAAACGTTTGGATAACCTTATCCTGGCTTGTCTTTCTGCTTCTCTCTGTTCTCTGCGTTTTCTGTTATAAACATAAATTTAAATTTTATAAGCATTTCTTATAGCCATACTGTGGATCTTCACATTCACCTTAAAATTTAACAAAACTCATTTTTTTCATTATGTACAGTATTTTTTTAATATACCAACTTTCATGAAAATGTGAGCAAACTCCATCCTTATCCAATATTTTCATTAAAATTAATGCGGTAGATATCATGCAAACCAATACCTTTTCCTTGATATTTAATTCCTTACTGTAATTTCTAAAAATTTAAGTGGTTTTTTTTCTATTGTTGCAAATAATGCTGCGTTTGCAAACATGGAAACTTGCAGTCTGAATCTGACACACATAGGTGAATGAAGATTTTCTTGAAATACTAATCATAAATCTGTAAATGCATATAATAATTTCTAAATTTTCAGATTTATTTTTACAATAATCAACACAGATTGTAAGTTAATGTTGTTTGATGGTGGAGGATCTGACTGAGTATTTTTTTTTTTTACAGATTATAAATCTAATCAAGCTTCAAGATATTTCCAAATTATCAACATTACGCAGTTCTTGTTTCTTTAAGCACACATTTTCATTAGCTCTTAAGATTAAATATACTTGTATGAACTTTTTTAACGACGTTAAATATTTATTCACCAAATAAGCTTGTTATATTGCTTTCTTCAAGAAACCAAGCTGCTTTTCTTGATGTATCCTGTTATATTCCACTGATTACCCAGGTTAGTAGTCAGCTGCTAGTATATATGTATGTACACATTTCTTAAAATATGATTGTACAACATTTTTATGCATTATGTTTTTATCTATTCAATCGTCTATACTTCTTTTTATATGTATCATATGTATGAAAACTTATTACTTCACTTAACAAAATGTACCTAGCCTCTTCTACTTTTCTCTGTTTCTCTTTTTCCTCTTGTTCAGCCCTCAGTTTAGCCTCCATATCTTCCTCTGATAATTGTTCTGTTTCTACGACTGTCTGAGGTGCTGTCCTTGCACGGCTGTCTATCACATGGTCAAGGTTTAACACTCTCTGGGGCTTCTTTATAGGTCTGTCAAATAAAACCAAAAACGTAAGATTATTTAATTCTATCTTAACCCTTTCACCGATGAGTCCCAGTTTACCGGGATTCACGCTTCAGACAGCTGATGATGAGTCCCGTTTTACAGGGATCGGAATACCTCTTTTATATTTCCCGCTCAAAACAGTGCAAACATGAGTTATCTTTCTTTGATGAATACCCAGATGAAAGTGTAAACATGGCGCTTCCGTTTTGAAAACCTTGTCAAAATCAAAGGAAATTTACGGAATTAACGAGAATTTGAAATAAGGAACATTTTTTTTGAAAGAATATGAAGAATTTAAGCCAAACTAGTATACTTTTTTTACAAACAATGTCATTTTATGTACAAAACACTTTGAATGGACATCGTTCAGTATGATGAATTTGTACAGCCTCATAAAAATTTTCACAATTTTGCCGTTTTGGGTTAAAAAAATTACGATTTGGGGTCAAAGAGCAGAATTTTGAGAATTTCACCTAAATAATACCGAAAAATTTGAATATTTGAATATTTTATGAAGAATAAATAAATACAAACAAGTTTTAATTGACATTTATTCTGAAGATCTCAAACTTGAGTAATAGTAGCCAGAGAAGCCATCGTCACAGAGTAGTTTCTGTCTGGGCAGCAATCGGTGAAAGGGTTAACAATATATGATAATTTTGTTTTATAATGAGTATTCATAACTTATACATCATATTCATTCCTTTCTTATTATGTTAATACCACCTATATTCTTTGATTATGTCAACTTAAATACAATAAACATCTGTCATACATGTAAGAGATTTAGTTAGCTTTAAAAATAATGTTTAAGCCACCATTTTTCTTCAGAAAATACCTGTATCAAGTCAGGAATATGATAGTTGTTTTCATTTTGTTCTGCTGAGTGTTAAATTGTGTCTGGATTTTATAGATTTACCTATCTTTTTTTTTTTTTTTTTTTTTTTTATATACTTCAGGTTTTGTTTTGTTGTTAATTCATTTTTTCACATAATCAGGATATCAAAACTATGATTTACATACCCATGAGGTGTTGGCTTGCTTGGTAAAGCCTCTGCCTGAAGACCTTTATATTTCAATGATTCTTTCATCTTCTGTCTTTGTTTCTGCCAAGTATCTACCTCATCATCTGAATCATCACTTGAGTCCCTGCGGAGATAAATATACAAACTAGTCAGGGAGGATGATCAACTTCTTTTGCTTTTATATAATAGGGGCAAGTACATATTTATTTTCTCTTTTATTCTTTGGGACTTTGTCTGCCACAGACGGATAATAACATTAGGAATGGATTATTCTGTAAATTATATACAATGTGAACTATTTCCTTTTAATATCAGCAGAGCAGTTATTGCTATAGAAAAATTATCCAAATTACATGTTTGTCATTACTTCTTGTAACTTACAAATTGTAAGAAAGCAAAGCAAAAAAGTATTGGACTGCAAAACAATGTTGAGAAATAATTACTTATAAAATGTCATATTGATAGAAGTTTTCATATCGAAGTCATAAATTTATAAACCAGTTTTCCTTACACCTTTGTAATAGGGTAGTTGTCCACTTTTTCACACTTCACAACACAACACAGACCATTTTTTTCTGGAATTGCACTTACTTCATACTTACAACTTTTTACAGAAGCTATAAGCTAAAATTCTTTACAAGATGATAAGTTGATTACAAATTAAATTGCAAAGAATTCCTCTCAAGCCAATGCTGGATGGATATCCCATATCCTTTGTTTTTATATCAAATGGCAATTAGGTAAGTAATCTAGCAAATTTGTATTGAGAGAGGACAAAGTCTTTCCAATATGCTGTTATGAGAATAAAAACTGTATAAATACCTGTCACCAGATACATGAAGTATTCTTTGTACTCGTTCTATACTTTGTTGTTGTTCCTGTCGGGTCTTCTCAAAATCTCTCAGATCAATAAATACTGTACTGGATTTAGGGGGTTCTTTCTTGACAACTATAATATACATATTAAACTAGAATTGTAAGTGCACTCACAAGAAAATCATGATAGTCCCTGTCCCATGTTAATATTGACATATCAAATTTAGGACATTTGATTATCTCCCCTTTAACAATGTTAAATGTTTGATTATATTTCTTCAAGCATATCCTCAAGTATTAAATGTTCTATAACTTTGTAAAGTTTGAAATTCTGATTAGGGCTCTTCTATAAAATCATACATGGGACCCAGGGAAGGCAACATAAATTTGATGGGTGGGTGCGAAATATTGTGTTTAATAGGCTTTAAATGTATGCAGGACTCTTAAAATTGCTTCTATTGGAGGTCACTGTGTTTTTAAAGTGCCTTCCCTGGGTACCATGTATGTTTTAATGGAACAATCCTTAGTTCCAAAATTGAGTTGAGAATTTTTTGTTTTAGTGTTTGAGCTTTTGATTTGGCCATATGATTAGGGATTTCTGTTTTGAATTTTCCTCAGAGTTCAGTATTTTTGTGATTTCACTTTTTTTTTGAAAGGATTGTCTCCCCCCCCCCCCCCTTTTTTTTAATCTTTAAACTGTTTTTCCTTGTAGTGAATATTTTTAGTGATTAACATTTAATTTATATGTAGTTTTGGGTACTAATTGAATAGATGGTGTATTATTATAAGGAAGGAGTTAAGTTAGTGTATGTTTCAATATTTCAACAATTTATCTTGAGTTATGGCTATTGATTGTAAGTTTTTGTGTAAGTATTGAATGACTGAGTGGGGTGTTATAGAGAGATGTTTAATAATCTTATAGTGTATTACAAAATTACCTGTAGGTTTTGTGACTGGTCTAACAGTTGGTGTTATAATTCTAACAGGCATATCACTAGTGTTGGTTCCACAACTAGATGTCTGCTTTTTCTCTGGCTCTATTGATTAAAAACAAAATTAAACATCTAATTAAAAGAAATCATGCTCCACACTATCTTTACAAATAATTTTTTGAAGTTTGGTATATTTTTTTTAAGATGAAATGCTAATGATTCTAAAGAAAGAAATGTCAAATATGAACCAAATGTATTTTCCAATTTTCATTATATTCAAAGAGCAAATTTAAAAAAAATTATTTGAAGTGCTACTGTTGACTCATTACTATTCGTTGGTGGATTTCGTGGGTACAGGGAACCACAAATTTAAAAAGTTCAACGAATTACAAATTTTCTGAAGGAATGTATGTAGACTTTGCCAAAACCACGAAATTCAATATCCATGAATATGCAACTTTTCCTCTATCTAGGAAAATTAGTACCCACGAAAATAAATGAATCCACATTATATGGGGCAAAAAATAAAGAGCACATTTAATATTCCTTCAGCTAAGCATTAATTTTATTTCAGACTTGAGTTAACTAGAGGCTCCAAGGAGCCTACATTTTCCACCTCTTGTTTTTGCAATAATTAGAAACAATGCAATAAAAATATTTGTGTTGAAAGGAAAATGTGCTTTAAACGTATTATACATGCCTGGCTGTGATGGAGGAATAGGTTTCCACTTATTAATGACCCGAGGAGCCTCCTCTATAATCTGTTGTTGCTTAACTCCAGTCATAGGACAGACATCAGTCAAATCTTCTCCTGATACTCTGGTGGATATCAGTGCTAATCTTTGTATCAAGGACAAATTCTGATTTTGTTCTGTTAGAAATATACATAAACAAATCAAAACTCTGACTTTAAAGTCAGTCACATTTTTTTTTCATAAACTATATAGTCAATGTACCAAAAACATAAATTTTTGGCAATTTAATGTTATTTTCAGACACCTGCACTGTTCAAGCTACTTTACCAATATATTGAGTTTTGTAATTATTTTTTTTATGATAACCTGAAAAAAAAACATGCTTCACCATTCCATTTGCTACTGTTTCCAAAGTTTGTGTGTGAATTTGTTTTCTGTATATCTTATCTTTCAAGATTTTTTTAAACATACCAATAAATTTTGTATGCTATTTTCAAGTTATATCAGTAAGAATACTCTTAATTTCATACATTTTTTAATCTCATCAATTTAAAAGAAAGAATTACCATTATTTTCAATTTGATTTCCTTCCCCTGAAGCATACAAAGCTTCTAATCTTTGCTGATTTGATCTGTTGATAGGTGGGGCAAACTGATTATCTTCATTTAACTGGTTCAATAATGTATCTGAAAGAAAAACATCTATTTTTATAATATCTGAAATAATTTATAAAGAAATCATAAATGTGTCCATCAAAATTCATAAACAAATAATGTGTCTGACAAAATTCATATGGAAATCATTAAATTGGCTAAATAAATCATAAAGAAACTATCTTTAGTAAAATATTTGTATAAACAGTATGATAAAATTCAACTGTTCCTTACTGCATGATGATCACAAATCATTGAGATAAGAATCATCAAAAAGATTCACATGTTTAATACAATTTTGATAATCATGATTAAAGAAAGTTTTCAGAATTAAAAAAAAGAATAATAAAAAAATACAGCTTACTTTTATAAGTTGTAAAATGTTTCAACTATTAAATTAGGTTCAATTCAGAACAATATAAGGTAATAAGACATGTCGAGAGGTCTCAAGAAAACCTATTCTACACATGAATATTTATTACATATTAATTTGATAAAAATTATGAGATACCGTAAATACTTGAATGAGTTTATAGAAAATTATTTTGAACTTAGAAATACCAGACTGAGCATGTTATTACCTATATTAGAAGGATCAAATCCTGGAGGTACTAATGTAGGAGCTCTAGGTGACAGTATGCTATGAGCTAGTTCTCTCTCTTCATCTCGTCGTACTTCCTTCCTCAGCATACTATTCATCTTCTTATCCCCGACATCTATCGCCTCCCATGTAGAACTTTTCTTTTTCTCCGTCTCAGCTGTTGATTCTCTTTCATGTTTTTCATATGAATCCTGCATCTGATTATTCAGCAGTTCGTTTTCCATATTTTTCAGAGCTTCGTTTAAATTCAAACCCTCCCCATTATCAGGACCACAGCCTACATCATGTGAGGTGACCTCTTGTTTATCAGGGGAGTAACTTCAGGACGATTCTCAGCTTCCATTACTATTTCAGTCCAGCTTGAAACTGTTTTAGTTGGAACTGGTTTAGGTGATGATTTCATCACTGCACCTTGTTGGAGTTGAAAAGCTAGATCATTGTCATATATATCTGTTAAATCAGCAGGTTCAAAAGAGACACCACTTAATGAAATAATGTCTGGATCATCAAGGCTTGTATCCAAATCTTTGTCATCGTCAAATATGGACGATTTTAAATTTCTGTGAAATATGATTGGTTCTTCATTATCAGAACTCACCTGAAAAAGATCAAAGATGAGTTAAAAAAAAACAAACAAAAAACATGCATTAGTTCATGTTCACTAAATATAACAGTTTCACTCTTTAAATCACTATGAAAATGATGAAAATATCAAACAAAACAAAAAAATTGTATAAAACTTGAATTAATACTTTTAAAGCCTGTTAAAAGGTATGATATATTTTATACTGTTTTCATATGTAGCTTATAAAAAATCATAGACTTTTTATTTAAAAGTAAGATGAAAATATGAATTTTTGCTTTTAGTGCTTAACACACACTATCAAAAATGAGCTGTCTTAATAAAAAATGTATGGTATCCAGAGAAGGCACTTTCAAAATTGGGTAACAACCTATAGCAATTATAGAGGTAATTTTAGAATTTCATTAATATATTTTTATTATACAATGCCACTATACTTTAATATTATTATAAAATGCCTTCCCTGGGTACGAGGAATGTATAAATGGTACAGTCCTAAGTATATGTTAAGGTAAATAACATATGTTGGTCAGATAGAAATTCAAGTAGATGTTCCCATGCAAAAAAAAATCTTACATCTGAAAGGTCAAAATCAATGGAGGGTAGATTTTTCTCCACTTCAGCAAAGATGTCGTCTAACTTTGGTTTGAGTTGTGACTGTCCTAGAAGAGAAGACATTCTGACTTCACTGTCACCTCCCCCGTCATCACTTAACTCCATCATGGTATTACTATTTATTAATCTGGAAAAGAAGATAAATAGTTTATAGCTTATATGGTACACATGGTGAAGCGTGGTATTAGTTTTCTAGTTTGAATTGTTTTACATTTGTTATTTCAAGTCATTTAATAACTGACAATGCGATATGGGCTTTGCTCATTGTTGAAGGCGGTACGGTGACCTATAGTTGTTAATTTTTGTGTCATTTGGTCTCATGTGGAGAATTGTCTCATTGGCAATCATACCACATCTTCTTTTTTATATGAAAATATAACTCAATTGAGATACATGTATAACTTCTAATCATATTATACTGAAAATTAATTGTAACACCATAAATGATAAACTGATTAAAAACATGAAAAATAACTTCCCTTCTTTTAATTGAACGTGAAAGGAACAGATATCTTGCTTATATACATGTACATGTACATTAACTCCTTTTATGACAATTTTTTTAATATTACGGTTACCGGTTATTTGGTAATCATGGTACATTTGTAATAGGCATTTCAGTTTAGATTTCAATTCTACTGTATAGGTCTAACTCAAATAGCAAGATGACCTACATATATGGGCATCTTAATGCCTATAACTTACAATCTACAAAGTTTTGGGGATTATATGTCATTCAAATATTTTGTTTACAATCTAGCTATTCCTGTTAGACTTTATTGTATGAAATTCTAATAAACATGGCATCTGAAACATTTCTAATCAATGTAAAATTCTTTCACATCTCAGATACTAAATGGACTGGGAAAAAACTTTTATTTCCACTCTGGAATATTGCAATAGATCTGGATAAACCACTTTATTTCATACTGATCATGAGAGCTGGGAAGGGGGAAATACAAGAAAATGTTTGCAGCGCTAATTATTGCCTAAAATATCAACTTAACACACAAAACAAAATTACGTCCTTTTCTCTATTCAGTATCGCTTACCTTGCATTAAAGTTAAAACTAATTGTGGTCCATTTATATATTATATGTAAGATATCTTATTTTGCTATGACCTCTGTATTTGCACATATATACAATGTACTAGATTTTGACAGGTTCCACTGGAAGTGTGCCAGAAAACTTTTAACATGTGTTACGGTTTAATAAATCAAAAAACAACATATTGATTTTAAAAAATGATAATCAATGCATTTTAATCCAAAGTTATCCTTATCTTCAAATAATTTGATTTAAAAAGAAAAAGCACCTATTATACAAGGAGTCCTTGATTATTGGATTGTGAAATTTTTTATACAGTTGGAATTGCGCTCTGTATTAAAATGATTAAAGTATATCTACATGTATCTAACTTTTAATGGGAAAGATTCAACACTAAATACATGCTTGCTAAAGATTTTAGAATTGAATAGTTGGACATCTTGTACATTTTATCCAGAACAGCATTCATGTATCATTATTTAAATAGAGAATGAGACACTGCACAAAACTCACATAATTATTCTTCAGTCCCTTGCAAAGTCATCTTGCTAAGTAAGGGAAACACCAAACATTATTTGGACCATTACACAAAAGAGGAAGTGCACAATGACACAATTTTATGGTGAAGATTGCAAGGAAGTTTCAATAAACTGTACTAAAGGGGTGTAGGGACAGTTGTTGATATAAAATGAGTACCCACCAAATAAATCATTGGAAAAGTACATGATTATATGTATTGCTAAGGATTACTCCAAAAATAATTTGGACCAAGCATAAAAAAAGAGGTGCACAATAGCATCATATGGTTAAGATTGTGAATTTTTTTTTATTTGACCTTTTCCCTAAAGCCAGTGTCTGCGCATACCCGCATGTGGGTAGGAATAGTAAAATTGCCGTTTTGAGGGTTACGCGTAATGACATCTGGTTTTATTATTAAATGCCATTGGATCTGGAATGAAACGTGAAATACATACGGAATTTATTGCAATTAGTGAATAAATATGATTAAAAATACTCAAAGTTTTATAAATATTTATATATAGGTAAGTGAACAGTTTTTTTTCAGTTAAATATACAAAATGTACATGTGGAGAAGACATTTCATAGTTATCATGAATGAGAACAGTCGATTAATTTTATATAATTGAATAAAAGAAACTCGGAGTCAATTGCAGCTGCAGAGAAAAGAAAAACTGGAAACACAAAAATTAAAGAGGAATTAAAGTTTAACAGAATACATTTTTCATGTATTCACGGAGGCAATAAATTCCAAACAAATTAGACAAATGTTAGATAGGATAAAGGCCTAATACAAGGTATTATGTTTAAAGTGTAGTTTTAAATCCAAATTGACGTGTTTCATTCATAAGTCAAGTCTGAGACTACTATGCAATGCTATGTGCTATAGTAGTCTCACATCGAGTTTTTTTTTTATGTCGAATACTTCTAGTTTTTCTAAAAAAAATTCTGATTTTGAACTTAACTGGACTTGCAACCAGAAGTAGTCGTTTCCTTTGAGTTTTTGATAATAAACACGATCAGTAGTTATATATGCCTTGGGTTAACAGTATTTGTCAACGTTTCAGTCATCATAATTCTATCACACCTTGAAGGTAAGCCAACCCCTCCAAATAAACAATTTTGTGTCCGATTTCAATTTTTGAAGTTTGTATTTGAGCTCAAAATGAATATTAAAAGTGAGAAACATGACAACCAACAGTGATCTGGAAGGTTTTTTTTCACTATGGGCCCAGGGCCCCTCAAAAATAAATTCAATGGGCCATTTTAAAAAGTAATGGGTCATGTTGTCAAATGAGTGGGCCATTTGAATTGCATTCTGTAAAAACAAAAAGTATCAGTAATATATTTTGGCAAAGAGGCATTGGTACTTACCTTTATAATTTTAAATAAAGTCATGGATATTGTGTTGTTCCTGTGATTTTGTAATTTCAATTTCAATGAATATACAACATGTACAATAACGTCTTCCAACCCAAACAATATTAAAGCTAACCTTTATTTACAATGTTTAAATTGGTACTGTTGCCTTGTTCATGTTCATGGTTTTTTTTTGTACATTAAATTCGGGTCTTCGTCTATACCATATAAGGCCAAATAAAAAAGTATGTGTGGTTCCAGTTACATCTGAAAAAAACGTTAGGGTAGGTACATGTAGGTAGGGATTTTTTTTATTTTATGTTTTTTTTTTACATTAAGTCTATGGGAGCAACATTCCGACTTTAACAGTGCTTAATGAAAAATGGCGATAAAATCTTTAGGGTAGGCTAATTTTAAGCCGAAAAAGTAGGGACGGTAGGGTCACTGGAACCACACATATATTTTTATTTGGCCTAAAAAAGAAGATGTGGTATAATGGCCAATGAGACAACTATCCACAAAAGACCAAAATGACACAGACATTAACAACTATAGGTCACTGTACGGCCTTCAACAATGAGTAAAGTCCATACTGCATAGTCAGCTATAAAAGGCCCTGATAAGACAATGTAAAACAATTCAAACCAGAAAACTAATGGCCTTATTTATGTAAAAAAATGAATGAAAAACAAATATGTAACACATAAACAAACGGCAACCACTGAATTACAGGCTCCTGACTTGGGACAGGCACATACATATATAATGTGGCGGGGTTAACAAGTTAGCGGGATCCCAACCCTCCCCCTAACCTGGGACAGTGGTATAACAGTACAACATAAGACAGAACTATAAAAATCAGTTGAAATCATACTTATTCCAGACATTCCGTATCAGAGGACATTTCAGGCATTTCCTCTGCACTTCTTGTATTAATATAACTTCATCACAGTGACAAGAATAACAGTATAGAATACCATTAATTCATAGAACAAAACAACAAATCGCTGAGTCATGTTTACAAAATTTCAAAACGAGCCAAAGACCAAAAAATGACAAGGACAGTTAAGTGTCTTTTATAGAGACAAAAACTATATTCCTAAAAAGTCTTTGGGTTCTTCAATCGAAATAATAGCAAGCTTAACTAAATGAGATTATTATTAGAGTTAAATTTCGTCTGTACTAGCCAAATTTCACAAATTTAAAGTTGTTTATAAAAAAATATATCATGAATGATGGTTAATTACGTTTTTCGTTTATCAGTTAGACTGCATGGTTCTATTATTACAATAGGAAAACACCCGAGACGTTAAATCGCATGCTTCTATTATCATAGGGAAATACCCGAGACGTCCCAAAAATATATAGGTGCTCCTATTATTAGAGGAACATTACACAGTTGTGTACACACACATGGCGGCACGGAACATGATTGGAAATTCATTTGACGATATCTAAACGTTTCGAAACGAAGTTAAAAATATTGTGCGCCACTTCTTGTCAATATGCACTATAGGCGCAGGGCGCACGTCCTTCCCGATCACTGAACCAATAGTGCCAGATTGAGGAAACATGTATACACTTCGAAATAAATGGCATTACGATGACCTCCAAATGTATGGAGCGCCATTGATGCCAAATAACGGTAGGTCTGGTTACGGCCATAATATTAAGGCCCCCCACATTGCAAGGGTTTATATTAAGGATATGTCTAATTTTGAAACATTTCAAATGGAATGTCCTTTCCACTTGGCGTGAATAAAGATGGACAAAACCTGATTGTGAGGGAAGAAAAAGGTTTATTTGACCATCATCATCTTCTGTTTTACATTTTTACTAAAATATTTTTAAAATCTCATGGGTATTTTTCAAATTCAGTAAAATTTAATTCTTTAAATATGCATTTACATTTTACATGTTTTATAAAAGTATTAATTTTTATCATGTTTTTCTTTTTTATAGGGACTGTACAGTTTCATTTTCCATCAGTGCATTTAATTCAGAGTTTGTGAAAATAGTCGTCCTGTAGGTAAAAATATTGGCTCGGACCAGTATTTTGAAAGCAAGTGCCGGGCCCGATGACTGATGTTAAAATGACTGTTGCAGTGCTTTTTTTATTGGTAATTAGTTGTACCGCAACTAATTTCAGTACGTATTTTACATCGGTCATCAGATGAACCTGCTGCTAATTTCCTGTACTGGTTTCTTATATAAACAAACTGAAACCAAATTGGCTATCTACACGTGGCTTGCTTAATTTGTTCATGTAGCCATCCCAGGCAAACAATCGGGGAATGAACCTTTGATCGAGATAACAAATTCGGAGAAAGTGATTCAGATGATGAAATGGATAGCGAAGATGTCTTTAAATAAGAACAATCAAAAGAACAGAAATGATCCTTTATTGTTAATTTGTACTTGGCTGTGAAAAATAAAACCGTAATATTAATAAAGTTGTTTTTTGATAAAATATGTTATTATTTTTATTTCAGTATCAAATTGACAAAAGTTTTAGGACTGACAAATATTCTGGCTTTCTCTGTCCCATGACCATGATGACAGACGGGTCAAAATCGTTTTCGGGAACTCTGTTAATTTGCAATGTTTCTTATGTATTATTATTAAATAAATACAATTTCAAAATATAATTTTTCATACTCTTCACTCGTTCTACACAAAATCCCCATATGATCAATAGTTCCCGCTTATGGTTCATCATAACAAATGGACAAATATGGCCCAGTGCTCTAGCTAGAAATCAAAAGGGGCAGGGTGCCAGTGGAGGGCAGGGCACTTTTTATGATAAGAAAAGGCACTGCTATTTTTTTTGTCTACGTTTCTGTGTGTATCACGAGTTAGGCAGCAACCATTTGATTTTCTGGGGGGGCTATGGTTTTTTTTGGAAAAAAAAGTTTGTTTCCAGTTTTTGGAGAAAAAAATAATTTGTTTTTGATTCTGAGAAAAAAAAATTGTTTGTTTCACCCTCAGCTGCCACTATATGTAATGCTAAAATTGAAAGAAAAAAATTGTTTTCGACTTTTCGCGAAAAAAATAGATTGTTTTTCGCCACAGGCGAAAAAAAAAGTTTGCACAGAAAAAAAAAACCATAGCCCCCCCCCCCCCAGAAAATCAAATGGTTGCTGCCTTAACGAATCTCTTTTTTTTTACTGTATATGTTTTTTTTTTTAAATAAAGATGCATTTTAACTATAGTCTTTATTTCATTGTTTGTGTAGTTATGAATTATATAGTACATCTTCATCAACATATTATGTGTTTATAGTTTAGCTTCACTCTACCCATTGTCGAAGAATTTTTTTTCTATCTTTATAAGAATTTCAGCTTTTTAAACGTATTATATCTAACTTTTAGTGTATTACTAATTTATCAATGTTTAGAACATGGATTGCTAAAAGTATAATTATCAAACAGAAATTGCAATATATTTTTTTTAATATGTTCATAGACAGTTAATATCCTTAAGGTAACATTATTATGTTATTATATATTCAATTGGTTCTTTATTCCTTTTTTTGATACTAGATAATATTTTTAGAGCACAAATTTGTAATAAGCTAAAACAGGGGAAGTAACTCCAAAATTAATTTCCAACACGTTTGCGTTAATTAAAAACTGTGCTTGTCGCTAACAAGTTGAGATGGAAGGCATTTCTGTGAAGGACAGTTTTATTTTGATGACTTAAATTCAATTCTAAAGTCATGAAAGTCTTCATTTATACACTCTTCCATTGTGACTTGGAAATCGAAAATGCCGACCCAAGCTAAACACACTCGCTGACACATTCATCAAATGTATGACAAAAAGATACATTGTCCTAATTAAATTACCTAGATATTAACACCTTTGAAGTCTTTGTCATTGTAATTGATTATAATGACATGATTAACCTGGGGGCAATCACACAGGTGTCAGATATGTAATTAACTTGGAGATCAGAAATCGATGAAACAAAAGGCAATTTTACCAAAACGGCACAAGAGAATTTTGGAAAAAGACGTCAGGGCAGAAGGGCGCGGATGAAGGCACACAGGGCGCGGATGAAGGCACCCAGGGCGCGGCTGAGGGCACCCAGGGCGCGGCACCCTTCTATTTTGGGCTAGCGAGACCACTGTGGCCTTATTTTCAACTCAAAAACTACTCTGTGTAGACTTACCTGTGCTGTTTGGAAAGTTTTAATGTCTAGCATCCACTAGATATATAAAAGTTAAATGCATTTTGTGTTTAAGAAAGTCTTTCTTGGTTTTTGTTAGGCATTTTTTTTCCTTTCTGCAGAAGGTGTAAAAATAAACAAACACCTAAATTACTTTGATACTGTCCACTCACTGACTCAGATAAACTCTTTAACTCACCTATAGTTGTGAAGATACATTTCACCTTTTGTCCATGTCAATTAAGGACAATAAAAAAGAAATACAAACCGGTTTTTTTTTAACTAAGGGAGCATCTCATAGTTGTACCACAACTTAGTTCATTTTCACACCTTTTGCATGAAGGAAAAAATATGCCCATCAAAATCCAAAAGAAATTTTATCTTTCCGAAACACAAAATGCATTTAACTTTATTACATCTAGTGAATGCCAGGCATTAAAACTTTTCCAACTTCACAGGTAAGTCTGTACTCAGAGTAATTTTTGGCATGAAAATACAGCCATATTTGTGTGGTTTGTTATGATGAACCTTATCAGTCTTCACGACGAGTGGCAGCCCAGGCAGGTAAAATTGCTCTCGGGCCTGTAAAAATCAGACCAACTGTCAACATATACTTGTTCCACCTTACAGAAGTTCCAATGGAAACTTTGTTATAAACATTGTCATAATATCTATTCCTATAGGAACAAATATTCTATACCATTTATTCCGTTAGGAACATATACTGTAATATTTATTCCTGTGGAATTAATATTCCAGAATATATTTCCTTTCGGAACTAATATTATGAAGGAACTTCTAGTCTGTGTCACAACAGGCCAACAGAATCTAACTAAAAAATTTCAAAAATTGAGCTGTGGGCCTGTAGATTTAGCAGTTCAGCGTGAAGACTGCCTTATACTTCACGTTTCATTCCCGATCAAATGGCATTTTTTGTATAAAACCAGATGTGTGTACGTGTAGCTTACGAATGGCAATTTGACTATTCGTACCCACAATCGGGTACACACGGACACAGCCTTCCCTAAAAAAAGGGGGGAGGGGTGGTATTGGTAAAACACTTGTTCCCAAGCTGACCTATTCAAATGTTTGTTATCATGTTGATCTTGTTTGCTGTTCTGTTATTTCAATACATATTTTCTATGTTTAATATAACGTTTCGTTAAAAAATAAAGATCCAGTTATTCGTGAATCCATGGTAATTGTGTAAACTATGCAGACGCTCCGTGGAATATCATTGGGATAAGTGACATTGCAGTGCATCGCACTCCCTCTCATACCAAAATGTTAATCTGCAATTTTTTTATAACTTGATAGCCATCGTTATTTTAACTATAAGCTGATGTCAATTCAAGAAGTAAACACGATTTTTCGTGTTTCGGCGTTCAACATTCTTCCCCACAGTTTCCCGGATGTCTACTGGTACTTCTGTAATTGTTTACCTTTTCCCCCTATACCGAGGATATTCCATTCAGAAACAAGTTACCAGATAAAGAAAGCTGAGTCTGGTTTGTTACCTGAAAGAACAAAAAAAAATTAACCAAATACTGAAAGTTATTCCAAAAAGTAACCCACAACGTTCCAAAACCTAACAACAAAGAACTTAGGAAAAATTTCAGCTAGTACTCAACTGATTACATAAAATAGAGGAGATAAGAGTCTTTTAATGCAATGTAAACTGCATTTTATATTTCAATCGAGCTTATAATTAACTTGTGTAATCGTATGTTACTCTTTAATGTACATTGTTACGCTCTATTCATGATGATCGATATTAATGGAAGCAGGACAAGTCGCCCCACTGGCAAATCGCCCCACACCAAGTCGCCCCACTTTTTCACCAACTCGCCCCACTTAAAAAAAAAACGCCCCAACCTGGATCACCAACTCGCCCCACTTTTTAAAAAATCGCCCCACATGTGAAATTAGTTAAATCATGTTTAATATTACTCCTGCCAACTCGCCCCACTTAATGGAAAACGGTAATATTTAGATATAAAATTAAAATTAAAAACTCGCCCCACTTAAAAATAATTTTCGTATTATTGAAGAATAACTGTATATTTTTAAGATTAGTTATTTGCATAACAATTGAAAAGAAACCTGTTAATTGTATCATAATGCAATTTATCATAATACTTAACGGATTTCAATTAACAGCAATTTGTTATCATAGAAATTACCAGATTGATTACTTTTGTCTCTGAATTTAGAATAATTCAACACTAACGAGCAATCAGAGAAAGGCAAATGTTTCTTTCAAGTAAATATCAAAGAGAAAGAAACATCTGAGAATAAAATTATGTAAACACACATGATTCTTGACTTATTTTATAGAAAATTGCATATATTACCATGACAAACACGTCACAAAAATGCTGTTCCTAACCTTTTATCTTTTTTATTTCAACTATGCAGAAGAAAAGAACAAAAAGAACAACAAAAAAAAAAAGGAAGCCTTTCAAACATTCTCATAAGTGGGACCAATTGGAAAGCCAACACACATTTCAGTTTAATTATTTTATTCGTAAGTGGGGCTAGTTTGTAGCCTTTAACCCTATTCATACTTGTACTATTCATAAGTGGGGCTAGTTGACATTCACGTTACCGAAATATTAATACTCACTTCTTACTGCTATATTAAAAAAAGGAATAATATAAGAAGTTTCTATAAGGTTTTCAATGGGATAGCAAAGAAGTGGGGCGAGTTGGCAGGAGTAATATTTACGGAATTTAAGTTATATACAACGGGATAACATCTTTTTCCATGAGTGGGGCGAGTTGGCTTTACTACATTCATCCTGGTTAATAATATGTTAATCTAGATTTTATCGTTTTCCATTCAGTGGGGCGAGTTTTCAGGAGTAATATTAACGGGATTTAACACATTTCACAAGTGGGGCGATTTTTTAAAAAGTGGGGCGAGTTGGTGATACAGGTTGGGGCGGTTTTTTTTAAAGTGGGGCGAGTTGGTGAAAAAGTGGGGCGACTAGGAGTGGGGCGACTTGCCAGTGGGGCGACTTGTCATGGATTCATATTAATTATGTTTATATCTTACATGTAACTGTGGGTTAATAATCTTGCTAGAACTTTATGAATATTTTTCATTCGATTACATCCTTGGCATTAGGAGACTTGGCATTGGGATTTATTTTTTTCTTCTCTTTAGATTGTAAAAAAATGGTAATGTGTTTAATCATAGATTATCGTGATCAAGTAAGATAAAATCTATTGGTGTATGAATTGTTAATTGATTATGAGCTGGAGACTGACCCCCTTTTTTTCTAATTTTGTTTTGTTTTGTAATAATAATATTTTATTCAGTTAATATTCTTTTAAAATGTTACATGTTTTCACTTCTTTCTTCGAATTAGGTGTTTAAATCTTGCTGATAGAACTAAAATTTGCTAAGTTGGTCTCATTGGGGATCGGGATCGTTCGCCCTGATTACATGTTCGCCCTAGGTTCGTTCGCACTGAGTTTGTTCGCCCTGGTAATCCGTTCGCCCTGGGTTCGTTCGCCCTATTTTCATTTATGATATGTACAATGTATACGTTACATTAATGAAAGAAATATATATATTAAAATTTATGTATATCTATTAAAAGTTAAATACAGAATATTAATGAAATAAAATTCTTGGCTGCATTGTTACACTTTATTTTATAATTACTTTTAATTACTGTTGATTGAATTTTGATTGCTGATAATTTGAAATCTTTGATATCACTGATTGTTATATGAACATGATTGATTGCCTTTGATTGATTAATAATGAAAATAACGTTTTTCTCAAATAAAATTTTTACAAAGTTATTGCCAAACTGTACAAGCCGTCCGACAACCCACTAGACAACGTTCAGCCGCTGCAGTAAAGAATTTTAGATCAATTAACACTTTGAACTTTTAACACTTTCTTATGTATAACTTTAGTGCTCCTAATGTATCATTTTTATTGATCAAATCATGTGTGGAAATGTACCGGCCGGTAAAGTAAAAGGATGTGTGATAGTGATTTCCTAGTAACGTAATTACATACAGATACTAACTTAGTTCTCAATAGTTCGTAAATATTCGGCGAAATTGTAGACTGACTTCAACATATAAATTAAATACATACAACACAACACTATAATAAAAAATAAAAATCAGGGCGAACGGTCTCAGGGCGAAACGGAACTAGGGCGAACAGTAACTAGGGCGAACCGAAATCAGGGTGGACGGACCCGGATTCATTGGGGGCTAAGGGTTGCACACACAGGCACTTGTTTCTATCCATACGAAGGTCGACTATCCATATAAATAGAAGATATGGATAGTCGACCTTCGTATGGATAGAAACAAGTGCCTGTGGTTGCACAGGATTGCCAAATTTTTGTAAGTATGGGTAAGACCGGTATCAGGGCCGTTCGCGCCCAATACACTTTCACACCCTACATGTTCGCACCTCGCACATTCGCACCCAAGGTCTGTTCGCACCCAATTTAAAATCAAGTTCCAATTGAATAATTAGAAAATCATGATTGTTGTTTTAAATTGCCTTGATGTAAATACTGCATGTATTTAGCTTCGTATGGGTAAAACATTGAAAATTTTAAATGAAAAACACAAAAGATAATTGTTTTTTAACAGATTGGCCCTTTGATCTGAAACAATCAAATAAAAAATTATAGCAATACACTAACCAAAATTGATTAATATTTAAGATTTATTCCACCCAAAAATCCCGGTCGTCAGAATCTCACTTTATTTAGAAACAACAGAGACATATAATTCAATATTATTATATGTCTCTGGTTAAATTTAACACTGAAACAGTTATTTATGCTTAAACATTCACCCTTACTTCGAGTACTTTTAATACTTTGATAAAGACTCTATTACCCAAAGAGATCTGGCAAGGTTTAAATCTGGCCGTGTGATATTACGGGATTTCGCCGAGTTGCCAATCTCTTGTATTATATGTCTCTGGAAATAATGATTAAAAATATTTTAACAATACACTATCCAAAACATGATTAAGATTTATTCAACACAAAAAACCCGTTGTCTCACTTTATTTTGAGACAATGACAACAAATATACCAATAGGAATACACTTGCCAAAACTTGGTTATAAAGTTATCAAAAACAAAACCAATAAAAATTGGGCGCGAACGTGTAGGGTGCGAAAGTGAAAGCCGGGAACGTGAACGTATGCGAACGTGAATGGGCGCGAACAGACCCGGATTCGTAAGTATGACACATGAAAGTCAAATTATTATGCCATGAAAACAGAAAATGAATTATTGTGGTACATGGGAAATTACCAAAATAATGAGAATTGCTAACATACATAGTGTATGCATGATATGGGAATTTGACAAAACAGTAAGCGGGATCCAGGATCAGAACCCCCAATGACAGGTAACAAGACATATCAGCACCTAGTTCAAATAATTTTTTTCTGGGACGCCTTCTTACGACGTCATAACGCTGAAGCCATTTTTTACATCTGGACTTTGAGAGCAAATTTTGGGGGAACTTTGACATGAAATTTTCATTGCTGGCTAGAAATTTTTACGAGTTAAAAAGTTCTACATGTACCTTTTTAGTGCTTATTGATGCATAATATTTCATGTCAGAATTAGGTCACAAAGTTCCCAAAAATTTGCTCTCAAAGTCCCGATGTAAAAGTTGGCTTTAGCGTTATGACGTTGTGGGAAGGCGTCCCAGAAAAAAATTTAAAATAACCTTTTTGCCTGAACCAAATTTTATGAAACTTACGCAAAACAAAACACAAAACACAAGTCAAGTTTGAATTTTGTTGGCGTCACTTTTACCATTCCAGATGTAAAGGGGTGATATTTTCAGTATACCCTATCAAGTATATATATACCCTTATATATAAGTTTGACTTGTAGCTTTTTTGGTTATACTTTTATCAGGTGAACATATGAACAGTCTTTAGATTTAGAAGTATAGTTATATAAAACAAGAATGTGTCCATATATAGTACACACATGCCCCATCTGCACTATCATTTTCTATGTTCAGTGGACCGTGAAAATGGAGTAAAAACTCTAATTTGGCATAAAAATTAGAAAGATTATATCATAGGGAACATCTACATTAAAAAACGACAAATCAAAAAATTCAATTTTATATATATCCAGTATAGGACAATGGTGTTGATTAAAAATTACACCACTCCAGACCCTTTTGTTTTCCACATAATTAATATTGCCAATAATTAACAAGTTCTGTGTTGAATCCAATACCGATACCAATAGTATATTCACCTGTTACCTATCACCTTATCTGTACGTTTCTCATCTGACAGGCGCACCACCAAATGGTGTATTTCGGATTTTGCTATATACACGGGTCATAATCACAGGGTTGACACTACTAAATTCAATCATTGTCAAATTGTTCCCTATTGTAGTATTTTGAGCAGAGCCAATCTTATTAAAATTAAATCTGGGCAGTGACCAAGCATAAAAAAATGAGCGAGTGAGAGATTTCGTTTTAATTAGATTGTATTTTAAGCAGTAAGACTTTCTAAAATGTCTAAGATGACATTACGAATACTAATAATCTGGACTTAAAATAAGGCGTATAGGTACAGTTTCCAATTTGTTAGCGGGCATGACATAAAACAGCAAATAAAAAATTCAACTTTATTTATAAATAGATATAAGACGATGCTGCTGATTAAAAAATTAGTCCATTCCAGGACCTTTTGTTTTCCATAATTAATATTACCAATAATTGCATGATAAGTTCCAGGTCGACAGGTTCAAACAAAGATTTTGAAAGCAGAGAAAACTGTGCATCTTATAATTGGCATGACTTTATCAGATGACAATCCCAATACTAAAATAAGGCTTACGCATAGTTATTTATACTTAAATTCAGTCACAGAACCGTGATATCACTGGTGTGTTCTAGTGTGTACTAAAGTTTCAAATTGATTGGACTTCAACTTCATCAAAAACTACTTCGACCAAAAACTTTAACCTGAATGGGCAGACAGACAAACAGACACACAGACCAGAAAACATAATGCCCATAAAAATGATAAATGGAGCATAAAAGGTGATTTTTAGAAATTGCTGGCGAGACAATGGTTTTGTTTGAAAAATCAAAATTGTGATTAAATACATATTTGAAATAAAACACCTCTATAACTTATTTGAAATAATACACATATATACAGTTGCAAAATTTCCAGAGGTGCTATCCAGCACTTTGATTAATCTACAGCAAAATCACCACCTCAGGTGTTTGATTCACTTATAGAATTTTTATTTTATAATTATTTGGTTAAATTCAGGAAATTATCCAAAATTTTGTTGGCCAAAATGTATGAAATGCGGATACATGTTTCTTTCAGGATTTTTTTGCCATTTGGATAACCTTTTTAGCATGTTATAAATTAAATATCAGAATTTTGTTTAAGTATGTGAATTTGATACCTAATATTTTGCATTGCTTAATATTTATTTGAAACTCATTTACTTTCCTTTATTTTCTAAATAATTTAATATTATATATTAAATAGATGTAACCATGACAACAGCAGATGCACAGTTTGAAGCATCAGATGAGTCCTCAGAAAATGAATTGTTAGAACGTAGTTTATCTGTATGGCATGGCTGGGATGTCAAAGATGAATCATCAATACCTCTAGATCTTCATACAGCCTCTAGTATAGGCCATTATGACAGTGTTAAGTCATTTATATCCAGGTAATCTCAATACAGGTACTGCTAGATCTTCATGCAACCTCTAGTATAGGCCATTATGACAGTGTAAAGGATAATGCATGTTTCCATCTCAAATAAGAATTAATGTATTTAATTTTAACATCAGTTGGAAATAATATTATATAATGGATCTAATTGATTTTGGGCTGAAATTATGTTGATGAATTTACTTTTATTAGAAATACCAGAGACAAACTTTTCTATGGTCAACAAAAGTGGGTTTTTTAAATTTTTGAAACAACATAATTATCACTGAGAGTTTCTAAGAACATGAAGGAATCCATAAAATAAATTAGAGCAAGGCCAAAGTACTGTTTTGGAGTAAGGAACAAGTGTTAAATATTTTTTTCTTTACATTTACAGAAAGGTTGATCTAGATAAGAAGAACAGAGGAGGATGGACACCATTAATGTATGCATGTTACATTGGACATGACAATATAGTCAACCTTCTGCTAGAAGCCTCTGTTGGTGTCAATGAACAAAACAATAAAGGACAAACTCCACTCATGTTAGCTGCTAGTTGTGGAAATGAAAGTGTTGCTTACTTTGTTTACCAGGTAAGATAAGATCCAAGATTTGTTAAGTGATTAAATGCTTCAGAATACTTGTGAATAAAAGAAGAGGCAATGTCAATTTTGTGATTAATGTTCTAAAACAGCTTAGTTTTTAAGTGTCACATTTTGGAAGGTTTATTTATGAATGCACAGTTTTGTTTACATTACCAGTATTTTGGGTCATAAAAATACTTGAGAGAAAGTACTGTTGTACAAAAAAACTTTTTAATCAATTGATAACGTAAAGTTATTGAATAAGGACTTATAACTGATATTTACATATTGCAGCAAGGAGGCGACTTAGAGGCTAGAGACAGAAAAGGATGGACAGCTTTATTTCATGCAACATATGCTGGACATCAAAATGTGGTCAAATTTCTCTTAGAACAAGGAGCTCATATTAATGCTGTGTAAGTTAAGGCTGCCTTATCGAAAATACGAAAATACATTTCACCCCCAAGGGTGACTGGGGTATAGAAATATGGTCATTTGGTCTTCTCCCGACCGGCAGTAAAACGCTGGCTGAAGTGGGGCGTCCGTTTGGCTGTGCAGGATGTATCAAGTTCGCAGTCACGTCCGGTCAGAAGGGGGACATTAAATCCGATGTCTCGTGTAGAGAGAGTGCCACGCTCTCTGCACGTTAAGACCCTTGCAACAACTCTTTGAGGGGTCCGTAGGTGACCTGTTGCAAGGCAAAATTTCTGTCCCTATCCATTATACCCTTATTTTCCAGTGGCAGTCCAAATTTCCCCGACCATCATTCCAGATGGCCTCTATTGTGACCAGACCTACCTATTGTATTTATTGTGAACTTGTTCTCGTCCTGAATATGCATGAAATATTTGCCACTGGACGTTAAGCAAGTAACAATCAATCAATCAATCAATCGAAAATACAAAATACAGGTAACTGTTGTTGTATCAAACGCTGTTGACTCTAAAATTTCTGATGATTATAAGTTTTCCTGTGGTCCCTAACTTTGTTTCATATAAATATAAGTGTTTAGACTTCTGACGAGCTGAAATTGGATGGGTCTAAATTTTGGTTTACAGTCCTAAGGGTAAACACATGTATTCAAATTGCATTATTTAACAGGAACTTATACATGTAATATACATATGTTAATATAATTACATATGTATGGAAGTTTCTTGATAAATAATTGTAATTACTAATTCTTTCTAAGATGTTTAAAAAACTTGTACTAATAATATGTCTATGCCCCATTTAGCATGTTTATGGGCATTGTGTTTTCTGGTCTGTGTGTCCGTCCGTCAGTTCGTCCATTCGTTTGTGCGTCCCACTTCAGGTTAAAGTTCTGGTTAAAGTTTTTCGTCAAGGTAGTTTTTGATGAAGTTGAAGTCCAATCAACTTAAAACTCAGTATACATGTTCCTTATGATATGATCTTTCTAATTTTAATGCCAAATTAGAGTTTTTACCCCATTTTCATGGTCCACTGAACATAGAAAATGATTGGGCATCCGTGTACTTGGGACACAATCTTGTTGTCACTATTTTTCAAAGTTACCTTTAATCTCTATTGTTCTCTCAAATTTAATGTACTGCCCCAGAATTATTAATTTTATGTAATGAAATGATGTAAAAATTTATAAAAACTATATTTTGTCCATGCTTGTTATTGGGTACTTTAATTATCTTTAAAAACAAAAATTTCTGATATAAGTAACTAAAAAAACAAACTTGTTTGAGTAACGCCACTGACTGAACTAATTGGTCCAAAACCTATGCAAAATAGCCATTTTTGACATTTTTTGATCTTCAGAGTGTCAAGATTATTTTACCTTATTCATTCATCCATTCAATTAACATGATTTTAAAAGAATGGATTTTATGCAATTCCAGTGGCCAAATAATGCAGGGTTGGCAAAGTATTACCCACCCGGGAATTCCCGGGCGGGAAAACCCGGGTTTTCCCGGGCTGGGCAATACTCCCAGAAATGGGTAATAGTGGGCATTACTGGGCAATATGATTTTTTAAGCTTATTTTAACACAAAATAGTAAAGACTTGTTATAGTTTCATAGTATAACAGCTAAATATATACTTTTTATACAGATAACCATTGACAGTAATTTCTAGAAAATTCAATTTCATTCTCTTCTCTATTAATTTTATATGTAGGCAGAATACAAGATTTGCACATTTAAAGATACCTTTTTTTCAAATTACCAAGTATTGTTTCAATAATCCAAACTTTGAAAAATGCATTTTATTGCAGTGTTTAAGTTGAATTGTTAATTTTAATTGTTATACATTCATATTGCTAAATAAACACCCTACAGGCAAATGACAGGGTCATGCCATTAACACTTATAAAATTGAAAGGACTGATTATTGTTACATAAACAAATCTGTGTTCTAATCTGAATAATTACTTATTAATTAGTGACAGTACATATACATTATTTAAATGTGATGTTTCTTTAATACATGTAATTGTTAATTCTTAATAGGAGCTATATTCATTTGAATTTTTTTTTATTCATTTGCTTTCTATTTACAGTTTGCCAATCTAAACAAATGCTAAACAAACAAAATAGGGTATAAATATCTTATTAAATGTATTGCATTTGTGTTTATCACTGAATCCTCTTTAAAATTCAGACAAATATTTTATATTACCCAGTATTGCCCAGTATTACCCACTAAAACCCAGTAAAACCCGGGTTTTCCCAGTATTTCCCACTGGGCTGGGCAATACTCATAAAACCCGGGTTTTTGCCAACCCTGAAATAATGGCTCCTATCATCCCTTCTACTTTTTTCAAAACTTCATATCTCATTGTTTCTTTACAGAGAACCAATTCATGGATTAACTCCCTTTATGGAGGCTGCAGCTGAAGGCCATGAAAAGATTGTACAGTTATTTCTTCAACATGTATGTAATACTTATCATAAAGTTTCATACCAGTTAAGAATTGGATATCACTTGATATCAACTTGAGTTAAATTTTGATATAATAATAAGTCTTCGGCAAGTTTATAATTACTACTTAAATTGACTAACCATTGTTGATATCAAGTGATAGCCAAATTTTAAAAGTTGTCAAACCTAATTCTCTTATGGTCAACACTCACATTGTGTTGAATTAAATATTGTGTGAATCGTTAATCTAGCCTTGTTTTCACATACTTGTATGCTGTCATATGTCCTGTTCCTGCATCTGTCTTTAACATCAGACATTTAAAAAAATTTGAATGCTTAAGAATAAAAGAATTTACAAAAAGAAGATATTCAGGTGAAAATTGTGAGTTGTACGTTGTTGTTACCTTTCATAGTTGTCATTGTTGTTACAAATAGACTATGGGTATGTTGTAATTCTAACTCAAGCCATTCAAATAAATGCAAATTTTGTATCACTTTTTTTTGTATCACACTTTGAACTGTGTGATAGGAGAAATATTGTTTAATGCAAGAAAAAGATAACTACCCACAACAATAAGAGAAGGTTAATTTCTGTATAGATAAGAACACTGATGTGTAAAGGGTTGCATATGCAGGACTAATTATAATATTATAAGCTAGGCCCTATTCATTGGAAACAAAAAAGTGTAAGCCTTGTCCATCCCTATTTGACAACATTGGTATTCATTCTTTATCTTAAGTTCGACTAGTTTAGACTTATTTGTTAAAAAATTTGAAATGCTGTTCAGCAGAAAACAACACAGTTGAAGCTGAATTTGACGAAATTTTGACGAAATTCAAATTTATAGCTTCATCAAAAAAAAATCTTCCAAATAACAAGGAAAATTAACAAATTTCAGGTAAAGTTCTAATCTTGACATATTTTCACTACTCACTTCATGTCTTGGATTTGTACTTGGTCCCAATTATACAGGTCAGCCTCACTTTCATAAAAAATCTTTTCAGGCATTAATCAGTGCTAAGATCAACAATTCAGGACAGAAATACATACAACCAAATGTATAATATGAACTTCATAACCTTTTTTATGGCTCTGCTTTGAATACCTTTTGATTGTTAATTTCTTTCAGTATAAATTTTAACTTCAATATATTTCAGAGAGCACATATAAATGCCAAGTCCTTTAAGAATGAAACAGCAAGATCATTAGCAATGGTATATAACCATGTAGCAATAGTCAACTTAATAGATAATGCTATGCGCCCTGGAGTTTCATTACGTTCAGAACCAGGTAGGTAGATAGATAAAAGTTTTGGAGTTTCATTACAATTTAAGCCAGAGAGGCAAATAATTCTGTATCACCAAGTTTCATTACATTCAGGCCAGGTAGGTGGATAGATATGAGTCTTTGAGTTTCATTACATTCATTAGCGAGACAAATAATTCATGGAGTTTTATTACACTCAGAGCCAGTTTGGTAAATAAGGCTATGTGTCCTGGAGTTTGATCTACATTCAGAATTTCAGACCCAGGGAGGCACATAAGGTATTATGATATGTTCAGAGCCTGGTACACAAAATTGCTGTAATAGTGTTTTGGGGTTTTATTTCCTTCAAAGCCAGGTATGTATAACACATTGTATGAAATTGGTGTTTTTAGGGGGGCATTAAGTTTTGCCCTTGTTCGTATCGATGTTCACAGGTACCTCTGCCTCTATTCAAAATGTGAAAAATCTACACAATACTTATTACCACCTAACACAGATTAGTTGAATTTGAGTAGCCTCATTTTCACCAATCTTGTGGTATGTTCCTTTATAAATGGAAATTGGTGAATTTTAGTAAGGTTTACAAGCAGGGGCATCTGTATACCATGGACACATTCTTCTTTTATGTTTTCTCAGTTTTGCTTAAGGGTAAGACATATCTGATTAACAGTTCTACAGAGTAAAATGTCTTATGAGAATGTATAAGTTGTAAAATTCATATTATTTTTGTTAAAATATGCAGCAGACTTTTAATCAAACACTTTTTTTCAGGTTTGGATGGAGATTTAAGTTCATCTGATGACAATTTGCCTGATAGAAGAAGACGTCAATCTAAAAGGTCTAATAATAAAGGAGGTCCAAGTATACGAGATGGACCTGAGGCAATAGCTAGGCTGATAGACAGATCTCGTAAACCTCCAACTAGTACAGGTGGTAAGTACAATTATAGTATACTGTATGAGAGATGGACCTGAGGCAATAGCAAGACTTATAGACAGATCTCATAAACCTCCAACTAGTACAGGTGGTAAGTACAATTATAGTATACTGTATATGATATGGACCTGAGGCAATAGCTAGGCTGATAGACAGATCTCGTAAACCTCCAACTAGTACAGGTGGTAAGTACAATTATAGTATACTGTATGAGAGATGGACCTGAGGCAATAGCTAGACTTATAGACAGATCTCGTAAACCTCCAACTAGTACAGGTGGTAAGTACAATTATAGTATACTGTATATGATATGGACCTGAGGCAATAGCTAGGCTGATAGACAGATCTCGTAAACCTCCAACTAGTACAGGTGGTAAGTACAATTATAGTATACTGTTTATGAGATGAACTTGAAGCAATAGCTAGGCTGATAGACAGATCTCGTAAACCTCCAACTAGTACAGGTGTTTAGTACAATTATAGTATACTGTATATGATATGGACCTGAAGCAATAGGTAGGCTGATAGACAAATCTTGTAAACCTGCAACTAGTACAGGTGTTTAGTACAATTATAGTATACCGTATATGAGATGGACCTGAAGCAATAGCTAGGCTGATAGACAGATCTCGTAAACCTCCAACTAGTACAGGTGTTTAGTACAATTATAGTATACTGTATGAGAGATGGACCTGAGACAATAGCTAGACTTATAGACAGATCTCGTAAACCTCCAACTACTACAGGTGGTTAGTACAATTATAGACACAGATTAATCACATAGTTCCTACCACAGTCTTCACCAAATCTTTTTCAGCTACTAGTCCGAAGACCAATATTTGGACATTTTTCTTATTGCTCCAAAAAAGTTTTGAAAAAACTTACTAGTCCAAATGAAATTTTACTAGTCTGGGACATCATACAAGTGGCTAACTGTGCAGACTGCTAGTCCGAATGAAATTTTACTAGTCTGGGACATCATACAAGTGGCTAACCTTGCAGACTTCTACCAGGGGCCTCGGTGGCCAAGTGGTCTAAGTAGTTACTACTGTAATCACTGAGGTTGTGAGTTTGAACCCAGCTCGTGCAGGTGCACTGGACTCCAATCTTATATTGACTAGGATTGTCAGTTTTCCTATCAAAGGTCAGTGGTTTTCTCCAGGCACTTATGCTTCCTCCATTAGTAAAAACTGGCTGCCATGAAATATCCCAAAAGTGGTGCTAAAAAGTGGTGTCAAGACACAGAAAGTTTAATCATAGTTTATACCATTGTAACATACTGGTAGGTCTGTTATTGAAAAAGGATGAAATACTTGTGATGGGCCTTAGTTTACTTGAAGATAGGAAAGTTAATCCTTGTTATTTCAATGGTTGATGTTTTTTCTTACACTCCAAATAATGTCATGTATTAATCTTTCTGTTAAAGAGCTTGTATGTATCACTTATGTACATTGTTTAGTCAATGTTTTATTGTGATTTGACCTTTGTTACATGTGTTATGTTTTGATTTTTACAGTTTTATGTGGAATTGTAACTTATATTGACACATTTGTCAGTATTGTTGCTTTTCAAGTAATTTAATAGAAATGAATAAACTCTTGAAGGCTTATATTTCAGTTATTCATTTCACCTTGAATTTTATTATAGATACCTGTGTACCAAAAGGTTATGTTACTTTTCCTCCACCTGCAGAAGAAACAACACCACAGTTATCCTATAGAGATGTAACCTCTCCTATCAACATGCAAGATTATGCTCTGGATAGTTCTGGGGGTCGAGGTAAGGTTCATACAATGCTTTTTTAAGTAGTATTTTACTAATAAATGTACTCAGTAAATTATAAAGGGGAAAAGTAATTACAACATCAATGAATAGCAAGTATTTATATCTTCATCTTAATTTCCTTGTATGTAATGAACATTGGACATAATCAAGAATTACATCTGAAGATGAAGAAAAGGTTGATTATTTCATACTGACAATAGCAAATGCAAGAATTGCTTAAACTCATGTATGTTACTTATAATTTGGTACGCTAGAAGTGCTTCATAAAACTCATCAGTGAATCAAAACAGTAAGAAAGCCAAATCAAGCAATGCTTTTAATGTACATCATTATCCTTTTTAATTTCTGTTTCATTCTTATGTTCATATATATAATTTGACGGCACCCAAATTGCACCTATTTTGACAGTTTTTTCAACTACATTTTTTTATGATCAAGACAAAAATTTCCATTTTGTGTTTATTTTGTAGCCGTATCCTTCTTTATTATATAGATACACCAATTTGATTTTCAATTCATATGAAAATCATAGAAAAATAGGTCTGAACTAACCTCCAAACCATCAATGATTCTGTAATGAGGAGTACCAAAATTGCATCCATGCTTAAACTAGCATCGTCAAAAGTCGAATCACAGAGCTTTTTTGTTATTTTTTTCAAGTATTTTGAACAATTGGATATTTGTCCTTGCTTACTCTTCTTTTTTAAGATAAGGATACTGAAACATATTGTATTTGCTAACTTTTTATTAGATGACGTTTTGATGACGTCACATGGCGACGTTTCGATACATTTTTCTTTTTCAGTAAACACTTCATCTGTTGATAGATATAACTGTGAAAGTTTTGTGTATATCTAAATATATTTACCTATGTTGAAAGATGTGCATAGTATCAAATCATAAAAATACAAATTGTTTAGTCTCTAGGAGATCTTGTAAGATTTCCGCTGCTATTTTTGCTAAATAGGTGCAATTTGGGTACTCGTTGCAATTTAGGTACCGTTACATTGTTATATATATAGTTGCTATTATTGTATGCATTGCGATATATATTTTCCTTCAATTTCATATGTTAAGGCTTAAGCACTAAGAGTATTATGTTTATTAGATAGGCGCTATATAAAAGCTATAATGTAACAATAATAATAAAAATCAAATACAAAGATGAAAGTTTAAGAGCATAAAAATCAGGGTTTATTTTAATCTGTGAGAACATTTTGTTCAAATCATTTGTCCTAAAATTTATTTTAAATTCCAGATGTGTTTAAATGCATCTTTGCAGGTTAGTTTTTTGTTTCAACTCAATTGCTTGAAAAAATTGTAGCTCGAGATACCATTTTCCCGAAAGCTTTCATTTATGATAGAATTTACAATCTTGCCTGGAACGTCATTTAAATGTGTGCAGTTTTGGAAGACATGGATTTTAACATTTTGGGTCATATGAGTCCTAAACCCAAAGAAAGAACAGACTTGTGTGCTTGTACAAATGTATATTTTTAACACAAGTATGTCGGATTGATAACATTCAGAAGGAATTTATACTTCTATGAAACCATACAAAGTCGGAAATATTTGTGATATGACATATAAATCTTGTGTTTTGTATTTTCTAAATTTGTCTTTGAAACAAACTTCAGACCTGCCAACTTTTGAAAATCTCCATGGGGGATTTAGCGCGCGACAAAAATTTCAACGGTTACAATTTTAGCGTCTTTTCTGTGAGCATTGTTTTTTACTCCTAAAATGGTCTAAGTTCTCTTCTTTTTTCTTTTGGTATACTAATGATGAGCTTGTAGGCCTTGATTTCTTTTATTTACATGATTCTTGTACTATTAACTTATAAAATTGATAAAATAACTGAGAAAATGGCATTAGAAATAAAGGATTGAAAGTAGAGACCCCCCCTTCCCCCCTCCAAAGACATTCTCATCTATGAACCTTGACTCAAAACAACTAAAACTAAATGTCCTAAAGTAAGAAGGGTGAAGACAGATTTTGATTTAGTCAGGCTTACTCATAGTCTTATCAGTATCAATGAGAAAATGGATAAAATTTGAGTTATCTTTCTTTGAAATCAGAGGTGCTCTTACTGGCGGAGGCTTATACAGTAACACAGTAGAAGTGTAAAAAAATGGCGTCTATTTTAAATCAACAGACACACGATGTCTGGTTTCAAAAATAAAACAGATGTCAAGATAAACGATGTTTTCTTGAGAGTTCATTACAGTTCTCATCTTTCAATTAATTATGATTTTGCTGTGGAACTACGGCAAATGTTGCAAATTGTGCTTGTATGATAACTTGATTAAAATTGAAAGGCTGTTTGACCGTGTATACAAATTAATTTTGAGGACTGTTACGACCCATTAGGTAATCTGATTACATACAACCACTAATTATGACACCTGTTGTGACTGTTGATTAGCTTAGGGTCATTAACTTGTCATAATATGTCCCCAGGTAAAATGATTGATCTTTTAAAATTGATCAGAAAAACTTCAAAATCGGTAAACAATAATTTTTTCGGGTATATTTGTTGAAAATCGGGATTTTGACTAATTTTACGATCCCGATATCGGGATTCGGGTTGAGGGGTTAAAATCGGGATGATACCGCGAAAATCGGGATAGTTGGCAGGTCTGAAACTTTCTTCTGCAAAAATCTCCAATTTTTGAGAAAATATCCACATTTGTAGACTGTAATCAATGTGTGTCATATGTAATTATGTAAAATGAACAGTAAAGGAAACGCCCCTATCAAAATCATTAAAATCTAATTTTATTTTCCAGATTCTTGTGATAATGATCCTGACGATGATGGAAATGCTTTCTCAAAGACTGGTGCCCTGACCATAAAGAGCAGCTCTGGTTCCTCTGGTGGCCTCATGTCAGCATTAGGATTAAGTCGTGATAATAGTGTTGACAGTGATGACTACCAGCCTCACAGCAGTATATCATCACATGATGGTAGTATAGGGGGCGCTATGGGCAATCTATCACTAGGAGGCAGCACTGGTAGTTTAAATGGAAGTGCTCTTTCACCAGCTTCAAGCATTAATTTTGATCTTCAACAGAGTAAAGATGTCAGAACTACAAATGTATCTCAAGATAATAGTGCATATAAAATGACACCTAGTGATATTCTAGCAAATCAGGGGAAGACAACTTTGGATAATCGAGGCAATGTTAAGCCTAGGGATATTGGTATAAACTACAGCAATCAGAATGTTGTAAACAATGGTGCTATAATTGATGATTATAATAAGAAAGGATTTCCTAACATTGGTGCAGATTTTGGTGCTCAGCTTGGGCAGTTATTTCCACAGAATCCTGCTGTCAGGTCAGACCAACCATTCTTCAAACAGCAAGAGGTAAAATTAATTATGGTCATTTGCCAAGTACCTGAACTAGTCAAATTATAATTCAATGTTGCCATCTAAATTTGTACATTATAAGTCTAGAAAAAGAATACAGGCTAAATATCTAATATATCAATTCCAATGGCAACATATAATTGTAATTTGACGGGTATAGGTCTTTTGCAAATAGCCATAAAAGTTGCAACCTGTCAACTACAAAAGTATTTAAATAATTGGGCCTTAGAGGCAGAGTTGTCACTAGCCTGTCTGAAAAAAATATAGTTTTTTTCAAGTAAATGTGTGATCTTTGACAAACTTAACAATTATAGACCCTAACTGGGAACATTATTAAAACATTTAAAGGGACATTAGCTACAAGATATGAAAACAATTAGAATATGATTTAATTTGTTTGAAACATTATTGAAAGTGAAATGAGGAAACAACAGTTCACTTTTAGCAGCCAATTTGGTTAAATTTTGTCAAAATAAACAAAGAAACATGGCTGTTGAATTATTCACTTGCAAGTGAGTAAGTGAAACTCATTGGATGTGTATTTATGTGACTATTATTTAATCCATTAGCAAGTGATTGGTTACACATGTTTAAATGTTAAAAGGAAAAGAGTGTCAACATTGAAAGTGAAATCATTTTGTTGACTGATTCAATAAAAATAAATAATCTTATACAGGAAAAAACAATAAATAACCTTTTTTTTTAATCTATAACATTAGATCAAACAGACATGATTGCATGAGGTCCCTATCTATCTATGATACTAAAATTACGAGGTCCAATTTGTCAGCCGTCATCACGTAAAAACGACGAATCACAGAATTCAACTTTATATATAACTAATATAGTACAAAGGTGTAGATTAAAAATTACACCACTCCAGGACCTTTTGTTTTCCACGTAATTAATATTGCCTATAATGAAGAAGTTCCGGGTCAAGTCCGCTACCGATACCAATAGTATATTCACCTGTTACCTATTACCTTATCTGTACGTTCTGCATCTGACAGGCGCACCACCAAACGTTGTATTCAGGATTAATATGCTATATACACGGGTCATAACCACAGGGTTGACACTACTAAATTGTCAAATTGTTACCTATTGTAGTATTTTAATTAGTTAGACTTTCTAAGATAACAATACGAATACTAAAAATCTGGACTAAAAATAAGGCGTATAGGTACAGTTTTCAATTTGTTAGTGGGCATGACGTAAAACAGTGAGGCAAAGAATTCAACTTTACTTATAACTTATATAGGACAATGCTGTTGATTAAAAAATACTCCATTCCAGGACCTTTTGTTTTCCAAATAATTAATATTACCAATAATTGATAAGTTCCAGTTCGACGGGTTCAAACAGAAAAACTTGAAAGCAGAGAAAAACTGTGTATCTTATAATCGGCATGACTTTAACAGATGACAATACTAATACTAAAATAAGGCTTGCGCATAGTTATATACTTTAATTCAATCATGGACCCGTGATATCACGGTGTGTTCTAGTATATATTTATGTTTACATTGTATTATGTGACTGTCATCAGTTTTCTGAGGTCATCACTATAGTTAATTAGATGGCTTGTAGACTGAAATACACACTAAATTCTGATAAAAATGATTGAGTACATGTATTGTTAACTATTTATTTCAGACTTGATGTAACTTGGATATACATATATAGTGTGTTTTAATCAAATATGAGAATTTAAGTCAAATGGGTGAAAATGACAGCTAATGGTCTTTAAATCTGACTAAGATTTTGACTTTATATCTTTGTTTCAAAAATTACAAAAAAGGGAACACATATTACATTATTCAATGTTGACTTTATATCTGTTTGGTACTTTCAGGGTAACAACACAGACCATCCAGAAGATTTACATACTTTATTAGAACAGCTGAGTTTGACTAAATATTTACTTTAATCTTTCAGGGTAACAACACAGACCATCCAGAAGATTTACATACTGTATTAGAACACCTGAGTTTGACTAAATATTTACTTTGATCTTTCAGGGTAACAACACAGACCATCCAGAAGATTTATATACTTTATTAGAACAGCTGAGTTTTACTAAATATTTACTTTGATCTTTCAGGGTAACAACACAGACCATCCAGAAGATTTATATACTTTATTAGAACAGCTGAGTTTGACTAAATATTTACTTTGATCTTTCAGGGTAACAACACAGACCATCCAGAAGATTTATATACTTTATTAGAACAGCTGAGTTTGACTAAATATTTACTTTGATCTTTCAGGGTAACAACACAGACCATCCAGAAGATTTACATACTGTATTAGAACACCTGAGTTTGACTAAATATTTACTTTGATCTTTCAGGGTAACAACATGGACCATCCAGAAGATTTACATGCTTTATTAGAACAGCTGAGTTTGACTAAATATTTACTTTGATCTTTCAGGGTAACAACACAGACCATCCAGAAGATTTACATGCTTTATTAGAACAGCTGAGTTTGACTAAATATTTACTTTGATCTTTCAGGGTAACAACACAGACCATCCAGAAGATTTACATACTTTATTAGAACAGCTAAGCCTGACTAAATATTTACCTGTATTTGAAGAACAAGAAATTAACCTGGAAGTGTTTCTGTCCCTTACAGATAATGATCTCAAAGAAATAGGTATACAGTAAGTATAAACAAATGTAGACATGTTTACCTGTCAGGTGCACTTAGTAACATTGATATTAATTTATAGCAAACAAAAGTAGACATGCTTATGTTTATTTACCTGCTTATTTTTGCGATACTTTGCCATTAATAAAATCCTTGCAATAATTTCAAAATTTACAGTATTAAATTGAAAATTCTTTTTATTTGTATCTGTATATATTAGTTATGGGTTAAAGGTATTTCTCACTGAAACATATTAATTTTTTAAACAGCTCATTTAATTTTGAGTTTCAATGGAATGTTTCCATAGTAACTACAGTGTATTCTGCCTAATCTGACACACTGGGGGACCAGAAAAAAATGTTGGAATACTCGGGTATATTCGGCAAGGATAGACATATTTTGGGACCAGATGTGTTGATTAAAGCAGGAAGTTGGAATACTTCGGTGTCGGATTAGGCAGGTTACACTGTATATAGAAAGGCAGCGAAAAGTAGTGATACAAAAACCTACATTGAATTTATATTGTGTTGAATGTAAAACTGAAGAGGTGGTACCTATTTTTTCATCTGGAATTTCAACCCAATATGTTCACTGTTTAATAACATTGACAGGTTATTTGGACCAAGAAAAAAATTAACCAATGCAATAGCCAGATGGCACAGTCAGGCACCTATGGCTATAAGTAACCAATTAGAACAAGCCTATGCTGATAGACTGGAAGGACAATTACAAGAAATGGCTGTGCAGTTACATAAGGTAAAAAATACCATAAAATTCCTTTGTACAAAAGTAGTGTCAGTATGTGAATAAAATTAGAAGTGGAATAATCATAAAAAAGATTAAGAAAGCAGCCCATGATACGAGTCAAGCAAAATAGATGTTTAAAGGTCCCTGTACAGCATTTAGGAAAGGACACGTGCTGTTAACCCTTTCCTCCATAATGACGCCTTTTGACGCCACCCCCTTTACTCCATAATGACGCCTTTCGACACCTGTGTGGTGCTTCAGTTGAAACGTATTACCTAGGATAAAACTTCATCAGACTTAAAAAAAATGTATCTAATATAAAAAGATATTCATGAGAACATCTGATTGGAATTTCATTGATGAAAAATTTGTTTTCGCAATGCATTAAAAGTTTAAACCTGATGATTATTTTTCATTGAAAAAAACCTATGCAAATCAAGTATGTAAAAAAAAAAATCCATGGAGGAAAGGGATAATGTAAAAGAAACTCTGAATTGTCAGAATCAGACAATACAAGTAAACTTAAGTCAACAGGGTTTGAATAAATAGGCAAGAGACAGTGGTAAGATTCCTTTGACAAGCACTTATTTTTTGGCAGTAATCTTTACACATTTACACTGACATTAGTAATTGGAAAGGAGAATTGTCGAATAAGCAATGAATAAAAGGTGTGTTTTATTATTGTAGGCTTATGAGCAGGTTGAGACTGTGAAAGCTCAGGTTTTACAAGAACAACAGATACGTAGTGTTACAGAGACGTGTTTAACTGAAGAAAGAGCTGTCTGGCATCATGTACAGAGACTTATAGTAGATACTCGCAAAAAATGTGAAGAAATGAAAGAGTCGTTAAGGAAATTAAAGTAATTAACAGTTAAAGATGTCAGATCTTTTTGTTTGGTTGGAACTTCCAAATTTTGGCTTGAAGTATCTTATTTTTAATTTAAATTTCAAAACAATTTGTTTTTTTTGGTAATAGTTTTTTAAAGGGTTGAATGCACCCAAAAAATACAAATGTGTTTAATAAATAAAGTATGATTTATAAAATATTTACTGTTAGAACAATACGGTGTTATTATCAAGTGTGTAAGCAAGGAATTCAGGACAGAGGGACACAGTTTTGAGATGATTGGCACAGAAGTGTTTCTTATCTTAGATGAAAACAAAATTAATACGTTATCTTAAATTGCAGTAGTTTGAATTTTTATACGACCCCAAAAAATTTTTGGGATCATATAATGGTATGATGTCGTCGTCTGCGTCGTCGTCCAAAGACACATTGGTTTCCGGATAATAACTTTAGTTTAAGGTGAGAGGTACGTAAATGAACGCCTCTAGCGGAAAACGGGTAAATCGACGTTTGTTGCTATGGGAGTTATCTCCCGTACACCATAACAAATATTTTCAAGATGTCGGAATATATCCCGCTTCGTCGGAATAATGGTCAATTTGGTGAAAAAGTATTGAATGCAACTCATCAAAAATATATCTAAAATTGAAGAATGTAAAATGAAATATCTCGTAACAGTAAAACAGTGCTTTCCTCCCATGAAAATGAAAGAAACTTGGCATGTCGTGATGGCCGAAGAGCGACTGAGTTGGGTTTACTAATACTAGCGGACCAACTTAAAGCTTGCATATAAATTACGTTTCTACAAAACTGTTTAAAGTACAAAGAATGGGTCTCGGAACTATTTTGTTAATACCTTGGGGTAACTGTCCATACATGAACTTACTATACGCCGTCAATCGGCTTAAAAAATCAAGATTGTTGATATGTGACGTAAAAACCAAATATAGTATATTGATAAGAATATATCATAAACACGTACATGCATTACACACGTAAACTCCCACAATAGCAAATTAAAGCTTATACCATATATTGTCATTTTATTTATTGAAATTCCATAGCAAACTTTGTCACGGACTTACATTCAGTCTTTTGCATTCAAAGAAAAAAAATTCCCCAAAACAAATGTCAAAGGTGAGTGAAAACGGCTAGGACGTATTCAATCCTCGACACAAAAAAAAGAGGTTAATACTTATATTTTTTAATTTGATATTCCTGTTATAACTGTTATATAACCATTTTCTCATATAAATATAAACATACTGAATCTTTCTTTACAGTGCTTTCTTTCACGTCTGCGATTTGGTCTATAAATAGAATTTGAAAATGAAAGTACAGTCTAGTACTATTTTAAAAAAACAAATAATTTATGTTTAGTAAAAATAAATATTGAAAAGCAAAAGAATGTAAATGCTTTCTGTGTGACATGAAATTTGTAAAATATAATGTCGGAAATTACTTCAGACGGGTAAGCAATAGAAAGTGACAATAAACTTTCAAGAACGAGAATCGTAATGACTAATGGTGATGGGACCTTCCGCATGAACAAACGGGAACTCCTAAGTAAAACTGTCTTTCAAAATTAACGAAAATTTGAAAGAAATGAATACACGTTGCTTTTCAGTCAATTTGAATTGAATGGAACATTGCGAATTACAAGCTTCCAGCATGAAAAAGCGGCAAGGGAAAAATATAGATCCGCTGATTGAAAATTACGGCTTTACCATGTTTACCGCCACTTCAAAAATAAAATAATTAGCAAAGTATATATATTATACTGAAGATATAGAAATTTCTGCTTGCATCAATCAATTCATTTTTAATTGCACAAAATTTCGGAATTACAGTTATTTCCATTTCAGTTGATACTGTTTATATACGTGCAAATGCTGCCGTAAAAATTTAGAATTAGAGTTTTTATTTTTGCTTTACGTATTTCTTCTCAATTTTTGCAAAACTTGCAAAAAATTCTAAAGTACGAACAGGAATATTGTTGGCATAAATTACGAGGTCCATAATACTGTTGGCGATTTCCAATCTCTGCAACATCTATAACATACGTTAAAATCCCTCGAAGACGGTTCTTCAAAATCACACACAGCTTTTCTATTCAGTATATTGTAAGCTTGATCATTACAGCTCACAAAATCTAGACTGGATATATTTATCTGAACGTCATAAAAAGTGTGTTCAAAGTCTATGTTGAACAATTTATAACAACACATAGCTAAGTGAGGGATAGAGCAGATTGGTATCCCTAGAAAACATTGTCAACCGCGGCGAAGCCAAATAACAAAAAAAAAAACCCAAAAGATAAATAAGTTGGAATGTATATACATTTGTTTTTAGATATTCACATCTATGCACTCTCCGCAATATAATAACGGAACAAAACCAACGATGGAAAAAAAAGTAGGGATAATATGCAACAAACTTTGAAATATTTTTTTTGTTGGTCTGGCCTATAATCTACATTTCTACATCTCCTTTCGTGTCATATTAAACACACTAATTAAGTTTGCAAATGAACAGTACTATTTGGATCGAAGTATGTGTTCATGTTTATGTTATGTTCTCGTGTCATTGAACCATAATTTTATATATTTTATATGCATGACCTGCAACTATCGGAGGATTAAAAGTTAAATGTTGTGTTTTTTTTATGCACACGCCGTATCGGAGGGGCATTACTTTTAGCACTTGTCCGTCCATCGTACCATCCGAAATTGGTTTCCGTTCTCTAACTTTAGTTTGCCTCAAACAAATGTTAGAAGACTTATACACAATGCTGATTACTAAAACAAATCCTAGATCTAGTTTAAATTTTGGTGGCGTCACTTTTAAAGATTTTTAGTAATATCACTTTATAACATCATATGCAAGCGGGCGCATCACATCATCTGTGTCCCATGGACACATTTCCCTATTTATTTACCTTTGTTTGTCTTTTGGCCGTTTTTCGTTTTTTTTCACATGACATTTTCAGTATGTTTTCGGCTTATAAGTTTCAATTTCCCGTTGCACGGTATATTTCGCCTCCAAAATTGTGAAGCAGCAAAATTGTGGTCGAATATATGAACATTGAATGTATCTCGTCATTCGGAGAATCTTTTTTAATGATAGATCTTTTATCGTTTCTGTTCAATAAGTTTATAAACATATATCCTTAAACATTGTGTTTTAAATCATTCCAGTCATACTTTATAAATACTTAGGACTTCGCATAATCACTGAAAAAACAGTAATAGATAAAATCCTTTTTTCCAGGCAGGATAATATGCTCTATAGCGCATTTGAATAACCAAACAAATTATAATGAGGCAGTCGTTGTCTTTACAATTCTGCTTAAATAGCCTTGACGTTGCGTAATCTTTTCGGCGACGTCATGATTTTTTCTGTCTTTTCCCGTCAACAACACCCTTTCAACGGCTGATATATGAAAGAGGAGTTCGGTAACCCCATGAAAATTATATATCAAAAGAAAGGAAAATAATACCTCAAAAACATTTGATTTTTATAGAAAAATCGTAGGATTTATTTAAACTGCAGAATAAATAAAGCATGAAATTTCTTATTTTTGGTTCAAATTTGACGTTATGTCTATGTACTTTATGTCGTTTCATTACCATTTTCAAATGCCTGGAACTCGGAAATTAGATCAGTGACCAACTTAAATTTTTCGATTTTTCATTATCTTTTGATAAGTTCTACGTGTATACAATTTCTTTTAAAAATCGCAGGACAAGCCATTTACGTACCTGTTACCTTAAGTGAATAGATCTTTATGAAACTTTTTCAGAAGGTTCAATACCCCAAAAGGAAGGTTGGGATTGATTTTGGGGATGATGGTCCCAACCGTTTAGGAATTAGGGGCCCAAAAGGGGTCCATAACAAGCATTTTTCTAGTTTAAGGATTATAACTTGTGAACAAGTGTTTCAATTGTTCTGAAATTATACAGCAATGTTTAAATCACAAGTAGAAGGTTTTGGATTCATTTTAGGGGTTATTGGGCCAAAGTTTAGGAATCAAGGGCCAAAAAGGGGCCAAAACAAGCATTTTTCTAGTTTCCAGACAAGAACTTGTGTGTAACTGTATGGATCTCTCTGAAATTGTACCGCAATGTACCATATAACTAAGAGGAGGCATGAATTAAGTTTTGAGATAATTGCCCAAAATATGTAGGAATTTGGGACCCAAAAAGGGCCAAAAAGAAGCATGTTTCTAGTTTCCAAACAATCATGACAATAACTTGTGTTTAAGTGTTATGGATCTCTCTGAAATTATAAGGTTCAATACTACAAAGGAAAGCATGGGATTGAGTTTAAGGGTTATTGCTCCAAGGGGATTTCAAAAAATGGGAAGGGGGGGGGGATTTTTTGTTTACCATTATTTTAAGAGCTTTTTTTTTCAAAATTTCAAATTTTGAAATGTTTCAAGGAGAAATCTTCAATTGTACAGTATTATGCAATAGATTTGTTAGATCTTTGACCACATTAATTTTGTGACAGAAACCTATATTATGTCAAAAATTTTATCATGTTTATCACAATCCAAATTCAGTATCAAGCTTGAATATTGTGACCAAATTTGCCCCAACTGTTCAGTGACCACTGGGGAGCACCTGGTTTTTATATGTACTTGAAATTATTATTTTTTTGCATTAAAAGTGATGATTTCCTTCAAAAACGCTAGATTTATAGAGAAGAAAGCTGCATAACAGCTAAGATCATACATTTTTTAATGTGAAAGTTTATTTTATGAAAAAAATATGCACATAAAATTATTTTTTTTAACTACAATGAATCAGTGTTTGAATAGATGCTATATTCTTTCTTTCAGACATATTCAATGTGATATTAAAGCCAAACTTTTACCTGATTGGAGGGATGACAAGAAATCTCAACAAATAGTGCAAGGTGATATAAATTCTAGTGACCAAAGTGCAATAAGAGACAATTTTTCATTGGATGATAGGACTAGAACTTCAACCAATGACAGAGCAAATACTGAACTGTTGATAAAGAAAACAGAACAGTATACTAAAGAACTTCAAAAAAGTATATCATCAGTTACCATGACAACAGATAGATTACTAGGAGGAACTTCACAAAATAGGGAGGGAGGATATACATGACATAAACCTAATTTTTAAAAATATTAATAATTATATAATCAAAATTTTTGAAACTTATCCACAATGATTATTTCTACAAAATGCAGATCAAAATTGAAATTAGGTAGTGTCACTTTTACTGTTCTTTAGTTATGCCCTTTTAATAAATGCAAAAAAAACTATCACTCATAAGGATTGTGTATAGGTTTCATTATTTTATATAACAGTCTGAACTCCCTGAATCCTGCATCTGTATGTGTAAGTTGACTCATGATTTACAAGTGGGGCATCTGTGACCCATTAACACATTCTCCATTTAATTGTGATCTTGTACATGAAATTTTGATGACCTTAAG
This sequence comes from Mytilus edulis, assembly GCA_019925275.1. Classification (NCBI taxonomy): domain Eukaryota; kingdom Metazoa; phylum Mollusca; class Bivalvia; order Mytilida; family Mytilidae; genus Mytilus; species Mytilus edulis. Next base: position 110,239,649 of record CM034352.1, on the reverse strand, counting down.
TAATCTCATCTTTTAAGTTTAGGTAAAGTGTAATGTATATTGATTGGTAAATGCTATTTTATTAAGCAATTGCATTCACCTAAGTTTCATGCAGGTCATGTGTAATTACTTGTTTAGCAGAAACCACTTACAACATGTACAATTTTGAATTTTTTTCCAACATATGAAAACTAGGAAACTAAGGAATTTGTAGGAAGTTTCAAGGAAGTAAGAAGGTAATGTAAAATTCATCATAGTGAACTGTAAAATATGTGCCATTTAACAAGATGTCCAGAAATTTTACATTACAGCAGAATGCATTGAGTGTGTAGTTTAAGGTTATATCTTTGATTAGCTTGCTTACTAACTGAACTGTGAAGTCATCAATCATCATTAGGTTTAAATTAAACTACCCTCCTTTAAGAGTAGACTAGTCCGACAGATAATCAATCTATTAGTCTGTAGGACTAGACTACTCTGATTAAATTATGATTGAATTTTCTGCTTGCAAGAATAATTATATGACATAGACCCAACTTTTTCATTACATTTTATAAACTGTGTAGCCGTCCATCTTGTTTTGTTATATTATTTACTTTTTAAGTATTTTATTTATTATGTTTTTAAAATTTTACAATTTAATGGGTTTAACAAATCCATTTTTTGAAGAAAAAATTATCATGAATAGCAGTATTTACCTTTTTTCACTGATGAAATTTTTTCAATTACATGTTACTCATGTTTAACTCTTCATCATGTTTTCACTGAATAAGAAGCAAATGGCTTATTTAATGTTGAATTTCATTTTTTGATGAATATCCACTGTTTGATATGTGTAATCCAATAGATGTGTATCAAAATCTATATTCATTTTTTTTAGTTGCCTCATAGACATTATCTATCTGTTAACATTTTTAGAAGCTTTTATTATTTACAGTTAATTAAAAAGTATTTTAATCCTTATCTATATACTATTGAGTATTCTTATGTTGTGAATATATATTTAACATACTAGAACAAGGATTTGTATAATGACATAGTATAGTGTATAAACGGCAGCAGTCCTTTTGCGCCAATTACTGTTTTTCAGGGGTATCATTTGCGCCAAATTTTGTTTTCCAAATGTATTCGGAACTCATTTGCGCCAATTTACCTGTACACATATATATCATAAATATTCTTATGCTTGGCTTAAAAAGTATCATACCTTCGGAAATATTTCAATATTTCACCATGAAGATGAGGCATCTGCAGAGAAATGACTTGCTGAATATTTAATACAAGATATGCCAAAAGAGAAGAAAATAGAAGCTTTTGCTGAATAGGTTTTAGCCACATAAGTTGATGACACAGTGATTTGTTCCCACCATCCGTATTGGTTGAAACTCTATCTATCAGTAATGAAACAGAAGCATTCCACAGGAATTATTATGAACTGTTTATGCATTTCATCCTTTAATGTTGGTCTTTTTGGACAATAAGGTGAACTTGTTACAAGCTACCACATACATTAAATTGGGAAGTACCCATGCAGCAGCAGTAAGAAGAAAGTATGTTTCAGAAAAGGAAACATTTGCAGTGTAAACTGCCGGTTATCAAGACTGAATAAAGGAGGAGGGAAGTTATTTTTCTTCTAATTGGCGCAAATGATGCCATATAATTTTAAAACAGGTGGCGCAAACGTAGCATTGGAGAAAAAAGTGGTGGCGCAAAAGGACGCATTTTTGGCGCAAAGGGATCTCTCCTGTATAAAAGCCAACTGTTCCTTTTGATCGATTTAGGTAATTATCACTTTGTAATTTAGGAGAAATAAGAATTATTTTATTGGTAAGTCTCTACAAAATATCATAAATAGACCGCAGCTTACCATAAAGAAAGAAGTTAGTGTATGTTCATAACATTGTCAACCAAGTGATAAAACAGAATATTTACACATACAGGCGAGTATGCGACTTCTCATGATACCCGCAAAATAACAAGATACTGCGGGATTCCAATCCTTGTCACTATACAAATCCTTGACTATAATTAATCAATTTTGGGCAAAGGCATATATACAGTATACACAGTATATTTCTCAATTCAGAAATTTTAGTCTTCAAAAAGCATCATTTTAATCTCTTATAAAGCAATTAGTTTTAAAGAGGATGGAAATAGTTATTATTCTGAATGTTACACTAAAAAATTATAACCTACATGCAATAAAATAATACTATTTTTGTTAATCTTATAATTAAATGTTCCCTTAAACCATGACATCTTTTTATATGGTTACCTTGCCAAGTTATAGTACACAGAATTCACAAAGAGAATATTTTTTTGTAAGATGCATTTTAAACCAGTGTTCTTGTTAATGTGTTATTGTTTATTATGTAGAATGTTGAATAAAAAATTAGTGAGAAAACAAGTTTTGTGACCATTATTTACCTTTCTCCATTGTTACTATCTGATACAAAATACATATTATAAGTGGTTCATACGTGTGGCAGTATCCACTGAAGATCTTCAGTCATACAAAATACATATTATAAGTGGTTCATGCGTGTGGCAGTATCCATTGTTACTGTTTGATACAAAATACATATTATAAGTGGTTCATACGTGTGGCAGTATCCATTGTTACTGTCTGATACAAAATACATATTATAAGTGGTTCATACGTGTGGCAGTATCCATTGTTACTGTCTGATACAAAATACATATTATAAGTGGTTCATGCGTGTGGCAGTATCCATTGTTACTGTCTGATACAAAATACATATCATAAGTGGTTCATACGTGTGGCAGTATCCATTGTTACTGTCTGATACAAAATACATATTATAAGTGGTTCATACGTGTGGCAGTATCCATTGTTACTGTCTGATACAAAATACATATTATAAGTGGTTCATATGTGTGGCAGTATCCATTGTTACTGTCTGATACAAAATACATATTATAAGTGGTTCATACGTGTGGCAGTATCCATTGTTACTGTCTGATACAAAATACATATTATAAGTGGTTCATATGTGTGGCAGTATCCATTGTTACTGTCTGATACAAAATACATATTATAAGTGGTTCATACGTGTGGCAGTATCCATTGTTACTGTCTGATACAAAAATACATATTATAGTGGTTCATTACTTGTGTGGCAGTATCCATTGTTACTGTCTGATACAAAATACATATTATAAGTGGTTCATACGTGTGGCAGTATCCATTGTTTACTGTCTGATACAAAATACATATTATAAGTGGTTCATATGTGTGGCAGTATCCACTGAAGATCTTCATCATACAAAATACATATTATAAGTGGTTCATACGTGTGGCAGTATCCATTGTTACTGTCTGATACAAAATACATATTATAAGTGGTTCATATGTGTGGCAGTATCCATTGTTTACTGTCTGATACAAAATACATATTATAAGTGGTTCATACGTGTGGCAGTATCCATGATATCTGTCATATACAAAATACATATTATAAGTGGTTCATACGTGTGGCAGTATCCATTGTTACTGTCTGATAAAATACATATTATAAGTGGTTCATACATGTGGCAGTATCCACTGAAGAATCTTATAGCAGTCATACAAAATACATATTATAAGTGGTTCATACGTGTGGCAGTATCCATGTTCTGTCTGATACAAAATACATATTATAAGTGGTTCATACGTGTGGCAGTATCCATTGTTACTGTCTGATAAATACATATTATAAGTGTTATACATGTGGCAGTATCCACTGAAGATCTTCAGTCATACAAAATACATATTATAAGTGGTTCATACGTGTGGCAGTATCCATTGTTACTGTCTATACAAAATACATATTATAAGTGGTTCATACTGTGGCAGTATCCATTGTTACTGTCTGATACAAAATACATATTATAAGTGGTTCATGCGTGTGGCAGTATCCATTGTTACTGTCTGATACAAAATACATATTATAAGTGGTTCATACGTGTGGCAGTATCCATTGTTACTGTCTGATACAAAATACATATTATAAGTGGTTCATAGCGTGTGGCAGTATCCATGAAACTTCAGTATACAAAATACATATTATAAGTGGTTCATGCGTGTGGCAGTATCCATTGTTACTGTCTGATACAAAATACATATTATAAGTGGTTCATACGTGTGGCAGTATCCATTGTTACGTCTGATACAAAATACATATTATAAGTGGTTCATACGTGTGGCAGTATCCATTGTTACTGTCTGATACAAAATACATATTATAAGTGGTTCATACTGTGGCAGTATCCATTGTTACTAGTCTGATACAAAATACATATTATAAGTGGTTCATACGTGTGGCAGTATCCATTGTTACTGTCTGATACAAATACATATTATAAGTGGTTCATACATGTGGCAGTATCCATGTTACGTCTATACAAAATACATATTATAAGTGGTTCATATGCGTGTGGCAGTATCCATTGTTACTGTCTGATACAAATACATATTATAAGTGGTTCATACGTGTGGCAGTATTTATTGTTACTGTCTGATACAAAATACATATTATAAGTGGTTCATGCGTGTGGCAGTATCCATTGTTACTGTCTGATACAAAATACATATTATAAGTGGTTCAAACGTGTGGCAGTATCCATATGATTTACTGTCGATACAAAATACATATTATAAGTGGTTCATACATGTGGCAGTATCCATAGATTTAGTCATACAAAATACATATTTATAAGTGGTTCATACGTGTGGCAGTATCCATTGTACTAGTCTATAAATACATATTATAAGTGGTTTATAGCATGTGGCAGTATCCATTGTTCGTCTGATACAAAATACATATTATAAGTGGTTCATGACGTGTGGCAGTATCCATTGTTACTGTCTGATAAATACATATTATAAGTGGTTTCATACTGTGGCAGTATCCATGTATCTCAGTCTATACAAAATACATATTATAAGTGGTTCATAGTGTGGCAGTATCCATTGTTACTGTCTGTATACAAAATACATATTATAAGTGGTTCATACATGTGGCAGTATCCATTGTTACTGTCTGATACAAAATACATATTATAATGGTTCATACGTGTGGCAGTATCCACTGAAGATCTTCAGTCAACTAAAGACTGAGTGGAATCAAAATTACATTAAAGCACATGTAAACTCATTCAAAACTCTAGATTTTCTGATAAAGTGCACTAATGACAAGTAGAAGTATCCCTTAGGCCCTCTTGTGCTTAAAATCTCTCATCAAATATTTAGTTATCTATTTGATTTTGACGTGAAAACTGAGCATAAAGGATTTAACATCCATCAGAATTTCATGATGAAATTTTAGAAAGTTTTTTTCAGAGGTACTAGTTACATTTGGTAAAATGGTTTTAGCTCACCTGGCCCTATTGTTATTAACCTGAGAACTAAACTAGAAAGCTAGAAACTTTACACAGTTAAAATGATTAGCAATACAAAATATGTATTATTTTGAGTTGAGAGGTTCATGCTCTTAGGAACCTCTGGATTTATAATCCATAGACGGTTAATGATTTTTTGAGTACTGAAAACTAGAGGCTCTAAAGTGCCTGTGTCGCTCACCTTGGTCAACAAAGGACACAGATGGATTCATGACAAAATTGTGTTTTGGTAATGGTGATGTGTTTTTAGATTTTACTTTACTTAACATTCTTGCTACTTACAGTTATCTCTATCTATAATGAACTTGGCTCAGTAGTTTCAGTGGAAAATGTTTGTGAAAATCTACAAATTTTATGAAAATTGTTAAAAATTGACTATGAAGGGCAATATCTTCTTAGGGGGTCAATTGACCATTTTGGTCGTGTTGACTTATTTTTAGGTCTTACTTTGCTGAACATTATTGCTGTTTACAGTTTATCTCAATCTATTATAGTATTCAAGGTAATAACCAAAAACAGCAAAATTTCCTTAAAATTACCAATTCAGGGGCAGCAACCTAGCAACAGGTTGTCCGATTCATCTGAAAATTCAGGGCTGATAGATCTTGACCTGATAAACAATTTTACCCCAGATCAGATTTGATCTAAATGCTTTGGTTTTTGAGTTATAAGCCAAAAACTGCATTTTACCCCTATGTTCTATTTTTAGCCATGGTGGCCATCTTTGTTGGTTGGCCGAGTTACCGGACACATTTTTAAAACTATATACCCCAATAATTATTATGGCTAAGTTTGGTTTAATTTAACACAGTAGTTTCAGAGTAGAAGATTTTTGTAAAAGTTAACAACGACGACGGACGACGGACGCAAAGTGATGGGAAAAGCACACTTGGCCCTTCGGGCCAGGTGAGCTAAAAACAAGAAGAACAGTTAGTGCCTTATTTTGAGTGAAGGAGTTTTTTTTCATGAAACAAACAGGTATTGGTGCTTCACTGCCAGCACACACCATAAAAACTGGTTGTCTCAATGACAAGTATAATGTGTCTTGGAAGAAGAGATGTCTTCCTGCATACTGTTAAACTAGCAGGTTAAAGGTCAGACTCAGTGTGTCTTTTCAGCTGGTTTCAGGTACTACAAATAGGTTGGTAAGTTTTTTTGTTTTTTTTTCATCGGCTGAGTCTAAATACCTTCTTATCAATTTAAAAACAGCCTGGTGGTATTGTGGGAGCATCTTCGCCTTAAGTGAGATAGGTTGTGGGTTTGAACCCTGGCATGGTCGAAAGACTTTAAAGTTGGTATTTGCTGCTTCTCAGCCTATTTTACATGTTAAAGTTTGTGATTCTATCAGTTTTTATACGACCGCAAAATAATTTTTGCGTCGTATAATGATATCAATCGTCTGCGTTGTTGTCCGAAGACGCATTTAGTTTCCGGACAATAACTTTAGTTTTAGTAAATGGATCTTTATGAATTTTCACCAGAAGGTTCAATACCACTAAAGGAAGTTAGTATTGATTTTGGGGGTTATGGTCCCAATAGTTTTGGAATTAGAGGCTAAAATGGAGGCCCAAAATAAGCATTTTTGTAGTTTTCAAACAATTACTTGTGTTTAAGTGTATGAATCTCGGAAATGATACCACAAGTTTCCAAACAATGAAACAATTGACTTTGGGGGGTTATGACTCAAAATGTTTTGGAATTGGGGGCAAAAAAAGGGGAAAAACTAGGTTTTTCTGGTCAATGGACAACCCATTGGACAATTTAAAAGCAGAGTAAGGGAGGTAATTCAAGAACATTTAACATACAATGTTGTGTATGTTCAAATTTACCTCCCTTACACTACTTGTAAATTATGTATAAAAAAAAGGTCAGGTTTTTGACTAATTGCAAAAAAGGGGTTGGTAGTGGGTTTTTTTTTCCAAATTTCTCAAATTTCAAATTTTTGAAAATTTTGAAGGATAAATCTTTAATTGCACAATATTGTGCAATATATTTGTAAGATCTTGACATTTGTTTTGTGTAAGAAAATCATAGTATGTAAAAAATTTGATCACAATCCAAATTCAGAGCTGTATATATATCAATCTTTAATGTTGTGTCCATACTTGCCCCAACTGTTCAGGGTTCGACCTCTGCGGTCGTATAAAGCTGCGCCCTGCGGAGCACCTGCTTAAACGTTGTATCACTGATGGTAAGTCAGTGATATTTGGTATGCGATTGTATTAGCATTTGCTATGGCACATCCTACTTCCATGAAGATTATTTGACCATTTCCTCGCAGTCATGGTGTATATATCGACTTTGAAACGTTTGTATAGTTTACAAAGATTTTTATTTTTAATTCAACATTTGCATTTTACTATCAAATAACAAGCACCCATATCTCGATTTGTCTAATGTGTATTACAGTTTAGACTTTTGTTGTACTGTTTCACCACTGTCTACGTAGACGGTTAGGGGAAGGTAAAGCAGTTACAAATATGGTTAACTCTGCCAAATTTATTTGTATGTGCCAGTCAGAAACCAGAAGCCTTTAATCCAGTTGTTGTTGTATACAATATGCGGTTTTGCTGTTGTTGAAACATAGACCTAAAGTTAGCATCGTTGTCCTTCTATATATAATGGTAAGCTGTAGTATTGACTAACATAGACCTAAAGTTAGCATCGTTGTCCTTCTATATATAATGGTAAGCTGTAGTATTGACTATCATACTAACAAGCTATTTTATATCCATATTCGAATCATATTAAACATGATATTCCTCTGATTACTAGTATGTATGCAATATTTGCCACTGGACATTTCACAGCTATCATTTTATCGATTTGTGGTTAAGAATTCAGGTCTGAATCCTTTTAACTCGATAAAGAAGAATCTCAATGTTAAATAGAGCAGTTTTGTACAGAATATAATATTCAGGTTTTTATACGATCTTTATTCAAAGGTCAAACTGAGATCAATGGTTCTAAGTAAAACTTGAGATTTGAATAAAATACGCACGAGAATAAAATATTTTAAGGTCAATAGTCAGGGGTAGTGACACCTTCTTCAATAGGTATAACTAACAACAAAATCTACTTTATGAATCTATTTCATGTAATTACTGAACAAATTGTAAAAATATGTCAAATTTTTCGGTACATGTATATGTCTTTATCTGTCACAAACTTTTCAATGGAATTTAGTTTCATTAATTTATTCCTTTAGATGATCTTCACTTCGTTCAAAGGAAAATAAGTGTATATGAATATCAATTAAAAGTTGTTTCAATAGATTTCATTCGATGATTATTTTTTTTATTCCTTTTCACTTTTTTCTTCCTTTATTTAAGGTTACTATAATAAAGCTGCATGCTGAATTATTTTGTAAATACTGTTTTAAATTCAGATCAGCGAAACATGAATTTTAAAAGCCGTAGAAAATCAGTATTTTCAACTAAATTTTCTTTTTTTTCTCAGATTTTATAAATAATTATTGAGAACGTGTAAACTAAATAACTTGAAAAAGCACTACAAAAGACCTATCATCAAAGTTAAAAACATAATCTTAATAAAAAGATCTGTGCCAATTCAATTCACATTTTATTACAAAGTTTACTTGATGTTATTTTTGATTACATTCATTGGTAGGAGTAAAGCAAAGCAATCTGAATACAGTAATGGTTTGTGGCTCAAGGTTAGCTAAAAGTACGTAACTTTTCATACCAGATTAAAAAAAAGCAAAAGGAATTGACCTATAAAAACCAAAGACTGGAAAGAAATTCCTCTTATTTTTAGAAAGAACACAAATATTTGAATATCACAAAGATGTACACTAGTTATCGTGATGTACAACCGTGTCATTTTATTTTATTTATTTATGTATTGGCTTACCTTGTTCAAAGGGCCAGTGTAACAGTTTGCCACCATTACAATATGTCAGTAGGCGACTCTATATCATCCGTATACTTTAACAAACATATTCTCTGGTTTGAAACCATAAACGGTCATTTGCACCAAAACGTGTCCACAATCATACTTTAAGTATCTTGTTAAAAAATGGTTATGAAACTGGCGGCCATCAAACATAGACCCAATGAAAAAAGAAAAGAGCATGGGGTAAATTGAAATTATTGTATACCGGTATTATCGTTATGGATAGAACAGACCGGACACGGCTGAAATATTCATAATGTAAAGATCTGCCAACTGCATGGTATTTTTAACCAAAATTGAGTCAACATGACCGAAATACACAACCTTCTCCTTTTCAGTTATTGCCTATTAAAAACATTTTATTTCTCACATTCGCAGGGATACAATAGGTTCTGACAGGTTAAAATTGCGAAAGAATAAGAAAAAATTGTATACTATTTCAATCAACAGTATAGAGAGAAACTCAGTAACTAGCAAATCAAGATCTACAAATAATAACATCTGTGTGACTAGCCTTTTTCTAATACATCATGGAACTGGTCGCTGCGAATTAATACTCCCTCGACAATATTTTCAAAAGCTTACACCAAAAACTTTATGATATAATTAACATATAAATATAACGTTATCGACATTGGATATTTAACCAATGGTAAACATGATTTTGATTTTGGTGTACGTATAACGAAATTTCCCACTGTACATCCTTAAAATTTTGAAACGGGAACTTTATGGACATCAATCAAGTCCATATCTAGAATGTCAGTTGACCTTTCATACATTGATTCTAATGAATTATCATTACACGAATATCGATTCTTAGGCCTGTCCGTCAGTGTCAAGCAATACACAGGCAAATTTCACTCACATCAATTTCACGTGAATTTAAATTCATGTGAATCTCACGTGAAATTCACATGAATTTCACCTCAAACGAGCTCATACGTGAAACTCACGTGAAATCAGTTTTTGTGAGTTTCACGTGAATCTCATGTGAATCTCATGTGTATTTTACGTGAAAATCGCGTAGATTTTTTTCATGTGAAATTCACATAATTTTTTTAAATAGAGTATTTCAAATAACATCTAAATTTTCAAATTGAATTAAAATCATGAAAAATATCCAAAATATTTTTTGTAAATTTCGCATGAAATTCATGTGAAAAAATTCACATCAGATTCGTGTGAATCTCACTTCACGTGAAATTCACATGAACATTTTCACGTGAGTTTCATGTATAGGCTCGTTTGAGGTGAATCTTCCGTGAAATTTTTAATTTGAATTTCACGTGAGATTCATGTGAAATTCATGTGAGCAAATTTTGCCTGTGTAGGTAACAGTCTAATTATAAGTATCATGCTAGATATTATAACAAATGTTGACTGCTGTACCCCTGTTTTGACATTTTATCTATTATGTATGTTTGTTTTGTTCACACAACGTTGTCAATAAAATAGAATTTTATGCGATTGTCATACAAGAGAGAGGTTTAGCTAGCTATAAAACCATTTTCTACATAAGAAAATGCCTGTACCATTTCAGAAATATGACAGTTGTTATCCATTCGTTTGATGTGTTTGAGCTTTTCATTTTTCCATTTGATTAGAGACTATCTGTTTTGAATTTTCCTCAGAGGTCAGTATTTTTATGGTTTTACTTTTTAGCAACAATACTCTAGTGATAAATATTTCCGATTTTAAAATATACGAATTTATAAAATTTTAGAATGTTGTGATTCTGTGGTCAGTTTCGTTATCGGACAAGGCGTAACAATAAGTACTCACTAATTGGTAACTTTAAGGCTTTTTTTTTATAAATCTTTATTCTATAAACGTAAAAGTGATAACAATTAAACTTTTAACTAAATCATGAAAGTACATAAACACTGGTTACAGTAACATATTACAGTGCCCAATACAGAACTTTACAAATACATATTCGTCCCATCCAATATCAGGAGATAGATATTTTTATATACAAAAGTAAACAAAATTTCTATCCCCTCCCCCCCCCCCCCCCCATAAAACGAACAACTATTGGTGATCCCATAAACATACAATTGAGTGGTCTTATCAAGATGTCAAAATTGACAAACCAACAAGATATTACAGAACAAACAAGTGCTTTCAATTAGCGTTATTGGTTGTTTGTTTTCCACATATCGACTGATCCTTCCTAGTCGTTGTAACACCTTCCACAAGAG